>BPTQ01000008.1:189813297-189824107 GCA_019973895.1 Chrysanthemum seticuspe
TTTTAGTTGTAATGACAAAGAACAAGACACCTTATGAATTGTTTAGGGGAAGACCACCTACCCTTGACTTCATGAGACCATTTGGGTATCATGTATCTATTCTCAATACCATAGATTATCTAGGCAAGTTTGATGAAAAGGCTGATGAAGGGTATTTTGTTGGGTATTCCATGGTTAGTAAAGCTTTCAGAGTATTCAACTTAATAACCCAAAATATTGAAGAGAATCTGCATGTTGAGTTCCTGGAAAACAAAGTCAATGTTAAAGGAACTGGTCCAGAAAGATTGTTTGATCTTGATACTCTAACAAAAACTATGAACTATGTGCCTGTTTCTACAGGAACATCTTCTTTTGATTTTACAGGTTCAGAAGAGTTTCTTGATGATGATGAACCAAGCAAAGAGGATGCAGATGATCAAGATGAATTCAGTCTACCTCTTTGGGACTATGCAGATAATTATGATATTCTAAAAACTGGAGTTGCTCATCCTTCTTGTGATTTGGAAAAAGAAGGAAATAGAAATTTGAATGCTGATAATTCTGAAGGCAGTGGAAATTCAGATTCCACTGTTCGGCAAAGTGTTTCCACTGCAACACCAGATGTGGGAATCACCTCTCTAGTTACTATGGAAGCTCAAGCCAATGATGCTGAAATTTCAAATATGCCAAGTGAGATTACAGTTCCTCAGACTCCTCACACTTCTATTCATAAATCACATCCTCTTGAAAATGTGATTGGGGATGTTTATTCACCTGTGAAGACTAGAAGACAAACAAAGCTGCCTGATGTTCATGGATTCATAAGTAAAATATATGAATCTAAAATACATGAAGGCAAGAATGAATGTCTATTTATGTGTTTTGTGTCACAAATGGAGCCAAAGAATGTTTACAAGGCACTTGAAGATGAAAGTTGGGTGGAAGCAATGCAAGAAGAACTGCTCCAATTTAAGCTTCAAAAGGTATGGGTGCTTTGTGATTTGCCTTCAGGCAAGAAGGTAATAGGTACTAAATGGGTGTTCAGAAACAAGAAAGATGAAAGGGGAATTGTTATCAGAAACAAAGCTAGGCTTGTGGCTCAAGGATATACTCAAGAAGAGGGTATTGACTATGAAGAAGTGTTTGCCCCTGTTGCACGGATTGAAGCAATTAGGTTGTTCTTAGCCTATGCATCTTTTATGGGCTTTAAAGTCTATCAAATGGATGTAAAGAGTGCTTTTCTATATGGGCAGATTGATGAGGAAGTTTATGTCTCACGGCCTCCAGGCTTTGAAGACCCTGAATATCCTAACAAAGTCTACAGGGTAGTTAAAGCTTTGTGTGGCTTGCATCAAGCACCAAGGAAATGGTATGAAACCTTAACTACTTATCTTCTTGCAAATGGGTTTCATAGAGGCAGAGTGGATCAAACTTTTTTCATCAAGAAAGACAAGAATGATATCTTGCTTGTCCAAGTATATGTTGATGATATCATTTTTGGGTCTACAAAGACAGAGATGTGCAAAGATTTTGAGAAACTGATGAAAGAAGAATTTCATATGAGTTCTATGGGTGAACTCACATTCTTTCTGGGACTTCAAGTACTCCAGAAGCCAGAGGGTATTTTCATTAATCAAGATAAATATGTGGCTGAGATACTAAGGAAGTTCAAGTTTACTGATGCAAAGTCATCCAGCACTCCTGCAGACAAGACTACACATCTACTTCTTAAGGAAAATAGTGGTGAAGTTGTTGATGTGCACATGTATAGGTCTATGATTGGTTCTTTGATGTATCTTACATCCTCTAGACCAGATATTATGTTTGCTGTGTGTGCTTGTGCAAGGTTTCAAGTTACTCCCAAGTTCTCTCACTTGACTGCTGTGAAGAAGATTTTCAGATATCTTAAAGCATTTCCTACTCTGGGATTGTGGTACTCCAAAGATTCTCCTTTAGATCTGGTTACTTACTCAGATAGTGACTATGCTGGAGCTAGCTTGGATAGAAAATCTACAACTGGTGGATGTCAATTTCTTGGCAACCGGTTAGTGTCATGGCAGTGCAAGAAACAAACAATGGTGGCTAATTCTTCAACTGAAGCAGAGTATATAGCTGCTGCAAGTTGTTGTGTTCAAGTTCTATGGCTTCAAAATCAACTTTTGGACTATGGGTACAATTTCATGAATACAATCATACATATTGACAATAGCAGTACCATTTGCATAATAAAGAATCCTGTTCAACACACAAAGACCAAACATATTGAAATTAGACACCATTTCATTCGAGATTGCTATGAAAAGGGTATAATTCAAGTTGTCAAAATTCATACTGATGACAACTATGCTGATTTATTAACAAAAGGTCTTGATGTGGGAAGATTTCAGTACTTGGTAACAAGTCTTGGAATGCTAAATCCATAAATGTTTTCTGGTGTTGAGGGGAGGCTGTAGAATACTAAAATTGTTGTATGAGTTTGTATATCAAGTTTTGATGAGGAGTTGGAGTTAAAAGGTGTATGTCTGAGATACACAACAAATGGTTATTGATTCACCATGTCTAATACATATAAGAATCAACTAGTCCAGAGCAAACGGCTACTGGTAAAGACTTGTCAAATCCGTTTATGGTTGATAGTTTACCAAAAACTATATGGTTATCAACTCACCATATTCTTTATGATTAAGAGTTGGCTAGTCCATAGCAAACGGCTCATGGTAAAGACATATCAAATCCGTTTGTAGCTGATAGTTTGCTAAAAACTATAATGGGAGCAGTCTTGTTTTCTAATGCTTTTATTTTCCACTGCTCTTTGAAATTTTTGTGAAAAGTTACCACTGCTAGTTCACAGTTACCACTGACAGTGTTATTTTACCACTGTTGTTCTAGCCACTACAACTGATTGTGTCAGTAACTAATTTTTACTAGCCGTTGAAAGTAACCACTGTTATCATACATATAGGGTTAAAATATTTAAGGAAATTATCTTCTTTCCATCTTATAATACTCTCTAAAGATAATTTTTCTTGCGCAACAATTCTAAACCCTAACCCTATATATCTTTTTCTCTCAATTGGCTAGGTATTCTTTCAATTCTTACTGACATAATATCGTTTTTCATCAAAAGTTTCTATGGCATCTTTAAAGTTTGCAGATGAGCACAACCTAGTGGCCTACCTACAAAAGTCTAATGAGAAGAGTGGCCCTGTTTATCATCATATTAGGGACTTTCTCAATACCACCCATATAAGGTATGCTTTGCTTTTAAAACCCACAATCTATATCTCTCAAATCAAACAGTTTTGGACTACTGCCAAGTCCATAACACTTGAGATTGGAGATACACATGAAACAATGGATGCTCTAAGAGCCACTGTGGATGGGGTAACTATAGATGTTACTGAGGCATCCTTGAGGAGAATACTCCACTTGGGTGATCTCAATGGTATCATCTCATTACCTATGCCTGATATTCATGATACTTTAGCATCCATGGGGTATGATACCACTGACAAAAAGGCTACTTTCAAAAAGAGTGGTTTTTGTCCCCAATGGAGATTTTTGATTCATACTTTGTTACATTGCCTTAGTCCTAAGAAAACATCTTATGAGAAATTTAGTTCAACCATGGCTTATCCTTTGGTTTGTCTTGTCACTGATAAGATTTTCAACTGGTCCAACTATCTTTTTACAAGTATGAAAGGCAATGTACAAAGTAAAACCAAATTTTTAATGTATCCAAGTTTTGTGCAAGCTGTGCTTAATGAATTTCAACTGCAATCTCATACTACTGTTTATCAAATCAGTTGCCTAAAGCCTAAAGTTTTTCAAAATTTGAATAAAGAAGGCAATATGATTTTTACACCTCTCCTACCCCAAATACTTGCTAAAATTTCATCTGAACAAAACACACCCATAATTAATGTTCCAAACATTGATTATACCCCACCAGTTTCAAGAACCTATGAGAGAAGGTCTAATCAAACTACTCCTCTCATGACAACACAACAAGTTTCTGAACCTTATGGTCTAGGAACAAGCAGTGGTGGTTCTAGACTTCCACCTAGTCCTACTACGGAGGAATCTGAACCTTTGCCCCATGATTCACCTCTCCCAACAGGTAACACAGTTGGAAGTGCTGAGGGCAGTGGAAACCAATTGGAATTGATGGTTTTGTGTACCACATTAGCAAAGCAGGTTGAGTCTCTACAAAAGGACTTGGATACTGTCAAGAAGCAGTATGCTGAGGATGTTCAATTCTTAAAGACAGAGATTTAGACTTTAAAGGGAGAGATGCAGAGGTTGCAAAAGCACAAGCAATCTGTAAAGATGGTGATTTCATCTTCATCCTCACCTTCTGATGGTGATTCAGCTGATCATGATTTAGGGAATTCTTCCAAACAGGGGAGGAAAGCAGGTTCTGACACTGAGGGGAGGAAAATTGATTTTGAAGATGAAGGAGATACAAGTAAAGGAGAAAAGGAAGTTGAAAGTCATGGAGAGCAACTTGAAGAACAAGACATTTTCCACACTGCAGAGACAGATTTTACCACTAATTCTATTTCCACTGTAGAGCCAAATATTGCTACTGCAAGTGAAGAATTTGATAAATTGAAGACAGACAAGGGTAAAGCAGTTATGGAAGATATACAGCAACCTGAATGTAAAATTTCAAAGAAAAGACAAGTTCAGATTGATCTTGATAGAGAAATTGCTAAGAAGATAGCAGAAGATCAAATTGCTGAGAAAGTTGCTGAAAAGAAAAGATTGAAAGAAATAGAAGTTGCAAGCTTTTTGGAAGCTAAAAGATTGGATAGAATGGAAAATACTGATTCAATTTCCACTGTTCAACCTACAATTATGAAAGAGAAAGCTCCAGAGTTTAGTTATGTTCCTACTGAAGAAGATATTCAGTTTCTGGTGGCTAATAATCCAGAAATCAAGAAAAAGGCAATTGACCTTGTTGCTGATGCATCCTTAACTGAGGAACAAAGAACAGCTCAGTTGAAGGATTTTATTATAATGAAGAACAATCAAGCACTTGATGATGTGATTAATTCAGTCAAAAAGGTTCAGAAGAAACAAAGACAACCAACCAAGGTACAAATACTTTCATATATGAAGACTTATTGTTGTCATGTTGGTAACTGGAAAAAGCATCAATTTAAAGGAATGCCTGATGATCAAGTTGAAAAGCCTTACTACAGAACTGTAAAACAAGATAAATCTTTTATTCCAATGGGTTTTGAAGAAGAAGAAAGAAGGTTTCCTAGATTGAAGAGAAAGGCCAAAGTAAGTGATTCTCAAACTGTTAAGAAGACTAAGGTTGATAAAGATCATACAAAGTCTACTGAGAAGGAGGTTCCTACTGAGAAGTACACTGAAGAAAAAATGACTGGAATGATTGTGATTGAAGACATATATTTTTATCCAGAACCACTGCAAGTTCGACATCCTATCATTGATTGGGAGGTTTACATTGCTAGCAATTTTGCTTCAACATGGAAGATTACAAGGCTAGGTGGTGAAACTTCATCATTCATTCAATTTGAAGATCTTATAAAAGTCTTTGACAGAGATGACCTTGATACACTATGGAGGTTAGTTCAAGAAAGATTTAATGCTCAAGATCTCAAAGATACAAAGGAGATGCAGTTATGGATTAATCTTAGAAGGCTCTATGAACCAAATGTTGATGATGATTTCTGGAAATTCTCATGCACATGTCCTGGTACTAAATGGTTTTACTATGATTCATGTGAAGTTCATCATGTCTCTACAGCAAATGGAGAAGATGCTTTCATGCTTGCTGAGAAGGAATATCCACTCAGAGCTGGAACTCTCACTGTGATGTTATGTACAACAATAAGAGTTCATGAAGACAATGAGAAGGTCAGAGCATTGTTACATAGGCTTCAAGATCAATGTTCAAGAGCTATTCAAAAGTTAAGAAAGAAGTGAAGTGTTTGGTTGAATTCCCAAATCCTTGAAGTTAATGCATATTGAAGAAACTTATTGATTTGCAAAGAAATCATAAGTTTAGGGGAGGATTGTTGGGAATAATCCGTTACCACGGATAGTTGTGGTTTACACTGCATGAATTAATACTAGCAGTGGAAACGTATTCCCACTGCAAGTTCTTCATTACCACTGCTATCAGTTTATGATATGGTTAAACGCGTCTAGATAAGTATAGAATAGATCTTGTGTATATTCTATTATGTTAGCTTTATACTTATCTTCTAAAGGACTCCTTGTTGTATAAAAGGAGATCCTAGGTCATTGTCTTAGGTACGTATTACATTACAAGATTACCTACGAAAGCTTCAAGGTGTAACCCTAGTGATAAGTTAAGATCACTCGTATTATTCATTAATAATATTGAAGCTTGAGTTTTGTGTTAACTTGTGTTTATTCTCATACATCATATAATTCGTCTTCTAAGTATTACTTAAGTAAATTCCGCTTGCTTGATAATATCATACAAAATATCATTGACACAAGGAGTGTGTCCAGATCCATCATGGAGTGAAGGTTGTGGAAAACTAGAAGCGGGGGTTGAATAGTTTTAACAATTTAAAACTTCCTTTTAAATATTTAGATCGACTTATGTCAATCTATTTGGTTATTTATGTTGGACGTTGATAGATAGATATATGAACGTGTAATGATAGATAAAGAGTAAGAAGCACATCACCACGATACAAGTATTTATAGTGGTTCGGCTACAAGGACACCTTCCTTGCCCTACTCCACTCCCCGAGTCACCTACTCGAGAGTTCGTAAACACTACACCAATCTCGTTATGGCGGAGAAGCCTTCACAACATAGCTTACACCTTTTTCCGGTACAAAGCTAAATACCGAGTTCTTTCACACCAAGGTGAACCATACCTAATACAACGTCGTCTACCCTTTATACGGTGCTAGGCTAACCACCGAGTTCTTTCACACCAAGGAGAACTAATCCTATCACAACGTTGCCTACCCTTTATTAGGTACTAAGCTAAGCACCTAGTTCCATTACTATGGAGGAACTACTACCCATCACAACACAACACCTAATCTCAAGGAGATCCACTCCTTGTTACAACACCATCAAGGATATCACCATCCTTGGAAATAAACAAATACTTATATGTATAATGATACACCTCATCGATTATACAACCTAGGCATTCTTCCCTAATGCCACTTGATTTGATTCTTAGGCATCCTTCACTAATTCCTTTGACACAACGCTTGGCACCCTTCACTAATGCCTTCGTCTTGACACCTTTAGCATTCTTCACTAATGCTTTTGACACGGACGATAAGCACCCTTCACTAATGCTTTCGTCTTGACACTTTCGGCATCCTTCACTAATGCCTTCAACACAACATCTATGGAGGAAGAAAGAACTATCAACAAGAGAACCTCAGTTGTCTTGATGATGACGAAGCATGGCAACTCATGGACTTGAGCTTGCTCGACTTCAAGAAGTTGTGATCTCGCCTTTAAGAGGAACCTAGAGAATCATACAAAAACAAAAGACAAACTACATAGATCTCTTGGATCTGTGGTTAGAGAGATATAATACCTGGAGAAAGTATGTGTGAAGTGGTGAGCTAAAAAAAAGAAATGGCTGACTATTTATAGAGGAGAAAGTTCACAGTTCCCCGGATCCCACGGATCCCACCCACAAGGGATCCGGCTAGCGTAAGGCTAGGGATCCGTGGGACGCTCCTCTTTGACCATGGGTATTTTTGGTTATGGGTCATGGGTCATGGGTTATGGGTTGATCCATGGGTTTCTTTCTAGATACAATGTATCTCTAGAATACATTGAACTTGGCTTAAGTGGTTTGGACAAAACCATGGGTTATGGGTCAATACCATTTGCTAGTTTTTACACATTTAGTATATACTTGTTTTTACCCATTTTAGTATATACTTAGTTAAGTATATGTTAGCCCAATATGTAAACACTAGTTGTTGTACATATATATCTAAATCATAAAATCACTTATACTTGTTTTAGTGTTTTATGTGAAAATGTTAGTGTGTTAGAAAACTATTGAATCAAACTATTTACCTATTTTATTTGTTTCGTTAAAATGATTTTACGTTTGTTATCGACAAAACATTAGAAGATCGTAAAATATAAATAAACGTTTTTACAGCTTATTTGTATTAACAATCTACCTCTTTTTGTTGATGACAAAACATAAAATTATTTTAAGGAAAAACCAAATTCGTAGCAAATTTTAATTAGTAGTTTTAACTTTCTTCTCCCCTTTTTTGTCAAAACAAAAAGTGTTAAAAGAAACTAACACAATTTTTGGAAAGAAAAATATGTAAAAAATATAAAGAGAGCAAGTGACGGGAATGGTAATCGTCTTAACTCCCCCTTGACGAGTCCATCCCTTTGAGAGGGCGTCAAGTACATAACGTAAATAAGCTAATGTGTTTGCAAATATGTTTGCAAATGGTTCGTCTAAGTGACGAAAACGTGCTCCCCCTTGAAGATTGCAAAGTTGCAATGGGGTGTCATGAAGTATAATCCAAAAGCGGATTGAGTTGCAAGTGATTTTGCGATGTATAGTTTGACACAAAGCTCCCCCTAGCTTTATGGTGTCAAAATCTTCATGTGTATTTTGAAAATCTACAAAATAAAGGTTAGAAAACAAGAATATAGTGTATAATTTCCTGCACACAAACTCAAGTTAGTAGTAATTTGTGCTTCTGTACCACGGATCCCACGGTTCCCTTTATTAAGGGATCCATCTAGGCCATTTCTAGGGATCCGGCTGTCTGGTGACAGTTTCTTCAGCAATGAGGATATACCAAGCAATGCTAATGAAGAGGTGAAATTTATAACAAGCACAACTGATAACGCTACACGCGTCGTTCGGGGTCAAGGAAACTTCCTTTTCTTCGAGCAAGTTTTATAACACCCTAGGCAGTGAACCTAATCGTTGTAGTGTAGTAATTAGGGTAAGCCACGGGTATTGATATCGTTCTCTAGGGGAATAGGAATGCTAGTGAGAAGTTACTACGCTAAGGTTGAGGTTGAGGAAGATTATTTTTTATCTTTTTATGTTTTTTTAGAAAATGAAAAGGTACGAATCTCGGGTATTGGATTTGGGGGGTTGGTATTGCTACCGATTACTCTACTATTATCTAATTATCTAAGCTAAGGTTGTGATAGTCTATGTCTAATTTGATGTGTACTCGTATGATAGTTTAAAGATGTGTTTACTCAGGTTTTACTACTCCTTAATTATCTCCTATTGATGGTTGATTTGTCACTGATTCCTCCCGAACCACCCATCTTTTATTTCTCCGTCACGCTTGTTAACCGTAACAGATGATAAAAGGGCGACAGCCCGGGAGAGAATGCAAGTTTACCAAGGATTAAAAATGTCCTTGGATCGTTTATGTCCTGGTGAGGCGTGATATTCCACATACAATGACTTGTGAATGCTGAAATGATATAGAATGTACAAAAACAGGCGAATAATAATCAAAACGTTTTTCTTTTTAGTTTTTATTTTTATTTCACGTTTTTCCACCCCTCCGTCCGAGCTTGGACTCTGGAGGGTGGAACACTCGCGCAATCACACATGGACATATCGGTTAACGGGAACCCAGAAACTGACCAGTATAGTACGTGTGAAATTATGAATTCATGTGGAACAAGTTATTCGAATATGCTCGGATTCACGAATAAAGATCGAATAAATTCGATCGAAAAAGTTCAAAACATAAAAAGAATAGAATCATAATCATATTTCATAAAAGACATTTTTCAACTCTAAAAATATTAATCAAAATCATAAAAATTTGTAAATCAATCACAAAATATCATTAATTTAGTATTATTTTTTATATTTTCAGTTTTTTTATATTAAGAAAAAACATTTTAAAAGAAAATAGTATATCATACATTATTTTAATCAAAATGTGAGAATCCGGAAAATAAAGTATTTAAAATGCAAAAACGAACGCGTCAGCGCATTAAAAACATTTATAGCGCGCAAAAGTAAAATCTGGTGCAAAAATCTATAAAAATCAAATGTAAAATCAATTTATCAATAAACTCATTAAAACAAAATATTTAGTATTTGCAAGTAGTAACATTTATATCACTATCGCAAATAAATTATCTAAAATTAAAAATTAAAGAAAATTAAACGTAAATTCAGCGATTCTGTACGTTTAGGGATGATATCAATATTAGCAAAAATCCAAAGACTAACATGCAAAAATAACTGTATCGACACTGTCTCGATAATGATAAGTATCACAATCAGTTAGTCTAAGGACAAAAACATGTAAGATATAGTAAAGTCGTAAGTGTTCAGTAACATACACCTTATAGTGCGGAGTGGTCCTGTATTTGCTAGGTTCCTGTAAAAATTAGGAACCATTTGAACGTAAGAGAGGGCCCGACAGCGGGAAAATAGTAGACAATGCCAATTGTTCGCACTGCCTCTTTATTTTCTACCCACCAAGCCCTCCTTAGTCACTGTTTAGTTGGTAGTTATCCTCTATTAATTCCTCATCATTTTGGACTCATTTGTGTAGAAATTTGATAGTATGCTCATGTGTAGTTTAATCTGTATCTGATAGTGTTGGAATCGAATCTATTAATCTATTATCATCTCATTAGCCATCGTTATGGTTGGGGGGTTTAGGTT
This sequence comes from Chrysanthemum seticuspe, assembly GCA_019973895.1. Classification (NCBI taxonomy): domain Eukaryota; kingdom Viridiplantae; phylum Streptophyta; class Magnoliopsida; order Asterales; family Asteraceae; genus Chrysanthemum; species Chrysanthemum seticuspe. The sequence continues at coordinate 189,823,958 of BPTQ01000008.1, forward strand.
ATGGGCTCTAAGCATGGAAAAGTAAAAGATTTTTTTGTATTTTTCTATTTTTTATTAGAAGGAGTTGGAGTTGGAATCGCATCATTGAAGAGTGATCGTAAGGATAAGGGGATCTCTTGCTATAGTTATGGGCACCGAATGGGATTAATG
>BPTQ01000008.1:189833856-189844490 GCA_019973895.1 Chrysanthemum seticuspe
CACCTCTCAGAAACCTCATTTTTGGATTTTGGCTTGGATTCCACAGAACATGTCATAAAATCCCAAAAATTGGGATAGAATGTGGTTCTATTCAGAAACGAAGTAATTAAGTTAATACACAAATAAATTAGCCGGACATGGAGAACATGCAAGCATACACACAAATAATCAAAGACATAATTGAATTAATGAAGCAAAGACTTATCTTGGTGTAAGATAGGGTTAAAAACCCTAAAATACTGTACAAGACACCTTAGGTTCGGTTTTAGGTTTTTACTCCAAAGACTCTCCACACAAATACTGAAAAATTCGGATTCTATATATAAGATTACAATTGCGACGGCGTCACCTTATGTTTAGTGACGCCGTCGTGTCGCCGCCATTAGGGTTTCGTCTTGGCCACGTTAACCTTGCGACGGCGTCACCTTATGTCCGTGACGCCGTCCTCTTCAGCTTCTGACGTCGTCTGGATCGCATCTAGGCCGTCTGAGTAGCGACGGCCTACTCTTTCACAACTAGACGCCGTCTCTTGAAAACACGAGTTTTGCGTTCTGACCCGTCACAATAATTCTCCGACGGCGTCGCAAATAGAACCTGACGCCGTCGCCTTCTACATTCAGCGACTGTGAGTGTCTGATTTCGACTTTGGCCATTTTCTTCATATATTCGCGCCTTTCTGTCCAAATAAGCGTCATTCCAGCATTTTGCCTTCACGAGACCTAAAAAGTGAAAAGGAACGATATTAAGCAATAACGGATACAAAAGTGATCAAATAAGGACTTAAACGACCCCTCAAAATGGTACCTTTTAAAACCTTATCAATCACTAAAACACTTTTCATATTATGCTTATTATAAGATAGAAGCATATATCACCATTTTATCCACAAAAAATTTAGCACGTCTTTGACCAATAATTGTAATTAAGAGAACATACTTTTGCTATATTCTCTTTTTATGGTTTTAGAAACCATAGACGCGAAATACTTCATGAGCTTTTAAAATACTCAAATCCTAGTATGAAGATTTCTCAAAAAGAAAACGTTAGAATGATCTGTCATTATCCAACATTTAAAATATGATGATTTCTAAAATATGACTTTTTGTTTTAAGAAATTTCCTTCTTTGTAGTTTTCAAACATACACAGATCGTATCAAGTTTTTAAAGCACAATATACTCTAAGAAACTTGGTAACGAAGCTCTGGTACCAATTGTGGAAAACTAGAAGGGGGGGTTGAATAGTTTTACCGAATAAAACTTGGTTTAAAACTATTTAGATTGACTTATGTCAATCTATTTAAACATGTGTGTTGGATGTTGATAGATAAGCATATAAATAAATAAAACAAAGATAAAGAGTAAGAAGAACAAAACCACAACGCGAGTATTTATAATGGTTCGGCTACAAGGACACCTTCTTTGCCCTACTCCACTCCCTGAGACACCTACTCGAGAGTTCATAATCACTACATGACACAACTCCTTATGGCGGAGAAGCCTTCACAACGTCGTCTACTCTTTTTTCCGGTACTAGGCTAGACACCGGGTTCCTCCACAAGGTAGAACCACACCTATCACAACGTTGCCTACACTTTATCCGGTACAAGTCTAGATACCGAGTTCCATTACAAAGGAGGAACTACTACCCAACACTACACAACACCTATCCCAAAAGGAGGCCCACTCCTTATTACAACATCATCAAGGATATCAATATCCTTGGATACAACCTATCTCTATTTGTACATCGCTACACCATATCGATTGTACACCCTTGGCATCTTTCACTAATGCCTTTGACTTGACCCTTTTTGGCATCCTTCACTAATGCCTTTGACTCCTTTGGCATCATTCACTAATGCCTTTGACAAGAACGTTAAGCACCTTTCACTAATGCCTTCGTCTTGACTCTTTCGGCATTCTTCACTAATGCCTTTGACACAACACTTCTAGGGAGGAAGAAAGAACTATCAACAAGAGAACCTCAGTAGTCTTGATGATGACGAAGCATGGCAACTCATGGATTTGAGCTTGCTTGACTTCAAGAGGTGGTGATCTCGCCTTTACGAGGAACCTAGAGAATTACACAAAAACAAAACACAAACTACATAAAGAGATCCTTAGGATCTGAGGTTAGAAGGTTACAATACTTTGAGAAAGTATGTGTGGGAGTGGCAACTCAAAATGAAGAAATGGCTCACTATTTATAGAGGAATTTTAGCTACTGTTCCACGGATCCCACGGATCCCTCACTTGAGGGATCCGTCCAGTGTAAACCTGGGGATCCGCGGGACGCTCCTATTTGCCCATGGGTTTTGGGTCATGGGTCATGGGTTATGGGTTATGGGTCCTAGAATTTGGACCATAGGTATCCAAGTAGATACAATGTATCTACAAGATGCAATGCATCTAGTCCATGGGTCATGGATAATACCCATTTATGACTTATGTATGATGTCATGTAATGGGTTATGCTCCATGGGTATGGGTCATGAACTTTGGGTTTTACCCAACTACATTCAATGTATTTGGTCAATGGGTCAAATACTTAAACTTCTACCCATTATATAACCCATTATAATATATACTAATTATGTATATATCTACCCAATATGTAAACACTAGTTGTTGTACATATGTATTTACTAAATCATAAAATCACTATTACTTGTTTAGTGTTGTATGTGAAATCGTAAGTGTGTTGGTAAACAATTGACTCAAACTATTTACGTATTTTATTTGTTTCGTTAAAATTATTTTAAGTTTGTTATCGACAAAACATTAGAAGATTGTAAAATATAAACAAACATTTTTACGGCTTATTTGTATTAACAGTTTCTCTATTCTATCATCTTCTACGATCTCACAAAGACTATCTAGGCCATCCTTAAGGTAAGTGAGATATGCTTGATAAGCAGTCTTATTGTTCCTAAGAGGAAGAGGAATATACTTAACTTCAATAGCATAGTTATTACAAGCAGAAACCTTTGGAACAACATATTTACACATAGGGATTGGCATTTTCCCTCTAACCTGAGTCTTTAGATTCTCAATCTCGTTAAGCAAAGAAGTTATCTTTTCATTGTGTTTGTCATGAGTAACCCTAATTGAATCATATAACTCTTCGTATTGCGATTTAGCTTTTGAATTTTCAGCTTAAAAACATTCATTTTCTTGTTGCAATTTATTGATGATGTTTTGATATTGAAAATTCTGAGAATCTAGAGACGGTGGTTTATGGGAGTCTACCACTTCACTCCTATTTCCCTTCAATTGAGAAATTTGAGCTTTCAATTTTTAGATCGTGTTACAGTGAGCTTGAATCTGTTCATCTTGATTGCTTATTTCAAAATATGTATCAAATTCAGGAGCATTCAAAGATGTCTTGGCATTTAAAGTTTTTATTCTTTCTTCTAGATGTTGACATTTTAATTGTAAATTAAGATTTTCAACCTCTACTTTAGACAAATTCCTGACAACGTTATCATGATCATCGTTTTGGATTTTCTCATGCAATCTTAATATCTCGACTTCAAGCTCATTGCCACGAGTCTGGACATCTTTAAATGCAAGTGACAAATCATGAAATTGAGAGGCAGTTAAAGAAGAATCAGTAGCAGTATAGTACACATCCTGGGCAATACATCTAGCAATCAACTTTTCATTGGTGATGTGAATATTCTTCCTCTCAATCTCATAAGTTTTAAGCTCTGTTGCATTTTGTTTTACCATGTTTTCCATGTCTTTAAACACATCTTTCATTTCTTTAACTTTAATTTCTAGAGCCTTTTGAATGCTCTCAAAATGTTCTTTGCCTAGTTCAAAGAATGGAATAACCTCAATTAGATAACACATTTTCGTTTACTCAAACCCCCTTTCTCCTTCAGTAATAGTTGATGGTGTAATTCTCTTCTTACATTTTTTATCGAAATCAGCAAATAGTTGATAATTACATAAATGCTAATTAACGTTTTACATCCTTTAGGAAGATTTCTGGAAACTAAATGCATGGGGGTATTCGATGGGTACACCGTTGCAGCTAGTAATGTCATTAGGATTGGGTCTTACTTATGTTACCACTGTCCTGCTCTACTGCTAAGCTAGAAGAAGTAGTGGTAGCCCTCACCAACATGTTACTCTGCTCGCCTGTGACAGCCTTATCTGCAACCATAACAGTGCTAGCCTGAGGAAGCTTAGCACCTTTTTGTTATGTCCTATGTTTATAGGTCTTTTTGGGTTGTGAGGTTGATGTATCAAAATTGGGTGTGTGTTGGGTAGCAGTTGTGATTTCTGCTCCTTCACCCTATTGTGGTGGAACATTCACCATGTTGCTTACAAACTCCTTCTACTTGGCGGAGAATCCTTCACAACGTTGCTTACACATTTTTCCGGTACAAAGCTAAATACCGAGTCCGTAACACGGTGGACCAAACCAACACGACTATTACACAACAAATATGTGAAATATCAAATACAAGATCTTCGCTACAGAAATCTTGCGGAGGAACAAATCAATCAAGGACCCCTTGCTTGGATGACTTGTAGAATGCTCCTGATCTCGCCTTAGAGAAGGACCTATATGAGAATCACTAAAGAAAGAAAGATAGAAGTACTCTCTAGATCAAGTGATCTTTTGTTAGAAGAGAATGAGAGTATATGAGAGATTTAGTAAGAAGAGGGGTGAGTTAGAATGAAGAAATGGCTCTCTATTTATAGGAAAAATCTGTCAATGTTCCCCGGATCCCACGGATCCCTCCCACAAGGGATTCGTCTAGTGTAATCCTAGGGATCCGTGGGACGCTCCTCTTTGCCCATGGGTTTTTTGGTTATGGGTCATGGGTCATGGGTTATGGGTTGGTCCATGGGTATTCTTTTAGATTCAATGTATCTAGTGAGTACAATGTATCTAGTCAAGTGGGTATGGGTCAATACCATGGGTTATGGATATGATCCATGGGTTGTGATTTTTACCCATCCTAATAAACTATTACAACAAATGATTTATTACAACAATTTGTATTTAAATGGCTATATGTAAATGCTTTACAAAAATAACATGTATCCTTATAATTGTACTTAAGATAACATTATATTTGTTATCAACAAAACACAAACAGATCGCAAAATATTAATAAACGTTTTTACGGTTTATTTGTATTAACAGATGTCATCGACATAAATCTAAACCAGCAATATATCACCTTTTGATCTTAATATAAACAAGGTCTTGTCAATGGTGCCCTTGTGAAACCCATTGCCCTTTAAGTAAGTGGACAAGGTTTCATACCAAGGCCTTGGAGCTTGGTGTAGACCGTATATAGCCTTCTCTACCTTGTAAACTCTGTCTGGGAAATCATGATATTCAAAACTAGGAGGCTGACAAACATATACCTCTTCCTCTATTTTCCCATACAAGAAGGCACTATTTACATCCATTTGATACACAAGAAAGTCCTTGAAAAAGCATATTGTAACACCCCCAATTTCGTGGTACGCAGCGAAATTCAAACTGGGTGTTACTTCATGGCACAACAGTCATAACAATAGAAAACGATCTCTAACGGAGTCCTTTTAAAATAGTTATCATTCAATTTATATAAATATCAGAGTTTACAAAAATGAGGTCCCAGTAGTTTCACGGTTTACAAAATACATTAAATGGGTTTTCGAATGATAATAAAATTTATAGCCTTCTTGAGTATCCGTGCTTCTCCGTGCCAGCCTCGTACAATATGGACCTGAAATACATGCTTAAAATTGTCAACACAAAGGTTGAGTGAAATTCATAAAATTTAGGAAATCAGTTGAACACAATATTCGTAAGGTGAGGTAATTAGTCTCACATTCATAGTTTAGAAAACAAAACAGATATTATTGCACTAAGCTCATGACACTGAAACGTTAACAGCTTTGATATAATAGTAACGGTTGCCCTAATAGGTAATTTGCCATTAAACGTTTGGATCTTCAAATAGAGTGCGTTTGTTTGCCTACCCGGTCAACACAAACGGGATTCGTCAATCCCGATAGATCTATCCACATTATTCGCGTTCACTCGCAAGTGATTAATGGTTCATGATAATAGGGACTTAAGATTGGCAATAGTGGTACTTAGTGCAAATAATACATTCAAGTATAATTTCAAATCAATGTGTTCGATTTAAAATAAAGCATGTATTTCCCCCAAGGGTTTGTAAAACAATTAAGTAGTAAAAAGTGGGGCTATGAACTCACAGTAGTGATCAGCATCGGAGTGTAATGATATAATGTTTATCAACGGTAGAGTATGACAAGATCAAGATCTTTAACGATTACCTAAGAAAGCATAGTATTCGTGTTTTAGTATATTGTACGATATAAGTGTACAAGTATATGTAGTTTGTTGGCTTATGATGTTGTACATGAATCCTTAAGTTAAAGTATTCCTTAAATGTTGTTTGGCTTATAAAAATCAAGAGGTCGTGAAATAGTTTAGCATAACATTTATTATGTATAAATGTTATTCACTCAATGAGTGTTGTGATGAAAATAATTACGGCGTGTCATATTATAATGTCGTGAAATACAAAGGTTTCAAAAATATTTTTTAAGTTAATATAAGTTCATAGGTTTAAACAAGAGTTAAGACTTATGAAAATGGTATTTAGATAGTTTATATGTCATATGGTCATTTATCTAGTTTTGTCAAAGTCTAGTAAAGTTCAATCTAATGAACAAGTTTTTGAAACAAGTTTCGGGTTAACAAACCCAAACTAGCCGTCCGGCTAAGTTACGGTTAAACAACTTGAAACAAAAATTAAGGTCAAACCTAATGGCTATATTTAAGTTAAAATACCTTGAGACATCAGCCTTGGCTTAACCTTGGCTTTGTTTTGGCCTCAAAGAATCAATATATCACTCAAGGTTTCTTACTAAGGTTGTTTTCTAGTCAACAACAGGTCAGCTTAGTTTTTGCCGTTTTTAGGTTTTGTCGTTCACTTTCTGCTTATGTGCTCCCTAGTTTTGTAAAAAAAAGTCATTCTGAGCAACTTTCGTGTTTTACACTTTTGGTAATTCGGACAAAAAAAGGGTCAAAATCGTGATTTAAAATCGTATCAGCAAGCTTTTGTTCCAACACTATATTTTTATCTAGTAAAACTTACTAGGCATAACTTTTTAACCACAAGTACTTTTTAAGTGATTCAAAAGCTCAAGTTCATATTTTTATATTCTCTAACATTTTCTTAAGCTTAATTAAGTTTAAGGTCCAAAGTTTATTTATATCAATAGTCTAATTACAAGTATTTACTTATATTTCATTGTAGAAAGTTTGGTTGTACATTCAGTCATACCAAAATGACCATAAGTTGAGTTCTACAACGTTTTTTGACACGCGGCTTTCGCCAAACTTCAAGTTTAGGTCTTGGCTACATTTCATAAAACAGAGTCGACTTCCAGAAATGGTAAGAACCATGGGCTTTTCCCAAATGAAATCTGGTGTGCAGATTTTGCCATGTTTTGCCATTTTGGCTCTCATTTACTCATCGGGAAGAGTTATGAGGTGCGCCACCCATCAAAACGACCATAAGACATAGTTATAAAAGCCTATCTTACTGAATTAACCTCAAGATTTACTTAGATAATCAGTTTAATCAATCTTTGGGACTATATCAGAATTCAAGTTCATAGAACTTACCTAAGACTTGTTTTAGCTTGTTTTCATGGTCACAACCTCATGTACAACATCAATTAAGCCTTATTACATATACTACTTATATCAAATTACATCAAATGAATATAAATTATTACAACCATATTTAATGAATATGAAGATAAATAATAGCTTACATGATGATGATGATAACTACATGAATAACAACTATCAATCAACTTAACCCTTCTAATCTTTAACCCTTTCTTCCATCTTCAACCCAACTTGACTTCAACCTTATAAAACCCTTATTATAACCCTTGTAATATCTTCATAACCTCAGCCCCTAAGTACCTTGATAATCTTTTAATTTAACCAAGGAATCTCCAAATCAACACAAGAACTCTTATGTACCAACTAAGCCTTCAACTTTGATGTATAATTTATAGCTAGAAAATTGAAAATGATGATGGTTGTGGGCCGTATAGGGGAAGGAAACAAGAGGAAAATACCAAGTGAAGAAAGGGTTTGGTTAATTTTGCATGTATAAGAAAATGAAGTGATAAGTGTTTGAAGATATTTTGTACAAGTTACCAACATAAGCCAAGTGGTCTTGTGGTCTTTTGTATGCATGCCACCTCTACACATGAGGTGGTTAGTGTGTATTTTGTGATAAGTATTGGTTTATGAGGTGTAGTTTGGTCCCGGTAATTACTAATGTTAAGCCTTTAAGTCACGAAACTTAAAACTAGGTAACGTAAAAGTGTAATACTTATAAAAATGTTAAAACTTATCAATATACTCTAACTAAGTATATTAAAAGTGTGACAAGTCTAATGGGGTTCATGTATGTTGTTAAAACCTAATAACGTAGGTTTGAGTACGCGCCTTACATAAAAAGTAACATATCTACTTAAAAATGATAACATAGTAATAGTTCATATAAATTATGATTATTGGTGAAGATAAAGTATTTTGAATATATAGATTTATCGTAGTCTTGTGTTGGTCACAAGGAAATTTACCAGTTACTATCGGTTATCGTATTTGCTTTTACGTTATGGTAAAAGTCAAATAGTCAAAAGTCAAAGTCAAAAGTCTACTTCAAAAAGTCAAACGGTAAAATATTCATTTTTCCTTATGAAAAATTACGGGTTGCTACACTTATGCTAAAAATAATATGATAGCTTCAATCCTTGCAACTAGAGCAAAAACTTCATCATAGTCAAGACCTTCTGCTTGTGTATATCCCTAAGCAACCATTCTTGCCTTGTTCCTAACCACAATCCCTTTTTCCAATTAGGTAGATCCAATAAAGTCCAGACCTCTTGCAATTTGAACTGCAACAACTCTTCCTGCATGGCTTAAACCCAACTTTCTTCTGCCAAAGCTTGATGTACTTTATTGGGCTCAACTTGTGATAGGAAACAAGAAAATAGACAGTTTTGGAGATCTTTATGGCTGTTTCTTTTATGAAGGTATCTAGCAAAGAAACCTTGATCAGTTAAGTCCTTCAAACCCTTTGACTTTGTTCTGGTTTAAACAGCAAACTGCAATTCTCCAATTGTTTGCTCTTTAGGATGATCTCTATGAATTCTGGTAGTAACAATAAGACTGACAGGAATGACATCTTCCAGGTTGGTTGATTGGTGCAAAACCGTCAAGTTTTCTCACGCAAGCTAGTCACTTGTGAATGACCAACCGTAAGGAACTTAAAACAGTTCAAACACCAAATGCAATTTAGATCAGGAGAATACAGTGGATTCCCGGGTCGTTAAGTCCCACGGAGGATGACTGGTGTTTAACACAATCAGATTGTCGAATAACCACTAAGGATAGTGATCAGTAAGGATTTTGAGTTATTTAATAAATTACAGGGGCTTAAATGCAAATTAAAGGAAATTAAAAAGATAAACTATCTTAAATAAACGCTATCACTAATTTTATACTGATGTTTTTGATTTTTTTTTTGTTTTTATAAACTTAATTTAAAAACTACGTGACGTACAAATAAAAACGTGAAACTTACACAATATTAATCCTAAAAATATGAAAATGATATTTTTACAAACCTAATGATATAAGAAAATTTTAAGAAAAAGAAAATTATTTTTATAACTATTTAATTAATTATTATTAATTAAAAACTATTTTTAACTATTTAATAATAACCTAAATTACAAGAAAATAGGAAATAAAGCTAGAAAAATAAAATTATGACTTGGAAAAATCTAAAATAACAAAATAGAATTTTCAAAACTATTTTTATATTTTTCTGATTATTTTTCTATTTTTTATGAATTTTAAACTATTAAAAACTAATTAAATTACTAAAAGTTACAAAATAAACTATGAAAAATCTGGAAAATTACTTTTTTTACTTTTTATATTTATCTTAACCTAAGAAAAATGAAAAATTATTTTTTTGAACTTTTTCTTAATTAATTGTATTAAAAGCTATTTAAAATGACTTAAAAACTGTTTTAAATTAAGAAAAATAGCAAACTGTTATGGAAAATTATGAAAATTTCAGGAAAAGTCTAATTTAATATATAGAATCTAAGACTTCGTGGGAGTGTGACTAAAATCGTGTTTTGAGTTTAGTAGGTTTAGACAACTCAATCGAATAGTCTCCAATTTCTATCAACAAAAATCAACGTAAACCGATAAAAATCGTATTGTTTCGAAGACACAACCAAACCATGGGTAAACCATGGGAAACCGAATAAGTTCACGAATAAAGTATTCGTGATCATAACGTCAAAGTATTAGATGGTTTGTTCGTGTACAAAAAGATAAAAAGAATCTAAGATATATAATTTAATCTGAAAAGGACTTTAAAAGTATTAAAAGGTATTGTCAAACGATAAAAAGAATTAAATTTTGTCAAAAATTCAGTAAAATTTATCGAAAATTATGTTAATTAATTCTTTTTCAAGTTTTTTTATTAAAAAGTAAAAAGAATCCAATTCTATTTATATTTTTCATTTTTTTCATTAAAAGG
>BPTQ01000008.1:189854295-190260647 GCA_019973895.1 Chrysanthemum seticuspe
TGTTTTAAATTAAGAAAAATAGCAAACTGTTATGGAAAATTATGAAAATTTCAGGAAAAGTCTAATTTAATATATAGAATCTAAGAAAAATAGAAAAACATGTGCTTGTTTGGTAGATTATGAAACTGCAATACTAGTGCTTATGAAATAAGCACTTGAATAAGCCAAAGGGTACCAAATGGGTACCAAACCAACACAGAAGCTTTGTTATGCTAAAAATAGCCAAATGCAACTAAAAACAACTATCTTTAACCTCTGATAAGCTAACTCAACAGATTTGGATGATTTGAGTTTTGTGCTAAAATCAGTGTGAGGGTGCTTCTTTGGACATGAAAATAAGCACTCAAGATAAGTTGAAAATGAAAACCAACAATTGGAACTTGTACTAGACCTGGCTAACTACTTTCAAACCAAAAATCAGACCAAGAAAAGCTCTAATGAGCTCTGGACAGGCTCTGCAAGAGCTTGGGAAAACTCAGCATTGACTGAGTTTGGTGAGCAGGGCACTTAAGCCCTGTTTGATGAGCTTATTTGAAGCTTTTAAAAAATTTCTAAAATTATGCAAAAATGACAATAAGGAAACAGACCAGTTGAAGTTTTAAAGTCCTGAGTTTTAATAAGATTGACCCAATAACGTGCTCATGAAAAATCCTTCTAGTTGGGCCAAAACTGAGTTTTGCAAGATTTTTTTGACTTTTAACAATTATGAAAGGTTGACTTTTATGAGCTTTGCAGTTAATTTAAGGACTGAATATGATGTATTATGTTAAACCAAGACTAATGCAACCTAAGCTAATGATATCTAAACACAAAACAGCCTTTTGATTCTTTGAAAATCCTACAGATAAGCAAGTGAGACAGATTTTATGAGAATTTGACTTTTAGCTTTTGCAGGCATACTATTTAGACAGATATGAGTATGAATGAGCTTAACAAGCATGAACCAATAGACTTTAATCACTGAACAAGTCTGGAACACAGTTTAAGCACCAAATCCAAACACTACTTTAACAAATTGATTTGAACTATAAATGAGATAAACACTGATCAAACTTGAGCAGACAATCAAAATGAGTTTAAATGACTTAAATACAGCTAATTAAACATGTTTAAGCTATCTATGACTACAAATACAGGTACACACAAAACTTGCAAACAGATATTGGAATGAAAATGAGATTTCACTCACATGTGTCCAGCTGGTATGCAGGCTACAACCAAACCCCAAGACCACTACACTAAGCTATATCCAACCCAATACCAAGTCCTGTATCAACCCATTCCATTTCAATGCCTGTTTAACCCATATCTTCTTCTCAGTTGACTTTCATTGACCATACATCAATATTGCTTAAAACTGACTTCCAAGCTTACAATAAGCTATATTAAGCTTAAGTGAACTTGTTTGCACTTAAAGAAAAGCTGTTGCAATCTTGGACATAAGAGTTTAAGTTTGAAATTTTAAACAGTGTATATAAGACTTGAAACTGAAATCAAACTTTGATTTAAAGGATCAAACTGAATTACAGTAACTAAATAACTTAGTTACAATGTCAGAAAGCTTGAAATTACAAATTGAAAAGCTAATTAAAACATTTAAGAGAAATACGACATACAAAAATTAAAAAAACTAAAAGACTATCCTCTTCTCTGCATCTCCTCTCTCTTTTATGCTCCAATTGAGTTCCACGTGTCCTTCTGAGAGTATCCCACCTCTTTGCTTGACCAATGGGTGAGTTTTGAGCAATCTAGGCCCTTTTATCATTTTGGCGGGAAAACTCTGGTTTGACTTGTAGGCCTGTGTTTTATCAACTAGGGGGGGTGGCATTTATTGTGGGGGGTTTGTGATGATGAGGGAGGTGGTGGAAAGGTGAAAAGGTGATGGGAGAGGGCTTGAGTTGCAGGCAAGGTGGAGGGTGTAACCACCCGCATTTTTAGGTTACTTTTTATTTTCGAGAATTTACTATTCACTTTTACTATTCAGATTCACTATTCATCTCGTAAAATTTTTAATCCACATTCTCGTAAGATAAATTATTTTAGTAATAACCTGAGAGTTCGACCATCGTTAGATCATTTTCGCAAAAGTTATTAAGTAAACATCGTTTTAAAGTTTCGTTTTTGACGGTCTACCGTTTAAACATCACGCGCATAACGAAAATCAACTCTGACAATTTTCCTCGCATCAGATAAATTTTTAGATCACTCATGATTAATTTGAGAATTTTTAAGATTTATTATTTTTAATATTACCAAATAAGCCCAGCGCAGAACAAAACTAAACTTACGTTTTAAACAATTCTACTTACACCCAGGCTTAACGATTACTGCACTGTGTTTCTAATATGTTTTTGACACTTTTACATTTTTTGGAAAAGTCAAACATATTTCCCTCCTCCTTTGACCATAAAGGAATTAACCTTATACGTTCTACATTTTTGCATAAATCGCGTAACTTTTAAACTTCACAAATAACTGTTAAGTAATCCCGCGTATGAAGAAAACCACATTTTAACATCTCATATCACTTTTAGACTAATTTTAGTCTACTCTAAATAAATTCACGGTTGTTTCCCTGAAATTTCGTTCTTTTCTGAAAAACTGCGAATTACGCGTTTTTGACCCGTATTTCCAGCTTTAAGCAGCGTTTTTGCACCCAATAAGACTTATCACCCATTTTATATTTTTATATGGAGTATAATGATGAGTTTCATCATTCCTGCAAGTTTCATATTTTTACGATACCCGGTTTTACGTTTTATGGCTTCGGTTAGCATTTAACGGAACCAAAACTCACTCCGAAATCAAGATAATATCAAGAAATTCCAACCTTATCACCACCTCACCATGAAAACGTGTAAAGACACATGTAGGGAGGATATTTGATCTTTCCTTAGATCATTACAAGTATACAACTTAACCATGGTTAGTTTTTAACCCAATATATAGTTAACTCCTAAATTTTTCCTATAAATACCAAGCTAAAACCTTCATATTTTCTTGCACCACCCCTTCTTAACATCTAAAGTCCTAAACCTAAGGCATTTCTTATAGATCTTGTAAGAACATTCATGTGTTCTTGAAGAAAACTAGCGTTTGATCTTCGTTCTTGGAAGTTTTCAAGAAAGAGTCGTTATAATCTTCAAATAACTTCAAGTCTCCAAAAAGACGTTGTTATAATCTTCATTTCTTCTTCGGGTTCTCAAGAAGGCGTTGTTATAATCTTCTAATAGCCTTGGGTTTTCGAAGATTGCAAATTTTACGTCGAAGCTCCGCTAATATTTTATTTTTCCATAATACTCAAGCATTCTATATTAAGGTAAGTATTTATAAAACTCAAACTTATTTAATTACTTATAAACTTTGTTAGTTTATTTATTGTATTTATAAACTCTTAATATATCATATAATCAAGTAATTAAAATACATGTTTTACGTATTAAGCACTACAACACTAGGGAACTTCATGTGAGGGGTTCATTTGGGTAAACGGATCGACGAGTTGCTGGATTTACGAATTAAAGTGTCCTAGCTCCTTGAACGTTTACTGCATGACCTCTGAATTATGATGGCCCGAACGGTAGTACGAGATATACAAACTAAAACAATTTCTATTAACAAACATACAAATGCTACATATATAGGCTCGTTTATGTTTTCCTAAACATTATTCCAAACCTAAGTCGCACCATTCTATTTTAGGTTGCTCGTAGAAGTTCTCACGGCATATCCATCATTCTCATTATACATGTGATATCATTTATTAAGGTGAGTCATAGCCCCTACTCTTTTAATACTTGTTTTACAAACTCTTTGGGGGAGATACATGCTCAACTATTTTCATTTACTTTTATAAGTACTTTAAACTTTTACTGATTACCGTGAGTTCATAGCCCCACTTTTTATTACTTAATTGTTTTACAAACTCTTGGGGGGAGATACATGCTTTATTTTAAACCGAACACATTGCTTTCAAACAAAAGCGGGCTCAAGTATCACAACGTATTGAGGCAGCCGTATCAAACAAAAGCGGACTCAAGTATCATATACTTGAGGCAGCCGTACCACTATATACTTATCTGATTGTTATTAGCACTAAGTTTCCGCATTGCCAAACTTAAGTCCCTTAATCATGAATCATTAATCACTATGTGAGAGTGGGCGCGAATATTGTGAATAGATCTATTGGGATTGACGAATCCCGTTTGTGTTGGCCCCATTAAAGGCAAACAAACGCACTATATTTGAGTAACATTGGTAAAAATGGCAATTTTACCAGATAGGGCACGCACCGACATTTTCTCCAATTAAATTTTGGAACACGTTAACGCCTTGATTGCATGATGCTTAGTCTAATAATAACTGTTTTGGTTTTCAAACCATTGGTGTGAATTTATAACTCACACTACAAACATAATGTGTTCAACCATCAAAAAAACTCTATGAATTCACTCAACCTTTGTGTTGACAGTTTTAAGCATGTATTTCAGGTCCATAATGTTGGAAGCTGGCACGGAAGAGCGAGGACTAGATCAAGAAGGCTATAAATCTTATTATCATTCGAAAACCAATTTAATGTATTTTGTAAACTTGGAACCATTTGGGACCTCATTTTTGTAAACTCTGATATTTATATAAATCGAATGATAAATCTTTTAAAACGACTCCATTAGAGTACGTTTTCTATTGTTATGACTGTTGTGCCATGAAGTAACACCCAGTTTGAATTCCGCTGCGTATCATGAAATTGGGGGTGTTACAGATTGGTATCAGAGCCACAGTTATAGAGAAACGGGTCTAATCGAGACTTAAACTATAACTACTTTTTCAAACAAAAACATTTAATAGCCTTCCGTTTTCCGTGCCTTCCATCCTCTAGACGATTATGTGACTTTTAAACATTTTAAGCTACAAAAACATACTAGTATATTGATATATACACTCGACATAATTTCAATCATAAACAATGTACTAAACATACCTGTGTATGCCTATTCTGAGGCATTACGGCATAATCATATTTTCCCAATCTCCCAATCATGCATCTACTCATGCATTTTAGGATTACGAAACTTCCTCCAAGACATTGTAACTGACTACAATGGTCTTTCCTACTTCCCAGACATTGTGGGATACAATGGTCTCATTCATTTTTCAAGACACTGTGAGATACAGTGGTCTCTATTACATTCTCAGACACTGTAATCCTACAGTGGTCTCTATTACATTCTCAGACACTGTAATCCTACAGTGGTCTCTATTACATTCTCAGACACTATAAATCCTACAGTGGTCTCTATTACATTCTCAGACACTGTAATCCTACAGTGGTCTCTATTACATTCTCAGGCACTGTAAATCCTACAGTGGTCTCTATTATTTCCTTGACATTGTGAGTTGCACAATGGTCTCTATTATTCCCTAGACATTGTGAGTTACATAATGGTCTCAACTATTTCTAAGACATTGTGAGTTACACAATGATCTCTCCATCATTTTACAAGACATTGTGTGTTGCACAATGATCTCAACTACTCCTCAGATATTGTAAGTTATACAATAGTCTCTCAAAATTATCTTCTAAACATTATATGATATCGTTTAGCATGAAACCCGTCACAGTCTATCAATTTCCCTAATGGAAATACAAGAAATAGGATTTCTAAAGGACAAAGTGACTCATCATCTACAAAAGCTGAAGTTCAGCAACTTTCTCTACATTCATCAAAATTCTCTTCTGAAACCTTCATTGTTAAAGGTTCGCGATTCTAGCCAAGTAAAGTCTATTTTAGAATTACTTAAAATTTCCTTTCAACACGTATCTACCCATACTATCTTCTATGCAATGGAATGTGAAAACATAGGTTACAAGTCTTTTATGGCCAGGACTTGCAATTGGATGGTTTGATATCGCCTTTGCTTAGTGGACAATTTCTCAAAAGCTATGAACATATCACAAGTATACCTAATTTAGGTATTTGAAAAATTTATCGAACCTCGGCTAAATATAGCCTAATCACCTATATTTAACCTTGGGATAGTGGAACATGGTCTGATTGACTATGTTCGACTTAAATTTTTCAAACACTCAGAACAGTTATACAAGGGTTATATTCAGGTTAATTTCCTACTTAAACTCGATAAACCACCAGAATTCATTAAAAAGATCTAGAGACACGATAGTGTCTTACCACTCAGCGAGATCTTAACATCTTATTTATACTACCTAATTTCATTCTTGAAATTTTCATACATGAGATAATCCGAACTACTATCTTGGGATAGTCATCAAATCTTCTCGTCATTTCTTAGAAGTACTAGCCTGATTAGGTTTCAAGGATATCATTCCGTCATTCACTTTTGATTTTAAAACAAACTTGACATCTCTACCTAAGAATAATGGTAAACATACACTACACTCTTCAAATCGTCAACATATCACATCATTTTCTGAACCCCATTGAAATTCAGTATGTAAAACTTCACAGTATCACGTTTCTTTCAAACACTAGTAGACATAAAAACTATACGATATATCTTTCATCCCGAAACCACCTAAGACATGATCAACTTTGGAAATGGTTTGGATAACCACTTGCCACTAGCAAGACTTTCCCTACAACGACAATTTTCACATCATTACAAACCATTTCACACCAACAATATCTTACACCTTTGATTAACAATAGATACCCCAACAACAACAAAACTATTCCATTTTGAGGCACTATATAGACGAATGTGTTAGTTAACCATTTGTTGGACTAAGGTGTTTAGAGATCACCCACGAAACAACTAAGGAAACTATACAAATATAAATTAGGCTCCATGCCACACACTATCACCAAAAACTCCATATTATAAATTAAGGTTTTATTGATAGCCTCGATATAATAAGATATGATTCGTTTTGAGAATCGGGAAAAGCCAAACTTTAGGTATATTGGACTCTATAAGATTTTAACAAAACCCTTTAGGTTATCAACTTAAGCCACATGGTATATAATACATTCTATGACCAAAAACTTGAGAACACAAAGATTAGAATTCGGCTCATACATCCACATTTCCCTAGACAATTCAACATCGGGTAACACACCCTGAATTCCGGGACGGAATTCCCATTAAGGGGGTGAGACTGTAACCACCCGCATTTTTAGGTTACTTTTTATTTTCGAGAATTTACTATTCACTTTTACTATTCAGATTCACTATTCATCTCGTAAAATTTTTAATCCACATTCTCGTAAGATAAATTATTTTAGTAATAACCTGAGAGTTCGACCATCGTTAGATCATTTTCGCAAAAGTTATTAAGTAAACATCGTTTTAAAGTTTCATTTTTGACGGTCTACCGTTTAAACATCACGCGCATAACGAAAATCAACTCTGACAATTTTCTTCGCATCAGATAAATTTTTAGATCACTCATGATTAATTTGAGAATTTTTAAGATTTATTATTTTTAATATTACCAAATAAGCCCAGCGCAGAACAAAACTAAACTTACGTTTTAAACAATTCTACTTACACCCAGGCTTAACGATTACTGCACTGTGTTTCTAATATGTTTTTGACACTTTTACATTTTTTGGAAAAGTCAAACATATTTCCCTCCTCCTTTGACCATAAAGGAATTAACCTTATACGTTCTACATTTTTGCATAAATCGCGTAACTTTTAAACTTCACAAATAACTGTTAAGTAATCCCGCGTATGAAGAAAACCACATTTTAACATCTCATATCACTTTTAGACTAATTTTAGTCTACTCTAAATAAATTCACGGTTGTTTCCCTGAAATTTCGTTCTTTTCTGAAAAACTGCGAATTACGCGTTTTTGACCCGTATTTCCAACTTTAAGCAGCGTTTTTGCACCCAATAAGACTTATCACCCATTTTATATTTTTATATGGAGTATAATGATGAGTTTCATCATTCCTGCAAGTTTCATATTTTTACGATACCCGGTTTTACGTTTTATGGCTTCGGTTAGCATTTAACGGAACCAAAACTCACTCCGAAATCAAGATAATATCAAGAAATTCCAACCTTATCACCACCTCACCATGAAAACGTGTAAAGACACATGTAGGGAGGATATTTGATCTTTCCTTAGATCATTACAAGTATACAACTTAACCATGGTTAGTTTTTAACCCAATATATAGTTAACTCCTAAATTTTTCCTATAAATACCAAGCTAAAACCTTCATATTTTCTTGCACCACCCCTTCTTAACATCTAAAGTCCTAAACCTAAGGCATTTCTTATAGATCTTGTAAGAACATTCATGTGTTCTTGAAGAAAACTAGCGTTTGATCTTCGTTCTTGGAAGTTTTCAAGAAAGAGTCGTTATAATCTTCAAATAACTTCAAGTCTCCAAAAAGACGTTGTTATAATCTTCATTTCTTCTTCGGGTTCTCAAGAAGGCGTTGTTATAATCTTCTAATAGCCTTGGGTTTTCGAAGATTGCAAATTTTACGTCGAAGCTCCGCTAATATTTTATTTTTCCATAATACTCAAGCATTCTATATTAAGGTAAGTATTTATAAAACTCAAACTTATTTAATTACTTATAAACTTTGTTAGTTTATTTATTGTATTTATAAACTCTTAATATATCATATAATCAAGTAATTAAAATACATGTTTTACGTATTAAGCACTACAACACTAGGGAACTTCATGTGAGGGGTTCATTTGGGTAAACGGATCGACGAGTTGCTGGATTTACGAATTAAAGTGTCCTAGCTCCTTGAACGTTTACTGCATGACCTCTGAATTATGATGGCCCGAACGGTAGTACGAGATATACAAACTAAAACAATTTCTATTAACAAACATACAAATGCTACATATATAGGCTCGTTTATGTTTTCCTAAACATTATTCCAAACCTAAGTCGCACCATTCTATTTTAGGTTGCTCGTAGAAGTTCTCACGGCATATCCATCATTCTCATTATACATGTGATATCATTTATTAAGGTGAGTCATAGCCCCTACTCTTTTAATACTTGTTTTACAAACTCTTTGGGGGAGATACATGCTCAACTATTTTCATTTACTTTTATAAGTACTTTAAACTTTTACTGATTACCGTGAGTTCATAGCCCCACTTTTTATTACTTAATTGTTTTACAAACTCTTGGGGGGAGATACATGCTTTATTTTAAACCGAACACATTGCTTTCAAACAAAAGCGGGCTCAAGTATCACAACGTATTGAGGCAGCCGTATCAAACAAAAGCGGACTCAAGTATCATATACTTGAGGCAGCCGTACCACTATATACTTATCTGATTGTTATTAGCACTAAGTTTCCGCATTGCCAAACTTAAGTCCCTTAATCATGAATCATTAATCACTATGTGAGAGTGGGCGCGAATATTGTGAATAGATCTATTGGGATTGACGAATCCCGTTTGTGTTGGCCCCATTAAAGGCAAACAAACGCACTATATTTGAGTAACATTGGTAAAAATGGCAATTTTACCAGATAGGGCACGCACCGACATTTTCTCCAATTAAATTTTGGAACACGTTAACGCCTTGATTGCATGATGCTTAGTCTAATAATAACTGTTTTGGTTTTCAAACCATTGGTGTGAATTTATAACTCACACTACAAACATAATGTGTTCAACCATCAAACAAACTCTATGAATTCACTCAACCTTTGTGTTGACAGTTTTAAGCATGTATTTCAGGTCCATAATGTTGGAAGCTGGCACGGAAGAGCGAGGACTAGATCAAGAAGGCTATAAATCTTATTATCATTCGAAAACCAATTTAATGTATTTTGTAAACTTGGAACCATTTGGGACCTCATTTTTGTAAACTCTGATATTTATATAAATCGAATGATAAATCTTTTAAAACGACTCCATTAGAGTACGTTTTCTATTGTTATGACTGTTGTGCCATGAAGTAACACCCAGTTTGAATTCCGCTGCGTATCATGAAATTGGGGGTGTTACAGAGGGGATATACAGTGGACAGGTGGGGAG
The DNA here is from genome assembly GCA_019973895.1 of Chrysanthemum seticuspe. NCBI lineage: Eukaryota > Viridiplantae > Streptophyta > Magnoliopsida > Asterales > Asteraceae > Chrysanthemum > Chrysanthemum seticuspe. Next base: position 189,864,308 of record BPTQ01000008.1, read on the forward strand.
GGAAAGGAGAAGGATTTGACTGGATTTGACTTGGGGTTCACAATAGAAAAGACAGGGGGGTCACAATTGGTAAGTGGCAGGGGGTCAAAACAGTTTTGACAAGGCTAGCTTTAATATTAAATGACAAGGACCAAATTGTAATTATGCCAAACTAGAGGGACCAATCCTGCCAATTTTCCAAAGTTAATACAAGGACTAAAACTGACAAACTTCAATAATACAAGGACCAATTTTGACATTTTCAATTTTCCAAGGACTATTTTTGCCAAATTTCAAAGTTCAGGGACCTAAGTTGTAATTTTGTAAATTTGAATCTCAAGGACCAATTTTGACAACTTTTGAATCCATAAGGACTTAAAATGATATTTTTCTTTATTTAGATTTACCAGGGACTGTTTTTGACAACTTTTGAAACTTGGGGACTAAAACTGCCAATTATGCAAACTTGATACGTTTTTCACCAGATTTTGATATTTTTGCATTTAAAACACATAAAACACTTATTTGTGATATTTTTATCATTTTGATGCATTTCTGAGTGTTTTCAGATGTTTTTGCAGTCTAATTTGTACAAAAATGATGAGTATTTAGACACTCATCATTGGTCATGTCAGCCTCTGCACCAAAATCATCAAGTAAATCATCATTTATGTCAGCATAAATATCTACCAAAGGAGGGATATTATGATCATCATCATAGACAATAGGATTGTCTACAGCAGTATTAACACCAGGCTTAGCAGTAGGTTCAGGATAATTGTTGCTAGTGTTAATTTCACCAAAACTTCCTTGAGCAGTAGGAACACTTGGTGTAGCAGTAGAAACATAGTTACTGTTGCTAGTGTTGACACCATCAACTGACACATGGTCATCCTTCTTTGGATCTTCTTCTCCAAAATTTGTACCAGAAACTTCTTCATTTACAGCAGCTTTGTTCCCTGGTTCTTCAGATATCACAGCATCGCTGGAAGGTTGCTCATCATCATTCTGTGAACTCTTCAAGATTAAGGAGAGGGGAGTATCACCAGTCAAAATGGGCAGCAGTATGTAGTCTGCAGCAGATTCTTTCTCCACTCTAGTATGATTTGCAGTAGCATTTTCTTTGTACCTACACATTTGTTAGACTAGTTCCCTGCAATGACTGGCTCATAATTCATGGTTTTTGTTAGCGCATCAATATTAACAAGCCAATCAGGACCTTTTCCTACAATATTTGGTTTATTTTCATTAAACCTAATATGTAGATTCTCCTCAACAAATCTGGTTTTACTGTTAAATACCCTAAATGCTTTACTATAGAGAGAGTACCCAACAAAGAATCCCTCATCAGCCTTCCAATCAAACTTGCCTAGGTGATCTATGGTATTAAAGATAGTTACAGGACACCCAAATGGTTTCAAAAAGTCTAGGGTAGGAGTTCTACCATGAAATAACTCATAGGGGGTCTTGTTGTGAGGCATTACTACCAAAACTCTATTTTGTACATAACAAGCAGTATTCACTGCCTCAGCCCAAAAAGTTGTTGGTATCTGTTAGGAATTAAATTCCATAGTGAAGAGTCGGTCACCCCAAATATTATCTAGCATAAGTTAGCTCGTAGACATATCGTTAGTTACGTTATTTATCAGTTTATTGGTTAGTTATTAGTTTAGTTTAGCGTAGTGTATCACCGTGGAGGAAGGATGGGTCTTTACCCACTGTATACCTGATCCACAGGCCGTCAGGAGGTCGTGTAGTCTTGTAACTATAAATACCCCTTCCATCCATGGAAGGGGTGTGGCTTGGAATCTAACCTTTCATAATTTGTTAACCAACTCTCTACCAAGAACACCATCTCTCTACTTTCTCTCTCTAAAATGTCTAACATGTATTTTGATCATCCAAGACCACCCGAATCATCAAACACAATAATATTTCGATCCTACAAATGGTACCAGAGCCAGGTTATTGCGTTATCTTTGATTTGTGTGGTCTGTACCATGGTTGTTGTTTATGGTTTGTTTTGGTTCATGCTGTAAACTGTTTTAGCATCTCTTTTGGTCGGAAAAGTTATTTTTCATGATTCTTTGATACTTTGTTACTACAGTTTTTGACAATTTAATGTATCCTTTTGGTCAAAATATCTCAAGGTCCATCAATGTTTACAAAATCTGTCTTTTCTCATGTCCATGTCCAAGTCAGTATTTCAATAATGTTTATTTTGTACCAAAAGTGAAGTCTAAAGCTGGTCAACTGGTCATATATGTTTTGTCAAAACTGGTCATTTTCATGTGGTCATAACAGTCATATTAAGCAGTTTATGTCAATTTCTGGGTTTGCTATGAATATGTTCGGAAAAATCGCCGGAGCAAAATGTCAAAAAATCTTCCTAGCGACTTGTTTCATGTACCTGGTGGCTACTTGTCTTTACAAGTTGTCTAGATTCAGTGTATATTGATAGCAAGTTGTGCTAGCGAGTTGTCTATCATGTAGCAACTTGTGACAGAAAATGATTAGCGACTTGTTATTTAACATGTCGTAGCGAGTTGTCAAAACCCTAATGGTTAGCAACTTATGTGTTTTGGCGACTTGCTTTGAAAAATTTTCTAGCAACTTGTCTCATGGTAGCGACTTGTGAAGTAAAGAAAAATGATATCGAGTTGATTGTTTATAAGATGTAGCGACTTACAGAAATGAAGAATGAGTATACTTTGACCACAACAACATGACCAACATACCTATTACCATCACTAATTGTCATACAACTCGACCTCAGTTTCATAACATCATCGATACATATGTTTAATGTTAATATCCGACTGTTTGAAGTAAGATCAAAACCATGAAAGGTTTCATCCTAGTTTCGTGTTCGGGTAAATAAAAATACATAAGGATAAACAAGAAATCTCAGATTCATTTGTGAAACATGTCAATCAAAGATCTCACACAAATTTCCTTCATCACTGATTTCTTTAAATTGCTTTCACTTATTTCAGCTCATGGCCCTAAAAGTTTAAATCAAATCCTCACCATTCAATACATCTTTACTATCCGAACATAAGGTAAGGTTTTTAACAATTATGTTAAAACCTTTACCTTGGCTCGTTTATGAATAAGTATTCATCAGGTATCAACCTTTGTCTCATTTTCTATCCGAACTTCAAGAGAAAAGAAAATAACAAATATGTTACTCCTCTTCTTCTCGTTCGTTGGTTAATGAAAACAAAAACATGAATGAAATCAAGATTAACCTACCTGAGATTCGTTGTGTTTTTTTTTGAGGCCGTCCCATGACTCACCATCCCTGTGGCTGTCACAAACCCACTCCTCGAGCCATCCCTGTGGCGAGTTCATAGTGGGTAGGATTATGATTTATGAATTTTTGTGCTTATCAATTTATGATGGATGATGCTAATTGATATAAGGTTCTTATTTATGGAGGCGTATTATTTTTATGTGTGATTTGGACCACTGGTTTTTGGGAGAATGTTTGATGGAGGCGGACTAAGTTTGATTAGGGTTTGGTATTAGGGATAAGTGAGTGTGTGTGTGCAGTTATATATCCTAATTACTAGGGTTGTGGTGTTTTGTTGTCTTGTTGGGTCGCGATTATAGACCACATGGGCCTATCACTTAGATCTTGTTTTTTTTTTTGACGTGGTATTATTTTGAATGGGCCTAGTATTTCGTCTATTGGATCAGGCGTGTTTGTGAACACTGCGGGCCTTGGTGAAACGTTTATTATTGGTTGATGCATTACTGAATAACGTTTGATAATTAAACGTTTTTATAAACGTGAAGGTGTGTGAATAATGTGAGATAATTGGCACTTATTTCACCACGGTCAAGCTGTAATTGTATCCGAATTTGAGTACGTTTGATGACTTTTGACATGGGCCGACTTATTATTGTTTTCTTCGTCTTGGGTTGTGTGTATATTGGACTGAAACATTGATAACTTTGTTATGATTTGAACCGGACTTCATGTTGGGCTGTGAATTCTTGCTTAAAAGAGTTATCAATGTGGGCTTAATTTTCTTTCCTACATAACTTTGGAATAAATTGGATCGGGTTCAAGGTTGCGGTTGGGCTTCTCAAAATTGGATAATAGATTTTATGTGATTTGAATTTTGTGAGATTTGGACTAAATGAGATTTGTTGAAGAGACTTGGTATGATGATGAGAATTGTTGTGGTATGCAATTTGATGCTTTGGATTATACATTTTCACGGATGATATTATGATTACGGCTTGAATTGATGATTGATCAAATGTTGACTACGGGGTTGTTTGGACGGTATTTCTAATTTGGGTTTGAAGTGAGGTTTTCCGGGCGCATTTACTTATTTCATCTTCTTTCTTTCTACCCTTCCGCGAAGATGACTTGTCTGGGCATTTATAGAGTGTGATAAAGACTTGGGTATTTAGTTACTGTAGTGATTCTTTCTCACTTAACCCACAACGTAACTATCACTTAGGTGTCTCACGCAGTTGAGGATATGTCAAGAGGTTTTGTACATTGGGTACACCGTTTCTTTTTCACAAGGATTAGTAAGAGTTTAAGTAACAAATCTGGGGAACTCTACTTCATGATCAAGTTTGGTATATCGAGTTTACTTCTCCATGTGGTCAGTGCCATAACCGACAGAATATGTGAATGATGTATTTACCAAAGTGTTTAATTGGATGGTTGATGATGGTGTTGATGGTGGTAAATGAATCGTTGATGAACCGCTGCATGTTCCCCTTAAACAGATATTCACCGAAACCAAAGTTGTCATAAAACATTCAAACTGATATTGTTTACGGTTTTGTCTTGATTTTGTAAAATCCCGCGAAAGAATTTATTTCTCGGTTTAAATCATAGACTTGTAAAATCCCGTGACAATGGAAACATCCTTGTAAAGTGCATTTCCGGATCTATCTTACGGTTTATTCTTGGTTTTGTAAAATCCCGCGAAAGTAACTATTTCTCGGTTTAAACCATGGAATTGTAAAATCCCGTAATGATGGAACCATCTTGGAGAAAAGAAAGTGTAATTCTGGATCTTCTTGATGCTGGTGCTACGGTTTCTGCTTCGAAGAAGGGATAAAAGGGTGTACTTCTTGAATTGGGTATGTGTTTGGGTTGTCTTCATGGCAGTTTGGTTATTACATGGTTTTATGGGGTTACGTGCTTTTAACCATGGTCGGGATGAAACCATTATCAAAGTTCATTTAAATGTCAAAGAAAGCTAGATTTGAGCGGTTCAGAAGATGTGACAACGGCGTTAATTCAGTATTATTTATTTGAGGTTGAAGTGAAATATCACGGGCGAGTGTACTTAGTATCTGAAGGTATCGGGGATGGTTGGATGAAGATTCTTCATGATCCTTGTTCGAGCTTTTTCCAAAAACGAAGACTTGGAAATCTAGTTATTTTTTAGAGTCTATTTTTTCTGGGGGAATTGGGCTCTTTTTGCCACAAAAATAACTATCACTTTAAGGAGTTACGTTGTAGTGCTCAGTGTCACATTTAATTGTGGATTTTCAAGAGGTGATGTACGTCTTATACTTGATGGTTGGTTGGTTGAAGAGTATAGAGTACTTAGAGATTCAAATGGGCAAGAAGTCTCGGCACCACTCTTTGTTACATATGTACAAGTTTAAGTCACGAGTTCGGGATAGTTTACTTCAGGGTCAAATTCATCATTTTGGGTTTTCTCCATCAGCTATCACGACAAAGAGCCTACTGAATGATAATGGGGTGATTACATGTTTTGCCAAGAGATGATGAAAAGAGAGAGATTTATGACGTATGAACACAATAGTTCATGCCTCGTTCTCAAAGAAAAGAAATGTGTACACCTCAGTGCGCATTATCTTCGGAAGAAGAGAAATCTTCTTATTTATGACCATTCTCGTCAACATGCTTCATGCTTTTTCCATGCGCTTCAATTCTCAAGTGAATCGGGCTACTGTTGATTGTTTTCTTATTCCACTTGCTCAACTATAATCACGATGGCGACATCCTATGCTAATTTTGCGGGGGAGAAGTGTGAATAGACTACATTTGTTGAAGATATTCACTTATTCAATCAAGAATGGCAACTCCGTATGCAATTCTTGAGGGGGAGAAGAAGTGTGAATTTACTGCATGGTTGATTGTTATCTGAGAATAAATGGTCAAACGGCTCCAAACTCATGTAAGAACCGAGCTTCTTCTTATCGGGTCATCTTCACATGGAGTTTTTCTTCTAAGAGTCATTGGTTGACATCTTCACACGGGCTGAGTTGATTATCGACAAAGTGCTTCCGGTTAATGCTTCACGTACACATCAACATGATGTTTCCGAACAACCTTTTGTTCTTGTTTGAGGTGATTGTTTGCTTGGTGTTACCATTTCGTATGTTCGTTGCGGGCTGATTGGTGATTGATGATTTCCTTGATGAACATCTTTCTGTTCTTGTTTGATTGGTAGGGATCTTAATTGAGGGGATTTGCAAGATGTAAGTTAATTGGGATGCTTTTTTTGGTGTGTTGAAGATGTTAACTATCTATTCCCCAAATGGACAATCTAGAAGAAGTTCGTGTCTTCAGTCGGTTCTACATTTTCTGCTACATGTTAGAAGACTAAAGACGAGTTTCATTTGATTATCTAAAGACTTCTTTTTATTCAAGCATTCATCATAAAGATTGTCGGTTTAGGGGAGAGCACTAATTGGGGGAGAGTGATATGTCGAATTTAATCCCCATTTAGACTTGCTCACATTCTTCAGCAAGTTGATTCTCACAATGACTTCAAGCGTTCTTCTCAACAAGATTTCAAGTATTTAGGCTGATGAGATGTTGCTGATTCTAAAGTGTCAAAACCAGCAAGGGGGAAGGAGACACATATCTAAACACAAAGTGAGTAAACTTGATGAACTTAATTCTTCTAAGTGATTGAAGATATCCCAGGAAGACAAATGTTATTATCGCAGAGAAACTCAAGGTTTGACTCATGGTGAGTAAACTTGATGAACTTAACTCTTCTAAGTGATTGAAGATATCCCGGGAAGACATATGTCATGACCGCAGAGAATCTCAAGGTTTTACTCATCAAAGCTTTTAGTGTTATTATTCCAACGACGTGGGGGAAGTGATGTAAAAGAAAGTTTCTTAAGATAAAAGAGGTACATAAGTGCGTGATGATCTTGATGTTATCACAATCATCAGGGGAGAGAGAGAATTGGGTACATTGGGGGCGCTCAGCTGTTTTCACTTGAGGGCTTAATCAGTGATTCAGAGATATAATCACTTATTCCGGAGTTGACATCCACAGAGATTGTCATCCGCAGAGATAATCAGTGACTTGGCATGCTTCTTCAATGTTATCAGTTATTCCTTCCTTGTGTAGTGGTATATTTCAGATACTTGAGCTTCATACACGATCATCAGGGAAGAAAAATGTGAACATGGGGAGGTGTTTTCATTCCCCTCATGATGTGTATTCGGGAGAGCTCTTGGGTATTGGTGTACTTCGGGTTCTTGAGCTTCATACACGATCATCCGGGAAGAAAAATGTGAACATGGGAAGGTGTTTTCATTCCCCTCATGATGTGTATTCGGGAGAGTTCTTGAGCATTATACAAAGAAGCCGACTGCATCAATTCAACTACTTGGGGGAATTGTTCTCTTGACACCTTTTGGAATGGATCGCTTCAGACTTCAGTGGTATGGAAATTGAGAAGATTATTTAAATTTGGGATGATACGTAGCTGTTGTTCTATTGGATGATATAACCTCGAACGAAGAATCACGGTGATTATTCTTAAAGGAGCAGCAGGATCGATGATAATGGTGTGCTTCTTTGTGCACCTGGCTAAGAGAAGCTTGAAAGAAAGCTTTGAATCTGCTCAACTAAAGGATTTCGGTTTGGGGGAAGCTGCCAAAGTCTCAGTTTCAGATGGTTCAATTTCTCTCTTCAATGCAAGAGCCTCGGAAGCTTTGGTGGTGGAATTTTAAGAGATGACGAATTCTATCTTCTACGACGTGCTGCTCGATATCCTTATCTCGGTACTCGTATCATCATCTTTCTTAAACTATATCATCTATTCTATCTTTGTAAATATTTATCAAAAAGCAAAATACAAAAATATAAAACCAACAAAAGAAAATAGAAAAATAAAAAACCAACAAAATCCCATAAAAATCAGAAAATTTAAAAATACCAAAAATATGTTTTCTCAAGACATGTCTTCTGGTATCGATAACATCTGCGGTCTTAGAAATGTCATTCAATAATGGCACGGGACCATAGATGAAGTTCGAGCAGGAGGTGTAAATATTTATTTTCAAAACATGTCACAAATCTAATGGTTTACAGTTATTTCAGACTGTAACCCGTGCTTTAAACAATGGTTTGCTATTATTTCTGATAGCAACCCGTTCTTCAAGGAAGGAAAGTGCTGCGCTAAAACAATTTTCTTAAATCTCGTGCACTTATCCTACAACAAAATGAGGAAAGTATGTCGAAGGACTGCTGTTCCTACTCAAATATTTTTCCTTCTAAAATTCTTCAGAAAAATATTTGTTTTAACTGAATTGGTGGAAAATGAGTTTCTTGAAAAACAATCAGTTTCAGAATGTTTATAAAATTGAAAACTCAATCAATGACTTCAGCGCTTTTAACCTTTTCAGAAAATTAAGTCATTGGTTGAGGGGGAGAATGTTTTTCAAATCTATATCATCTAACGGGCTTTCTTAATTATCCTATATGCTTAATTAAAAATGATGTTAACCTACGTTGAAGGACTAGGTGCCTAGGATATGATTGTTAGGATTAGATTATTTGAGTTTGATAAACACATTATTCCCATGCCATATATGAATTGATTGATATGTTGGATTGACTTTTATTAGTCGATTGCTGTTTGGGTGATGTCGACCACCATATATCTGTATGTGTGTTCACTAACGTATGCAGGTATTTTGGTATATAAGAATGTTCCCGATCCAAATCCCACAATTGATGATGATTGGATGCCGAAAGGAAAGGGTAACTATATCTTGGGTTGACAATTGAAGAAACGGAGCTTAATTGGACTTCTATGGAGAGTTGGCATAATGCAACGTAAGAGGTCTCACTGCATCTGCAGATGGTTTTCTTCTAAGTGATTGAAGAAACGGAGCTTAATTTGACCTCAGTTGGCAATAAAATGCAACGTAAGAAGTCTCACTGCATCAGCAGACGGTTTTTCTTCCAAGCCCTACAGCAACAACATAAGCTTCTCAACCACCTAACGTATCTTTGTGCAGGGATAATAGTGATGATACCATTTTTTAAACAAATTCTTAAATAATATTGTTTTGAAAATGGAAAAATATTGTTTTGAAAATAAATCGGATTCAATGTTTTGAAATCAACCGGACTTTATTTTGTCAAATCTTAAGTGATTTCAAATTAAATATTTTCAAACGATATTTCATCAAAAAGTCCGGTTTGTACAAAATAAGTAGTGATCTAAAGATTTAATGTTATGTCATGGTATGATTTTTTTCTTTAGAATCAAGATCTTACAAAATGAAATTTTTTCTGTTCTTGTTTGATTGTGAAATTGTTTTATTTTACTTAAAGATCTCTTAAAAACTATCATACCTGACACTAACAATATTTAATGTCTTAATATGTTCCTTATCTGTCATTTTTCAAAATCAAATCTTGCCACGTCTTTCCCTAAAATTTTCTAAATAATTTAAATCAACTGGGATCACAAATCTCAATTGGTTTGAAATTTTTGATCGGGGGAGAGATCGTGATTTAAATCTCTTGTCTGTTTTAATGGAATTGGTTTTAGTCCTTTAAAGGCACTCCTGCCTCCATGTGCCAAACGATTTCAAATATACAATGCACATGCTGAGGGGGAGCATTTATCCAAAAACCAGAAGAGCTTTTAAATCAGGCACATTTTCTCCCATGTTTTCTAAACCTTGTTAAATCACTTGGGATCCAAAATCTCAAAGGGTTTGATATTTTTGATCGGGGGAGAATTTGTGATTTAATAATGAAATTTGATAATGGATGATCGATTTGATTCAAAAGTGCTAGTTCTCTCTAATATGTGCTAAACTCTTTCGTTTATCGATGCACATATTGAGGGGGAGCAAATGGTTTTTTAATAGCTTGTGTGATCGTAAAAGTACTTCAAATAAACTCTTTCCTCTATGTGATAAAATGATTTCAAATATCCTACGCACATATTGAGGGGGAGAATTTACCAAGAAAATCAAATGGCTTTTTCTATGAAAATTGTGACCAAAGAAAATATTTCAAAGTCCTCTTGCCTCCATGTGCTAAACAATTTCTAAATCATATGCACATGTTGAGGAGGAGGTTTTCTAAATGATCAAAACTATTAAGGTACAAAATTTTTTGATCTCGTATCAAAAGTACCTTGATTGATTTTCCAAATGATTTTTTCTATTGGTTTCAAGAAAGAATGAACTATAGCAAAAGACCCACCATTTTACTTTATGCATGGAGTTATAATGATGGTTAGGTTAGGTATTTGTTCCCACGATCCGCCAGAACCGGAGGGAACTACCCAGGGACAATCCACTAGATAATGTAGAGTCCTTAGGTATATTGAAAAAAAAAAGAGAAAAATGAGAATATAGGAAGAGTGCCGACTGAGACAGAGCTAGTACTGGAACAAACCCAACAAGGTTCTAGTTATGAAGTCTCGGTAAGCACTGAAGGGGTTGAAGAATGAAAAAGAATTGAATGTGAAAAGGGTGAAAAGAAATAGCCCTCCAATAATTCAACCTTAGGGCAGAAACCGGGTTCAATACATATGCTACTAGTGGTTACTAAGGTAACACTGGTATTGAAGACAAGACATCATTGACCCAATGATGCACTGCACTACAACTTCCCAAGCCACTCAAGTTCCTCTTAAAAGGACTTGTTTCATTCTCACGGGGAACTGACATTATCTATCGACTTTCTCTTAGAGATTGTTGATATTGAAGAAGGAGACCCTCTCCCTAGTCTCCGGCATAGGAACCAAAAATGCACAATTGAGTCTAGAGCGAAGAGATCATCCACAATATCTCATTAGGACACAAAATTAATGAAGACTTGCTGTTTCACACAATGTGGAAAGTAAGTATATTGATGAGTGTCTAAATACTCATCATTTTTGTACCGTTTAAACTGCAAAAACATCTGAAAACACTCAGAAATGCATCAAAATGATAAAAATATCACAAATAAGTGTTTTATGTGTTTTAAATGCAAAAATATCAAAAACAGGTGAAAAACGTATCAAGTTTGCATAATTGGCAGTTTTAGTCCCCCAAGTTTCAAAAGTTGTCAAATATAGTCCCTGGTAAATCAAAATAAAGCAAAATATCATTTAAGGTCCTATGGATTCAAAAGTTGTCAAAACAAACCCTTCAAAGTTTAAGAATTACAAAATGACAACTTTGGTCCCTCAACTTTACAAAAGTGTCAAAATCAGTCCCTGGGTGTTTAAAAATGGAAATTATTCAAACTACACCCTTGTACTATTCAAATGTGGCATATTTGGTCCTTATATGATAAGTTTTGAGAAAGTTACAAGTTTGGTCCCTGGAGTTACAAAGTTTACAGTTTTGGTCCTTGGATTTATAAAAATGGAATTTTATGCAATATTGGTCCTTGTACTAACCATTAATTGCAGGTTTAGTCCTTGTGTTAACTTTGGGAAAGTTGCAATTCCAGCCCCTCAACTATTTAGAAATTACAAGAATGGTCCTTGTGATAATTCAAAACCAAATGGACCCCTTTCCTTTTTATTATTAACCCAGCCAATAAACCTTGACCCAGTCCAAATCCCATTGTGAACCCCCGTCTATTAATATCCAGCGGTCAAATAAAGTCAACCCGCCAAAAAACCAGAGATACTGTTTATCTCCCTCACCAAGCCTGCAAACCAAAACCACCATGGTTTTTTCCACCTTTCCACCTCACCTCCCCAGCTGTATACCCACTCCCTTCCACTTCCACATCCTCCCAAACTTCTTTAAATGCAAATAACCTGCTCAAAGAAATTTGGCGCCAAATTTGCCAAATGGACAGTCTTGATGAATTGTGAGGATCCAATGGTTCAAGTGAAGTGGGAAAGTCTCAGAGGTCGACCAAGAGCCCAAAAAGATCTTTATAAACAAGAAGGAAGCAATGTAGAAGAGTATCTAGTGTAATTTAGTTTAATGTATGTCGTTTTAATTAATTTTCAAATTCCAGTGTATTTCTTAGCTTTCAAGTACTGTATTATCAATTCTCAGTGTATTTTAATCCTTTCTCAATAATCAATTTCAAAGTTCAGTTTCATTTTCAAGTTTATGCACTTTTCAAGTTAAAATCTCAAGTTTGTTTATATGTTATTGTAGTGAATGTTAAGGACTAAAAAGCTCACATAAGCTCCTTATAAAGCTGTTAAAAGCTTTTAGAAACATTAATTCAGTGTTTATCATTGAAACTTAAAAATACTAAAAAAATACAAAAAAATCAGTCATAAATCAAAAATCAGAAGAAATGAAGAAAAATGCAAGGAGCAAGGTGAATTCTGGATTGCCTTGGGTTAGAAGCTTTGTGGAAAGCTATTAGGAGTGGTCTTGATCATTGGTTCATGGTATTTGGCTGGAAGGAAGTTGTAAGCTCTTTCTAAGCATTTTTGCATTTCATTACATAGGTAGCTTTTAGCTTAAAGCTTTGTGTTATTATGTCTAAGCTGCAGTTAAGTAGATTCTTATCTTAAAACAGTTTGCTTGTTTTATAGAATTGATAGTTGCTTTGAAATCTCATTTTCACAATTTTAATAGCATAATATTTGTTCTTAAGTTTTGTGCTTGTATTACTGTTGTTTAATGCTCATTTGGACTTGTTATATGATAATAAAAGGTCTTGAATCAGTTGCATGATCTTAACTTGTGAAATCCTTTGGAAATCATAAGTTCACAGTTTTTAAGGGTTGTTTGGATTTACTGGTAGATTGGTATTCCAGCTTATGCTTGATGTTGTTTGTTGTTGTTTCATGTCATATTAGTTCCATATAGCTCAGTGTAGTCATAAAATACAGTCCTTGTTTAATAAAAAGTCAAAATTATCTTTAATCTTACCTTAATTGTAACTGTTAGGATTTTAGAGTACAAATCTCATCAAAGTTGCTTGTAACTTGGTACTTTAGCTTAAATCCATCTTATTACAGCTTAATATAACATAATTAGTGAGTAGAGTTGATTCAAAGTTCATATAAGTCAACTTATTAGTTTATCTTAAAAAGTCAAAAATTCAGTTTAGCCGTTTTTCAATAAAATAGATAATTTTATATAGGACTTAATTTTGAGTTTCATGTTTCATGCTTTTGGGATATTAATATTTAGTTGCTAATCTTAATCATAGTATTTTTTATAATTTCTAGTTTGCTAGTTTAACTGCTTAATTTTTAGCTTATTTTAGACACTTTTTCAAAAAGGTGCCCTGTGCACAGTTGAGTAGACCTTTTTCACAAGCTCATAAAAAGCTTATTAGTAAACCATAGCTTGTGTATTTTGGTTCTTTGGAAAGCTAACCTAGCTGACTTGAAGATCCAAGCTTAATTTTCAACTTTCTAGCTTATTTAATAGGGCTGTAAGCAGCTTTCATTTTGTCCCATTTCTCAGTATACACTGAGAACTCAGTGGTTTACAAGCTTTTTCTCAAGCCTTTCATAAGCTCTACAGTGGTTCCCACAGTGTGAGCTTGGAATTTTTGGAAAGCTCACCAACCCATCTTGATACCTCAGTCCTTATTTTGAGCTTTTCAGCTTATTCCATAAGCTTAAACTGCTTGTGAAGATGACTGCAGGCCTGTTTGGTTAAGAGAGTATTTTGGAATTGCTTATTAGCTTATTATAGCTTTTCAGTATAGACCTTTGTGCTTTTTAGCTTCATTTCAGTTCATTTAGCTTATTTGTATCTTATTTTACTTTTGTTTCTTTTTATATAGCTTATTTAGCCACTTTGTTTGAACTTAAATATCAAAATAAGCAAAAAGCCAAACTGTTAAGCTCTTTAGCTTCTAAACTGCTTATTTTTAAGTTTCAAAATTTTTGTCTTTATAAAAGTTGCTTATAATCAGTAGTTAAATAGTTTTCAAAAAGAAAAACCACAAAAACATCATTTTAAAAATAGTGATAGCGTTTATTTAATAGAAATTAGCTTTTTAATTTTCTTTTTCAGCTTATTATTAAGCACTTTCAGTTTTTATAATTTTCTTAGCTTTCTGTCACCATAGGATATTTATAGAAAAAATTTCATAATTTTCTTAGCTTGTTTAGTATTTATTAAAATTTAAAATAGTTAAAAAGTATTAAATAATTAATAATAAATAAATAAAAAACATAAAAAATATCTTTTAAGTTTTAAAATTAGTTTTATAATATTTTAGATTTTTCTGAGTTAAAATTTTATTTTTCTAGGTTAATTTTGTATTTTCTTGTATTTAAGTGTATTTTAAATAGTAATTAATTAATAATAAATAGATAAAAAGTGTAAAAAATATATTTTCAATTTTAAAATAAGTTTTATAATATTTTAGATTTTATAAGTCATAATTTAATTTTTCTAGCTTAATTTCATATTTTATTATATTTTAGAGTATTATTAAATAGTTAAAAATAGTTTTTAATTAATAATAATTAAATAAATAGTCATAAAAATAATTTTAATTTTCTAATAATTTTCTTTTATTATTAGGATTGTAAAAATATCATTTTCATATTTGTAGGTCTTTTATTTCTTAAAACTCACGTTTTATTTTGTACGTTTACGTAGAATTTAATAAACGTATTCGTTTTAGTTTGTTTAATCTGATTGTTGTGCTTTATAATTCTGTATCCAAATACCATTCCAATCAATCAGTAGTGTAATTTTCAATCAAAATCCTTACAGATCATTATCCTTAGTGATCATTCTATTTCTGAAACGTTTTTAAGCACCATTAATCCTCCGTGGGACTTAACGACCCGGGAATCCACTATATTCCAAGGGAAATTGTATTGGTTTTAGACTGTTTGAATTTTATTACGGTTGACCATTCACAAGTGGTTGACTTGTGTAATAAACTTGACAGTTGGGATCCAATCATATATATTAAGAGTCCTACGCATTATCCCTGTGGTATTGCCAGAACATCCGAGTGATATGTTAAATATTCACAATGAAGATGGAAATCCTTCTAGAGCCAACATCAAACAAGCTCTTGGTGGGTGACATGTGAGATCTTTTCTAAAGATCAAACTTATGACAACTGGATAGAAACAATGGGGCGATTCAATCTTGAATCAACCTTGGTCCAGGAATGGAATTGACGAATACTTTTGGAAAAACCGTTCGATGTGCAAATCTTCTTTTCTCTAGCACATCGAATGTGTATTCATGTTTTCAAACACAAAAAGTATCTCTGATTAAAAAAATACTTTTGGAAAAACCGTTCGATGTGCGAATATCTTCTTTTATCTAGCACATCGAATGTGTACTCTTTTCAAATATAAAAAGTATTTATGATTGAAAATTGATCTTTCTCATAAAACCTTCGTCGTATTGCAAAACTCTTTCTTCTAAGCAATACGCGATTTGTTTTTTCAAATCATTTTTCATCAATCAATGAATCTCAATTCGCTGGTTCACTCACTCCGTGTTGTCTTCTTTGAGACGTTCCGATTTGAGAACAGCTGCGAAACCCTGTCAAGGAGATTCTTAAGAATCCTACCTGATCACAGGCAGTACTTGTACTGATCAACGGGGAACCGTGGGCCGTGTACCTCAATTCAACGAAAGTGATCAAAGACACTTTCGTGTGTTTTATTGCTAACTGTTGTTTGCAGGTACATTTGGACGGTTGCAGCTGATCAGAATTGAGGAGTCAATCCAAAGCCGCATGCTCACAGCATCCACACTTAATTGAAGAAATCATGACTTGTGCTTATCTATATAACCTGGCTCTGATATTTCTATACTATGCTTCTGCCACTCTGCTGCAAATATCATGAACCAGTAACGCTTCCGCTACTCTGATGGAAAGATGTCATGATTCAAAAGTGTGAGCATGTCGGTCCGAAAGTCACAACTTCACATGAAGGCAACACAACTATGGATGATCTAGAGAGATTTACTGTGGCTGATGATCTCAATGAAAGCTCGAAGATCATCAAAGATGTGGATCAGTTCAAAGACTTCCACTGAAAGTACAAAATAATCGGACAATGAAGAATCACTGCTTAAGCACAAAGATTGCAGAATTGAAGAATTGAAGTCTACGAGCTCAAGAACAAAGTCAAGAATAGAATGCTAGGATTCGTAATGTAAAACATGGGGTTACCTCCCTTAGGGGGAGATTGTTAGGAATTAGAAATTCCATAGTGAAGAGTCTGTCACCCCAAATATTATCTAGCATAAGTTAGCTCATAGACATATCGTTAGTTACATTGTTTATCAGTTTATTAGTTAGTTATTAGTTTAGTTTAGCGTAGTGTATCACCGTGGAGGAAGGACGGGTCTTTACCCACTGTATACCTGATCCACAGGCCGTCAGGAGGTCGTGTAGTCTTGTAACTATAAATACCCCTTCCATCCATGGAAGGGGTGTGGCTTGGAATCTAACCTTTCATAATTTGCTAACTAACTCTCTACCAAGAACACCATCTCTCTACTTTCTCTCTCTAAAATGGCTAACATGTATTTTGATCATCCAAGACCACCCGAATCATCAAACATAATAATATTTCGATCCTACAGAATCTGCAAGCATTGTCCTAGCAGCCTCAATAAGTGTCCTATTCCTCCTATCAGCCACTCTATTTTGTTGAGGAGTTCTAACTACACTAAACGGTCTCATAATATCCTTCACTTCACAAGGTTCATTTATTTATTTTTAAACTCAGTCTCATTGTCACATCTTATCACTTTAACTTTTAGATTAATTTGGTTTTCTATTCTGGTTATAAAAGCCTTAAGGATCCCACTGGTTTCATCCTTATTTGCTAAAAAGAAAACCCAAGTGAATCTACTATAGTCATCTGTGACAACTAGGAAGTACATCTTCTTTATTAAAATCTTAACAAATGTAGGTCCAAATAAGTCCATATGAAGAATTTGTTAAGGTTGGCTGATTGAGCTCACAGTCTTGGTCTTACAAGAGGCTTTGTGCTGCTTTCCCTTTTGACAAGCAACACAAGTTTCAGTAATGTCAAAAATCTTGGAAGTTAGACCTCTAATAAGATTTCCCTTCACAAGGTTGTTCATTGTTTTAAAGTTCAAATGGCCAAGCCTTCTATGCCAATGTCTAGACTCATTAGATATGGCCTTAGCAAATAGGCAAGTCAAACCACCCTTAGGAACCATGTTCTTTAGATCAACACTGTATATATTCTCTGTTCTTGGAACTCTAAGCAGGATCTGACTTTCATCAATCAGCTTAAAGTTTGGAGACAAGATTATACACTCAGTGTCAGTGAAAAAAAAACACTATTCTTTTTGTCACACATTTGTGACACACTAAGGAGATTAAACTTGAGTTCTTTGATAAAATACACATCTTCAAAGTCCAGAGTACTGGTTTTAATTTGCCCTTTCCCAGTGACCTTACCACCCTTTGGGTTGCTACCAAAGGCAACATATTCTCCATAAATAGGCACATAGTCAGAAAGATAGGACATGTTCCCTGTCATGTGCCTGGAGTATCCACTGTCAATAACACCTCTGTCCAATAAGTCCACATGTGGATTGCCCTGCACACAAAATAAGAGAATTAATTTCTCTTGGGGACCCAAGCCATGATAGACTTGGATCTGCCTTGTGCATCCATGTAATCAAATCTTTTAAGTACATAAGATGCACTGTTGTCTTTGGAGACATGGTCTAAAACATGTATCTTTGGTCTCCAAACCCAACATGATGAGGCCTTTACAGCTTTGACCTCTTTACCCATAACAGCAGCATTAGTTAATTTTGGCTTAGTAGCAGTTTCTTTTTGCCAAGCAATAGTTACAGGTTTTCTAAAAGCAGTATTAACTTTTTTTTTATGTTTATTATTTATTAATGTTGTTCTCCTTTGAATGGGTCTATACATAGTTGAATGTGCCCCTTTAGAAAAACATGTCTTTGAATGGGCAACATTAACTATAGATTTTGTGGGAGCAGTAGTAACCAATGTTGCAAAAATCGGCCGATTAATCGGTAATCGGCCATACAACTTGTAGAATTTTGAAAATCGGTCAAAAAATCGGCCAGGTAAAAAATCGGCCAAAAATCGGTCAAAAATGGGCCGAATCGGTCAAAAATCGGCCGAATCAGTCAACTTTAAAAAAATAATAATTTCACTTATGACGCACAATGGGGATCGTTTATTTCACTTATAACGCACAATGAGCCTTATATCAGAATTAGAGCCTTTTATTGAGGTTTAGAAACATAGTAGGCTTGGAATCAGTTAAAATCTTTAGTTTGGTCCCCAGAAATACCCAAAACTTGCAGGAAATGCCAATCCGATTAATCAACGATTAATCCCGCCTTGACCGATTACTCGCTGCAGGGTGGTCGACCGCCCGACTACCGATTCGCGATTTTTGCAACATTGGTAGTAACAGATCCGGCTTTTGGAACAAAAGGCTTTTGAGCATGAGGGTGAGTTGTATTAGCAAAATTATAATGATTCACCCTTTGAGCATAGTTCCATACAGGTTTTGTCACTTTTTCTTTTATATTACTTTTACAGTTATAATGCAAGTGATCAAAACTACCACAAGTAAAACAAGGTTTATTATTCATAACAAAATCACTCCCTAGTCTATTAGACATCAAATTGTTCTAATTTATTTGATTTCCTCTACGACTAGAAGTGTTCTTATTACAAGACTCTACTGTTTCTACATTTTCCCTAGCAGCAGTTGTAGAAACAGTTTTATTTTGGACTCTAGGTTTGATGCTAGCTTCATCCTCATCATCTGACACCCATTTCTCTATCACTAGTGCATCAGACTTTCTTCTATCATGCTCAGACTCTCCTATATCAAAACTCTTATCTCTAGGGGTCTCAAAAACCTTTTCCTTTTTGGTATCAACAATATTTTCTCCCTTTGTAAAATACAAATCAGGCATAGGGGGGAAAAATTTCCAAATACATGAGGTGAAACATCATGGAACCCTATTCCTTTCTTGTATCCTATTCCTTTCATCTTGTTGTAAATCTGAATATCTATCATTTTGTTAACCCCTTTAGAGTTATGTTCCCTTCTTCCAACATGCAACTCAATGATATCTTTATCTGTTTGAACCTTTTCTTTTTTTGTTTGAACCTTATCATATTTAGTTTTAAGCTCATCAATGGTTTGATCTCTTAGCTATACCTCAACTTCTAATGTTCTAATTTTCTCACACAAAACAATTTCATTAGATTTGAAGAATTCTAACCTAGCCTCAACAGATTTCAAACCCTCTTTATAGCCTAAAATTAATAACCTAGCATCTTCAAGTTCTTTAAACACTTTATTATATTCAGATTTATAAGAACATGGATATGAACAACATGATTCAAAGGATACCTCAGAGTCTGATCGTGAAGAGCTTGAACTTGATGAGTATGCCATGAGAGCATAGTCAGTAGGACCTTTTGCAGCTTGATCACTCCATTCATAGCCTCCCAATCCATCATAAGACACTAAGGCAGTTGTAGTTGAATTATCTTGAACTGGGATAGTCCTTCTCTCCACTTCCCTTCACATGTTGTCTTGTGACCTTGGGAATATGCATTCCCTTGGAAAGTGACCCTTCTTTTTGCAGTTGTAGCACCCAACTTTGGACTTGTCAAAGCCCACCTTTTCAGTACCATTCATCTCCAAGCTCCTTCCAGTCCTTTGCAGAAACCTTCTTGCCCTCTGATGCAGGTTTTCTGACCAAGTTTTAATATTTATAGTGTCTCGTTTACCTATGGTCCACCTTATGCACTCACAGGCAGTGTACCCGGTCGTGGGTAGTGTAGTAATCGGTAAAACCGAGGTCGTCCCAAGAGCTGTGTGAGCGGATCTTAATTAAGTCTAAGTGTTACTGGTTTTAATTGTTTTAAGGTTTGAAATGATTATTAACTAATAAAACAAGAAATAAAATGCGAAAAGTAAATAGAGATGTGATCAATAAAGGTAAAGTGTGCTAACCTAGTTACTCATCATATCATGTAATGTTCACGTCTTACTACTTCCAATTGATTTAAGTGGGGGTTTAAGTCGCTAGGACAACATTTGGTCAGTTCGTCCTAACCTATCAGCAAAGGCTTTCACCGGAGATCAAGCTACCACCCTTGAAAGTCTAGTTATTAGCATCTTAGACACTCATCCCTAACTTCTTAAGTTCATCCAAACGGCAGGTGATCATTTGGTGATTTCGCACAAGCGAGGAAGGGTCGTCAGTTGGTCAATTCTTACCCTCCCCAACTCAACCTAACTACTTAGGGTCAGTTGTTCAATTCTCCTAAGCAACTAGATACTACTGCCAATCAAAACTACCGAAGCTAGGGTAGCTACCAAGGAACTATGCATGCATACACTAGAAACAATTATACGGAAGCATGTAAACGTAAACAAAACAATTAAGGAATCATAACTAGGCTAGCACCAAAAGTGCTTAGCTGATCATATTAAACGAAACCAAAGATTCATTGTTTGACATGATGAAATACATGAATCGAAATCAAAAGATAAAATAATCGCTAATGCTTATCGCCAGGGAGTGATTTCTCCCTTGGAGATGGCTCCGTATGCTCTTCAAGATCTGCCTTTGGAACCCTCTTGACGTTCTCTGCTTTTTTGGTGTGAAGTGAATGATGTAAAATGCAAAAATTAGGGCTTGTATTTATAGGCACGATCTAGTTACGGCGTAACTTGAGTTGAGAGTTACGCCGTAACCTCAATATTTCCACAATTATGCTCTCGGTAAGCTGGTTACGGCGTAACACATGGAATGGTTTACACCGTATCTTCAATACATGTTACATTTGGTATGATTACGTCGTAATCATTGGAAGGAATTACGGCGTATCTGATGGCGGCGTGGAACATTCCTTGACCTAATTGGTTACGGCGTAATCCTTAGTTGGGAGTTACGCCGTAATTGATGCTGAGTTGGTCTTCTGAGTCACGCGCTAGCTACGGCGTAATGTGAGAGATGGAGTTACGCCGTAGCTTCTTCACAGTAGACATACTATCATAAATCTCTTAAGAAAATCTCCAAATACGCGTCTCATTAGCTCCAATGCTCGTAATTTACCTGAAAGTGAAATATAAAGGAAAACAATCGTAAATCCATATAAATGATATAAAATACGAGCATTATCGGGGAAAATTGACACTTAATATTCAGACTATTTGATGTTATCACCCTCATATTAAGCATATCCATCTGCCACCTAAGATCCATCTTCTCCACATCATCAGGATGGATCTGTTGAATATCTTCATTTGCCAGTTGAGTAGCAGTGCTTTGACTGGCAAAGAAAGAACATACAGCAGCATCATTCAAGTTTTTACTTCCAGCAGCAGTATCCTGTGTACTAGAAGCACTAACTTCCTTAGCAGTAGTAACATCAACCATTGTGCTGCCAGTACTGTTTGATGAAACAAACGCCAAGTTTGTTGAACTGGAGCTTGAACTTGACCTTTTTTTCACTTCAGCCTCATAGACCTTAAGATTGTTGCGAAGATCATCCAAGGTTGACTTTTCCAACTCAGGCTTGTTTCTCTACACAATTGCATGTGTGTTCCATTCAGATGGAAAACTTCCCAGCAGCTTTTGGTTCAAGTCTTCTTGTTCAATCACTACTCCTAAAAGCTCTAGTTGGATTACAAGCTTTTGAAACCTATTACAAATCTCATCAAGAGCTTCAGTACTTGAGACATATAAATTTGCATATTGGTGTTTGAGATGATTCTTCTTGCTCTTCTTAGTAGCCTCATTCCCTCCAAAAATTTTCTCCAAATCTTCCATCAACAGCTTAGCATCCTTGATGGTGTTGAAAGACAATTGATATTCATATGGAATGGCCATCATTAGAATAGTTATGGCCTTGATCTCCAATCTCCTTTTAGCTATATCTTCTGCAGCAGTGAGTGGAATAACCTTTCCATCTGGTCCAGTTCTCAAACAGTATTACCAGTTTCAATGATCTCCTAGAGACCAATATCAATCATCTGTATATGTTGTTCAATTCTCATTTTCCACATCTCATACTCATCAGGATTGAGCATGGGAACCCTGTTTGTTGCCAAAGCGTTTGTAGAGTTCATCTTTCACAATTTTCACCGTTGTATTCTTTTTGGTATCACAGCTTCTTGATCACACAAGCTCTGACACCACTTGTTGATCCCAGTTTACACTTGTAAATATAGATCTTGTTTATAACTTATGTTAAGAAACTGTTTGATTCACAAAGTATCACGCGGAATATAACACTTGATGAATAAGAAGAACACAATGATTAACAACCAAACGCTTTAATATTATTAGAATAATACGAGTGATCTTAATTATCACTAGGGTTTATAACCTTGAAGCCGCCTTAATTTTCTATCTTCTAAACAATGACCTAGATCCTCCTTTTATATGAAAAGGAGACCTAGTCGGTTACAATGACTTCCTATACAATGTATACCACAATAAAATCTTTTCTATGTTTATCTAATACTAAATAATAGTACACGTCATTCCATAAATACAACCTGACACTAATACTCCAGCAGTAGTTTAAAATACATCAGCAGTAGATATCTTTACTCTGGCAGTACTTAGTCTTCAGCAGCAGAAACTTTATACCACCAGTAGTTTCATTTGGTCTAGCAGTAGTTACCACTTAGTGTATTCCTTTTTCAGTAACACCTAGCAGTAGGTATAATACACTAGCAGTAGTTCCAATCATACAAGCAGCAGTTATAACTTAGAGCATTCTTCAATGAAATCCATGAGCAGTTGATTCTTCCAAGAGCAACAGTATATCAAAAACCCAACAAAAACGATGGGTCAAGGTTGGGGTATGTTTATTATTTGTATTTTTTTTATTAGTTAAATAATGTATTAACTGTGCCCCATGTTCTGTCGAATCTCCGCGTAAATGTATCTTCCCGGTACACGTAAATTGTAAAAATTATATTTTTGGAAACCTTTTCTTAATCATAATAATATGGTATCATTATCACTTAGAAATTTGATTATAACAGTTTTTCCGTCACTAAGTCGTTTCGGTATGCGTGCGGTGCCTTGTTTTTCTGAAATCACGAGATAACCTCTCTTTTTCATTCGTAAATCTCCAGCGAGTGTTAAAAAGTGATTATTACACTTTTCTCAATATAAAATATCAGTTATAGGTGTTACTGCGTGCTGCAGTGTGCGGGATAACTTTTCAAAACAACCATTTAAGCTTATGTATGCTTAAAGATTATTAATCATGCAATAATAAATTCACATTTATTATTAATATAATCAGTGTAAAATTACCGTGTGTAACATATAATAATCTGGAAATTTACGGGTTGTTATAAGAGGGCTACGTAGCTAAGGTCAAATGACTAATTTACCCCTGAGACCCAATGCAGAAAGTTCTCAGGTTACTTTTGTCTCACCAAAAAGACTAGAACTTTTGATCTACATACCCTATTGACTCCAAACCAACTGGAAAAGTTTTAATTATATCTTAGATACATTTCATTCAAAATGGCCAAGTGATAGAAATGCTCATATCCATGAGCTTTTTCCCTTAGAAGCTAGATATGCAAATCTAGACACCTTTTAGCAAAATGTTTATCAAAATTCATCGGGATGTTTCAGGACGCGGGGCTTTCAACAAAATGACCTTGAGAGATAGAGCTAAGTCCCTATATTTTTCTTTTAGACTCAAACCCACGAAGATAAAAACGGGTGGGTCGTTTTTGCTACATAAAATCCTGGAAAGATTTGACCAATCACAAATTGTTGGTTTATGCTTTTTAAATGGGTTATTTTGTATAACATGCAAGGACCAATCATGGAGCTCATTTTTATAAATCAAATCACTAAATTCCCAGGAAACCCAATGGATTTTAGATAAAAATTTAGAGTGTTTTGATAAACAATTCAAGGTGAAAAACAAGATTAATAATCCCATAACTAACAACTCTTGCAAATCAAACCCAATCAAGCCCAACTAATTAACCTAATCAACCAATAATCCTATGAAAACTTGATCAAAATCTTCCAAATCAAGCATGAAAGAGTTGGTTAGCTCTAGCCTAGCAAATCTTTAAAATCATAAGAATGAGATCAAAAGAAGTTAGGGAAACTTACTAGAAGAGATGCACTAAATTTTGATGCAAGAAAAATTTGATGATGATGGTGTTGGTCTTGAGATGGTACGGCAGCCAAGGAGCAAGGAGGAAGGAGAGAATAATCTTGAGAGGGAAATGAAAAGTTATCACAAGTGAAGTGAGATTGCATGTCTTATAAATGAAAAGTTATCATAAGTGAAGTGAGATTGCATGACTTATAAAACGGAAATGAGGAGTTATTTGGAAAACAATGGACAAGTGTCATGAGACACTTGTTTTGGCCGGCCACTAAGGAGGAGGGGGGTGTTAATGAAAGGTTTTATTAATTTTTGCACAAGGTTATAAGTTACGGTGTGTGATTTAAAAGCCAACGGAGCTAAACCGACAAGGTTTTTAAGTGAATTTTAAAAATAAATGCCATAAAAATAATATTTTCATAGAAATATCACATTTAGCTTAAAATGATTAAATTTTTTGTTTCGTGTATTTCCCAAGCCTTCCGGAGTGTTATTAGGTCGTTAAAACTTGAAACGCGAGCCGAAAACGCGCAAAACGTAAAAAAGTGTAAACTTCGCATAGAAATGAAAAATTAAAATATTCCATATGAAATAAGTTCGTGGGGAAAATAAAATGTATAGATAGGTAGAATGGGCATTGTCTAGTTTAAATTACGAGTTAAGTGTACGTGTTACGACGTACACGTGTAACTTTCCGATACAAGTGAATTTACTTAAAATAGGATAATAAGTAAATCAAATAGTAAAATAATATGATCTGAAATTTCACGGTTGTGACAATACCATGCCTAGAATTGAGAATAATCGAACAACACAAACAGCTCTCTTTCTGTCAGTAAAAGAAAATCGAGATCAAACCTACATACTCTTAATAGGAAAAGGAAAGTATAACTAAATATTATACAAAACATTCCAGATCAAGTTACAGTACTCTAAAAATTTTGAACTTTGCTTATAAGTCAGAAAACAAGATCACCACAATCAAAATTAGCCATCTTGAGCAAAGCATTAGATGTATACTTAGAAAACCATACTTTCCTCAAGTAACTCATCATTTTCCCCTTGCTTTGTTGTATGAACCCCACACAATATGCAACACTAATGAGACTAACACTTCTCCATCTCCTTTCACTTCCGTATTTCGCCAGACCCTTATCAATTCTCTCAAATGCATCATCCTTTTCATTCGGTTTCTTCAAAAACGCCTCACCTAGACACCTACCAAGTACGATTGCATCTTCTAAAGCCGAACATCCACCTTGGTTTATGTCGGGTGTCATAGGATGAAGAGCGTCCCCGGCTACACAAACATTTTCTTTCACTATGTTGCCAAATAGAATATCCCATGGCAATCTTAACTTTAATACCGAATAAGAGATGTTGCTTAGTGGTGTTTTATCCACAACGTCTTGTGCTTCTCGTGGCATCTTGTTGATACGGCTCAATACAAATTGCTTCATTTTTATCGGGTTTTCTTGCAATTCTCCTTCGTCTATTAAAGAAAGTCAAAACATAATATTTAAGCAATAGAAATGACTAACTATTTAAAAATTTATTATTAGTTTTTTAGAATTCGAAAAGTGCATATACTTAAAAAGACGTACACGAAGGAACTTGAGACGGGGTGAATGTGCAGAACCAATAAACGGTCTTGTCATCAACTGGACGAAAACCAAACCGTGTACCACTTCCAAAGTTAAAATAAGACATCGGATCAAAACCAGAGCCATTTGGAAAATCCACCAAACCACGTATAGCTGATCTCCCAACACTTGCGGGTGGTGCAAGACCCAACCATTTAGACACCACTGAGTTAACCCCATCACACCCTATCAACACCTAGATCAATACAAAGGATATGAGAGATTTGGCTAGTGGTTCGCCAAATCATAACCAGATTAACAAACTGCTATTACCTTTGTTTTGAGAATGGACCCGTCAGCTAGGTGAACTAATTTAAACCGGTCAAGTGCATCTATGGTTGCAACCTTTGAAGAGTACCTAATGGTGCCTGGTGGCAGCTCGTTGACTAGTGTCTCTAGTAAATCCTTTCGTCTAACACATCGACTTTCATAACCCTCACTAGGATAAAAGAACACTTAGTTAATTAATCAACTACCTAAGTTTCACAGTTGAAACTTACTAAAAACTATCACATGTTTGTATATCTTCCAAAGAGGTACCATATATATAATAAGTCTCAACTTTACTACTCCGGAATAAGTACAGTAATAAGCAATAAGCTAGTGCATAGAATGTGACTCACTATTTTCCGTCCTTGTCAAGTGGCTGCCCTGAAGTAAAAAGACCAGTATCTGGAGAGGCCATCTTCATTCTGCCAAATACCAAAATGACTTCAAATTCTGAATGAAAATAACCAAGTAAGCTTAGTATGTGTTATATGTGTATTGACAATTTTACCCTGTTATTTGGGTGGATTTTTGTCTAAGGGTGTCCCCAATTCCTACAACATCGAGCGCCTTCCAAGCATTGGCCCATAGTGTAAGGGCAAATCCAGTAACTCGCAAACTTTCTGATGACTCCAACACCAAACTCCTCAAACCCAACCTTCACAACAAACAACCAAAAATGATTGAGGGGGTGTTTTTTATATACTTTTACTGATTGAAGTTATGATATTCGGATTATCAGCTATTTACAACTTGTAATTGCTTAAATGTTTACTGTTTACATATATGTAAAGTGACTCAATCAGTTTGGTCGTGATCACTTTAAAAAAAATGAAAAACTATATCATTTGACATCTTGATAATCAAATAACTGGACTATTAGAAAACTAGCATATATATATGGATAACTGGTACAGTATGTCTTTGTACTGTTTGTGTTTGACCTTGTCTATTTACCTTTGAGTTTTGGTCTTTGTGTCTTGTACTCTTTTGTGTCTCTTTGTAGTGTTTGTGTTTGGTAATTATATAATGTTGATGCCTTTCAAAAAAAAAGAAAGAAGAAAAGAATAATAGGATAACTAGTATGGGTACAAGTGCATTCTAAGTATAAGAGCACAAGGTATGATAGCCATTTAACATGCCATTCGTCGTGCCATTCGTGAGCCACCATACTGGCCAATATGCCAAAGTTGAGCCAAATGAGTTTGAGTTAGTGAAATGGGCTCAAGCCATCGGTAACTTTTGTGTTTTTTCTTATTTTTTATTTTGTGTATTGTGAGTGAGTGAGTATTTTTAGTGGGGTATTTTGTGATACCCAATAACATGTTAGTGGTGTGTTATGAGGGAGGGGTGTTTTAGTTATTGGTATGTTATTGGATGGAGATGAGGTGGCGCTGATGTGGCATACCAATAACGTGTTATGGATAACATCATACCTAGTGCTCTAAGTGTACATAGTTACATACATCTTACCTCTCACTACTCTGTTTCATAAGGGACGGAAGCATAAGAGATTAAAAGATGGTACCTGTGAAGGGCCAAGGCTGTGGTGAGACCAGCTATCCCAGCACCAACTATAATTATATCTACTTCTTCATAGTTATGACTTTGATTATTGTCAACCTGCATGTTTAGCTAAAAAGTTCTTTATGCGTTTCGATCAGATGAAAGCAGAGGACCTTTTAACGGTGTGCACTTATTTTGTTTTTGCCACTAAAAAACGTCATGCATATAGTCATCTTTTGTTATGTTCTGCTCACTAGATATAATAAAATTGATTGTTTTAACTTATATGTATTTAACAAGATACATATAAGTTCAAAAAAAAAAAACAAGATACATACAGGTTGCATTCACGGAGTGACTTCAATAAAGATCAACCAAAAATCAAACAATAAATAGATAAATCATGGCCACTTCTTTTTCCTCAGATCAACAAAACTCATTTTTCATTTTTTTAATATAAAAACATATAGTAGACACACACTTCGATATATATTTTCCGCAAACTTTTTTTTCGTTTTTTTTATTAGTATTAATTATTGAACAATACGAAATCACATGTGATATACGATGCGAATGCTAAAGTTTAATTTACATGTGATTTTCATATTACAAATCATATGTGATTTTACAATATCACGTGTGATTCTTTATGGCGTAATTCAACACTTAAAAAAAAACTTGAAAAAGATTCGTTGAAAGTATATAAAAATGACCTTCTAATTAAAAGATAATTTTATGTTTGACATGATAGTTAATTAGTTTTACTCAACGATCAACAATTTATAAGATATTTAAATATAAAAAGTTAGGATGTAAATACATTTTTTCATCTTTATTGAACATAAGTGGCTAGGATTGTCTCATTTATTTTTTATTTTATTTTTTTATTTTTTATCTTTATTGAACTAAGCTCTAGATATGTCGGAAATCATAACTCAATTTCAATATTTTTTACTCGGATGCTAAAAACTTACTCTTACACTATGCTTTAAGATTAATATAAAAGAGAAAGCAAAAGAAAAGAAAGTAAGTTGAAAAAACCTCATCCTCACTCACGCAACAACTTCAACCGGCCGATTATTCTCAAGCATTTCACCTAATAAGTTTTTTTCAACCTATTGCTCTAATGCAATGTCTTTTTGAACTCTTTTTGTCAAGTCTATCTGGACTTAGCATTGGAGACGCTTCAAACATGAATATAAGTTAATCAACCTAAATCTAAAATGCCACAAAAAGTTAACGAGATTATACAAGGAGATCACAGAATGACGTTTTCGACCGTGTGTAAGAAGAGATGAAACAGCAACCTGGAGCATGTTATAGTGTTGAGATATGTTTTAAACTTTGGAACTTGTTAGTTGAAATTAACCATAGGGAAAGTGATAAAAAAAAATCATCGAATTTGACATTTTTTTTTATTTTGTGTAGCCAACTATTTTTTTTTCATTGTAACAAAAACCTTTTGAATTTTTATTATTGTATGTACGATTTCAAACGTGTCACAACACGTGGACTGCCAACTCATCCGGGTGTTACACGTGGACTGCTAACTCATTTACCCATTAATACTTGTTATGGATAATAACAAAAAAATGTATCGAACTTGACCACTTTTGTCATTGTAACACAAACCTTTTGAATTTGTGTTAATGTATGTATCTAGTAGGGATGAGCACGGTACTAGTCCGTACCGATCCCGTACCGAATTAGTGGTACCGATTTTTTCCCGAGCATAAATTAGTGGTACCGGTATCGTACCGAACGGGATTCGGATACCGGTACCGGTACCGGGAAATCGGGTTTTTCCTGTTTTTTTCGGGAATTTCCCGATTTGGTACCGGTCTCGTACCGAATTAGTGGTCCCGATTTTTTTTTCACCTTATTTTATAGTCTCGGTACCGTACCGTATATAGAGAATTAGTACCGTTCCGGTACGGTTACGGTACGGTTCCGGTTCGGTTTCGGGATTCGGGTTGAAATGCTCATCCCTAGTATCCAGTCAATCTAAACTTGGCATCGTTAGTCCTTTATACTAGCGGCCGTTAGCACATAACTTAAAATTTCGTTTTCTTACGTTTTCATCCCTTTTTATACGTTTTCATTTGTTTTCATCCGTTTGTATACATTTTCGTCCATTTTCTTACGTTTTTATGCGTTTTCGTCCGTTTTTATACATTTTGGCCGATTTTCTTACGTTTTCATCCGTTTTTATATGCTTTCATCCGTATAAAATCAAACAAAGACGTGTAAAAACGGACGAAAACATGTAAAATCAGACGAAAACGTGTAAAATCAATGAAAACGTGTAAAAACGGACGAAAACGTGTAAAATCCGACGAAAACGTGAAAAAAGGGACGAAAATGTGTAAAATCGGTGAAAACGTGTAAAAACGGACGAAAAAGTGAAAAATCGAACGAAAACGTGTAAAAACGGACGAAACGTGTATAATCGGACGAAAACCTGTAAAAACGGACGAAAACATATGAAGGACTAACGTTGCATTAATAAAATAAACGGACGTGTGTAGCTATAAAAACGAATGAAAACGTACAAAAACATATGAAAGCATATAAAGGGATGAAAACGTAAGAATTTTTTTTTTTAAGTTATGTGCTAACGGCCGTTAGTATAAAGGACTAACGATGCCAAATTTAGATTGATTGGATACATACATTAACACAAATTCAAAAGGTTTGTGTTACAATGACAAAAGTGGTCAAGTTCGATACATTTTTTTGTTATTATCTCTAACAAGTATTAGTGGGTAAATGAGTTGGTAGTCCACGTGTAACACTCGGATAAGTTGGCAGTCCACGTGTTGTGACACATTGGAAATCGTACATACAATAACAAAAATTCAAAAAGTTTGTGTTACAATGAAAAAAAAATAGTTAGCTACACACAATTACAAAAAAATATCAAGCTAGATGCAATTTTTTTAGTCATTTTCCCTTAATCATATTAACAAATGAAGTTATTACATAAAAAATCATATACTATGTTTTATCAACAACTTGAAGATATTAGTTCAAAAACAGCACGAATACCAACCGTAAAAATGTGATCTAACGATCACCAAGACTTTCGAAATCTGAAGACCATGTGTCACTATTTTGATGTAACTTTGTAGTGGACTTTGTTGTGCAGAAAGATATTTCATCAAAGATATATGTATGTGGCTCATATAGTTTATCTACACACAAAATCAAACTTTTTTTTTTTTTTTTTGAAAAGGGGAGGGGAACTAACAGCCCCGGCAAAATATATTAAAAACAAAAATAGACAATCAACTTATATGGACAAACCCATATAAGCAAAGTAATTAGGCATACCCAAAAAAATCAAACTTGATTAAAAATAATAATAATAATAAAAATCACTTGCTCAAAATTGTGGCCACTTCTCACATAAAAGCTCCAAGCAAGATGACAACAAAAAGACTTATTATATAACAACCTTTCTTAAAATCAAGGTATACTGATTTTATAACATCAAGACAATACGCTATAACTTGAAAATATCTTCACGATTGTGAAACCAGCATCATACACTTGCCTTTTATCACTATCGTAACCTTGTTTAAACCCTTATACCTAAAGGTCATGAATTCAAATTGTTTACAAGCAACATTTTACACAACTTAAACGTCAATCTGACCATTGTCTGCGATTCTCAAACATCGCTGATCCATTTTGCCTTTTTTTCGCATTAGGAAACAAGATGACCACAATCAAAATCAGCCATCTTAAGGAAAGCACTACGCGTATAGCTAGAAAACCATACTTTCCTCAAGTAACTCATCAAAAATCCCTTGCTTTCTTGTATAAACCCCACACAATATGCAACACTAATAATACTAAAGCTTCTCCATCTTCTTTCCTTTCCATATTTCTCTAAACCCTTTTTAATCCTCTCAAATTCATCATTTTCTTCATTCGATCTATTTAAAAAAGCCTCCCCAAGACACCTTCCTAGAACAACCGAGTCTTCTAATGAAGAACATCCGCCTTGGCCAATGTCGGGTGTCATGGGATGAAGGGCGTCCCCGGCTACACAAACATTGTCTTTCACAATGTTGCCCAATAAAACATTCCAGGGTAATCTAAACTTCAATGTTGCATAAGATATGCTACTTAGCAATGTTCTTTCCACCACATCTTGTGCTTCTTGAGGCATTTTATTTATGCGACTCAACACAAATTGCTTCATTTTAGACGGGTTCTCTTGCCAATCTTCTTCATCTATTAAGATCAAAGCAATATGCTTAAGTAAAATAGTGTATCTTGAATAACCATTGAATTAAATATTCAAATCTAGTACTCGTAGAATTCAAATGGCTTACATGTTGGAATTTGAGACGGGCTGAGCGTGCAAAACCAATACACGCTCTTGTCATCAACCGGAAGAAAACCAAAGCGAGTGCCGCCTCCAAAGTTGACGTGAAACATAGGATCAAAACCAGAGCCATTTGGAAACTCCACCAAACCACGAATAGCCGCTCTCCCAACACTTAAGGGTGGGTCTAAACCTAACCATTTTGCAACTACTGAGTTAACCCCATCACACCCTATCAGCACCTATATCAATATAACTCATATTAGAAATGTACCTAAATTGTTCACCAAACTAGAACCATTGAACTAACTACCTTAGTTTTGAGAATGGACCCATCGGCTAGGTGCACAAGTTTGAACCAGTCAAGTTCATCGATGGTTGCAACCTTTGAAGAGTATCTAATGGTCCCTGGTGGCAGCTCCTTTACTAGTGCCTCTAGTAAATCCTTTCGCTTGACACATCGGCTTTCATACCCCTCACTAGAGTCAAAATTTTGTAACTACTTAATTATCGACCTAAGTAATTTTAATTGCAAACTACTACCAACTACTCCATTATTGTGTTACCTTTAATCAAATATCTTCTTGCCTTATTTTACGAAACAATATGAAGAAATCTAATACAGTATATTTTATCATACTGGTATATATTAAAAAGTGACTCACAATTTTCCATCTTTATCGAGTGCTTGCTCTGAAACAAAAAGACCACTGTCCGGAGATGCAATCTTGAATCTGCATCAAACAACCCTGACTTCAAACTCGATCCAAAAACTTCAAAATTACTAGAATAACCATTCAAATCTGTAATCCATTAAATGACTAATTTAATTACCCTTTCATTTGTGTGGATTTTTGTCTAAGTGAATCCCCAATGCCTACAGCATCTAATGCCTTCCAAGCATTAGTCCATAATGTTAGGGCAAATCCAGTAATTCTCAAACTTTCCGATGATTCCAGCACCAAACTCTTCAAGCCCAGCCTTCAAAAAATATACAAAACATAATACTTGAGGGAAAAATGGGAATATCTAATTTTATCAATTGCTTCGACTTATGATCAAGTTGAGCTTATGTTCTTAAATAAGACGTTAGCTCAGCTAGATAAGCTTCTAAACCGGGAAAAATGAATTTTGAGTTTTTCTAATTATTAGTAAACTTGAAAGCCAAAAAATAATTAAGCTAATCTAGAGCAATCAGTTGTAAACTACAAGTAGATACAATTTTGAGGTACAACTGTACAAATGACTGAAGCTCAAAAGAAATACTAGTACCTGTGAAGAGCTAAAGCAGTGGTGAGACCAGCTAATCCGGCACCAACTATGAGAATATCTACTTCTTCATGTACCTCCATTTTTACTACAGATTATTAATGGGATTTGTGTCTATTTTTGGAAAGATTATAATTTTGTGATAGATAATAGTTCTGTGGTAGTATGTGTGTGTTCAGTGCTTGTTTGTTGTGACTATATATATACACAACAAGACGTGAACAAATCCAACACCAAAACTATAATATATAAAAGACTAAAATACACCGTTGGTCCCTAAACTTGTATCGGAAGATCGCGATGGGACGAAACCGGGCATAATCATCGCCACGGGTTCAAACAGTACCAATTAAATGCCAGATTGGTCCCTTGACCAATAACGGCGTTGTAAACGTTCCGTTATACCCAAAATAAACCCGTAATCATGGTACTGCTGAGGGTAGAATAGTCATTATGTGGTATACACTGTAGAACCTGTCTTGTCCAATTTCCCGCCATATTGTACAATATAACAAAACCGGGTACCCATTGCTCATCCTCAAACTTGTTTTGGAAGCTTACCCAGAAAACCCTAAGGCAATGTCTATCATAAAATCAAATAATCTGAGTAAGAAAATAACAAACAACCACCTTGGATTTACTCTGTGGCGAGTAAGGGAATATCCTTTATATGATGATCGTGAAACGGAGGAAAGAGCTGCAGTCAGGAGATATTGTAAGTCTTTTTTGGTTAGAGCCTATTACAATCATATGTTAGTACGAGTGATTAAGTTATTCCCCTTTTAGGTAACTTTAGCTTAACAAAGTTTTTGTACATTTTTTTATACAGCGGGTGAACCTGGATCGTTTAGCATGATGTTCCATTATGAAGGTACATTCAAATACTTTCCAGGTAGGATATATCAAGGAGGCAAGAAATGCCTTGTTGATCTTGTGGAAATAAAAGAGGTATCTGTTGATGAAATGGATGCTCTCATGACCCAAATTGGTTATGAGTCTGGACAAACCAATTATTTCTACTTTCTTAAGCCTGGTTGTACATTAGACGACGTGTTAATACAAATAAACCGTAAAAACGTTTATTAATATTTTGCGATCTCTTTGTGTTTTGTTGATAACATATATAATGTTGTCTTAAGTATAATTATAAGGATACATGTTATTTTTGTAAAGCATTTACATATAATCTTTTAAATAAAAAAATGTAGTAACTAAAGCATTTGTTGTAATAGTTAATTAGGATGGGTAAAAATCACAACCCATGGATCTTAACCCATACCCAAAGAGACTTGATACAATGTATACTCAGATACATTGAATCTAGATATAACCCATGGACCAACCCATGACCCATAACCAAAAAACCCATGGGCAAAGAGGAGCGTTCCACGGATCCCTAGCTTTGTGCTAGCCGGATCCCAAGTGGAAGGGATCCGTGAGAACAGTGAGGAAATTTGCCTATAAATAGAGAGCCATT
Source organism: Chrysanthemum seticuspe (assembly GCA_019973895.1). Lineage (NCBI taxonomy): Eukaryota > Viridiplantae > Streptophyta > Magnoliopsida > Asterales > Asteraceae > Chrysanthemum > Chrysanthemum seticuspe. Next base: position 189,899,129 of record BPTQ01000008.1, read on the forward strand.
TCTTCATTCTAACTCACCCCTCTTCTTACTAAATCTCTCATACACTCTCATTCTCTTCTAACATATAGATCACTTGATCTAGAGAGTTGCTCTTCTTTTCTTTCTATTTGTGATCCTCATATAGGTCCTTCTCTAAGGCGAGATCACGAGCATTCTACAAGTCATCCAAGCAAGGGGTCCTTGATTGATTTGTCACTCCGCAAGATTTCTGTAGCGAAGATCTTGTATTTGATATTTCACATATTTGTTGTGTAATAGTTGTGTTGGTTTGGTCCACCGTGATACGGACTCGGTATCTAGCTTTGTACCGGAAAAAGTGTAAGCAACGTTGTGAAGGCTTCTCCGCCAAGTGAAGGAGTTTGTTGACATAGTGCTTGAACTCTCGAGTAGGTGACTCGGGGAGTGGAGTAGGGCAAGGAAGGTGTCCTTGTAGCCGAACCACTATAAATCGGTTGTGTGATTTCTATCCCTTATCTTTATTTATTTGCTTGCATTATCATTAGATCTATACGTTCTCAACATCCATACGATTTCACATAATATCGAATCTAAAGTTTTTGAAATCAACTTAAAATCGGCAAAACTATTCAACCCCCCCCCCCCTTCTAGTTTTCCATAATTGGCATCAAGAGCTAAGTTTATAAAAGTTTTAAAATAAAATTGTATTTTAAAAACTTTTCGATCACTATGGGTTCTGAAAATTATAAGGAAGGGCAATCTATGCAACGACCACCACTACTTGAAACTAATGGTTTTATATATTGGAAAAATAGATTCGAAACATATGTGAAGTCTAAAGATATTGATCTTTGGTACATTATTGTTGAAGGTGATTTTGAGGCTACCTCAAATGATGATAAAGGAAATTTAGTTCACATACCTCATGATAAACTAAATGATGAAATGAAGAAAAAGCTTTCTAAAAATAGTGAAGCAAAAATGGTTTTATATAATGCTTTACCGAAAAAGGAATTCGAAAAATTTCTATGCTTAAAACCTCTAAAGAAATTTGGAATTCTTTAGTTGTAACTCATCAAGGCAACCAACAAGTTAAAAATAATAAAATTGATTTATTTGTTCAACAATATGAACAATTTTCAATATCGGATGAGGAAACTATAGATCATTCATTTGCTAACTTTAATACTATTATTACATCTTTACAAGCACTTGATGAATCATTTTCTAGCCGTAACCATGTTAGGAGATATCTAAGGGCACTTCCATCGAAGTGGAGATCCAAGGTGACGGCAATCGAAGAGTCAAAAGATTTGACAATCCTCACCCTCGATGAACTCATAGGCAACCTAAAAGTCTACGAGCTTGTCCTTGCTAAAGATTCTGAAGCCTCAAAGGTGAAAGAGAAACACAAATCTCTTGCCCTTAAAGCCAAAAAGGCTTCGAGCGATGAGGAGAACTCATCTTCGAGTAGTGACGACGAAGAGTACGCTATGGCGGTAAGGGACTTTAAAAAGTTCTTTAGAAGAAAAGGTAGATACGTCAAACAACCGTATGACGATAAGAAAGGCTTTCGGAAAAGCAAAGAGGACGAGAAGCCAAAGGATGATCGTACTTGCTTTAAATGTGGGGACCCAAACCACTTTATTAGTAAGTGTCCCAAACGGGATGATCAAAAGGCATTCGTGAGCGGCACGTGGGGAATGAGCGACGAGGAGGACGAAGAAATTTGTCTCATGGCAAATGACGAGGTATGTCACGAATACTATAGTAGTTCATCACTTGATGACGACTCATTGCATAATGAATATGATAAACTATGCAATATTAGCTTAAAACTAATTAACAAAAACAAGCTTTTAAAGAGTCAAAACCAACGTTTAGATAAAGAAGTCATAGAATTAAAAGCAAAACTAAAACGTTTGGAAAAGGGTAAAATAGCAAGTGGTGAATGTGAACTTTGTGTTCAACTTCAAACACTAGTTGATCATTTAGATTCTAAAATTGCTAGAATGAGTACAAACACCTTAGATACAATACTCGGTGGTGTTAAAACCGGCAACAACCAAAAGGGTCTAGGCATACAACAACTTGATCCATCAACTAGTGAAAGTAAAGAAACAAAATTTGTTAAAGAATTAGAAAAACCAGCCACTGTTGTGGCGGATCCCACGGATCCCCTAAAAAGGGAACCGACTAGTGTACAAACTGGGATCCGTGGATCTGCTGTGACAACTAGTGGTAATAACATAGCCTCCTCATCTAGAACCGAGTTCGTTATCGTAAATAGGAAGAAACCAACTCATGTCACCACTAGACATCCACCTCCAAAAAATAATCCTACTTTTGCAAGAAACAAAGCACCATCTTTTCAAAAATATAATGCATCTAGGAGACCTAATAACGTTTATCCAAGAAGTAACCATCAAATGGGATGGAACCCTAATATGGAAAACGGTTTCTCTTTTCAAAACTTTGCTCCATGGAATGCATACTCATCTTATCCATACATGTCTAACATGAATGGAATGTTTAACACTAATGGACCCATGAATAAATGGGGACCAAACTTTTGAGTTTATTATTGTTTTAGGTGTGCTTAAAGGTCGACCTAGACCCCGATGAATGGGTCAAGGATAGCGGGTGCACGAGGCACATGACCGGCAATAGGGATCTATTCTCCACATATGAATCCGTAAATGGAGGTAATGTGGTGTTTGGAAATAGCAAAAGTAGAATCATCGGTAAAGGTACGGTTTCTAACAAATCTCTAACCATTAACGATGTGTGTCACGTAGAAAACCTAAACTTTAATCTCTTAAGTATAGGACAAATATGTGATAAAAGGTGCAATGTACTTTTTACCGAAACTGGTAGTAAGATACTTAAAAATGGCATAACCATAGGAAGAGGAATTAGGAAACATGGAGTCTATGTCATTAAAATCGGTAATGAACCTAAAGACAAACTATGTCTTACCTCTATGGATGATACTTCGACCTTATGGCATCGAAGATTGGGTCACGCCAATATGCGACTTCTTCAATCGCTATCATCCAAAGATCTAGTAAGAGATCTACCTAAGTTAAAATATGAACATCATTTTTGTGATGCTTGTAATATAGGAAAACAAGCTCACTCGAGTCATAAAGCTAAAAACATGGTGTCCACAACTAGGTGTCTAGAATTACTACATATGGATTTATTTGGTCCATCCGCTATCCAAAGTTATGGAGGCAACTACTATACTTTGGTAATAGTGGATGACTACTCTAGATATACTTGGACAAAATTTTTAAAGAACAAAACGGAAACCTTTAACTATTTTGAAATATTAAGCAAAAAGATCCAAAGACAACTAGGAAAACCCATAGTGTCTATTAGGACGGATCATGGTAGGGAATTCGATAATGAAGTGCAATTCGGAGCTTTTTGTGACGCTAATGGTATTACTCACAACTTCTCGGCTCCACGCACTCCACAATCGAATGGGGTAGTAGAAAGAAAGAATAGAACCCTTCAAGAAATGAGTAGAACCATGCTTAACGAACAATCCATACCTCAAAAATTTTGGTGTAATGCTGTTGATACTTCAACGTACATACTCAATCGAGTCTTAATTAGACCAATCTTAGGTAAAACTCCATATGAGTTACTCCGAGGCAAAAAGCCTACTTTAAATCATTTTAGAGTCTTTGGAAGCAAATGCTTCATTCTTAACACTAAAGATTACCTTACAAAATTTGATCCTAAATCAACCGAAGGAATCTTTCTAGGTTACTCGCCAAATAGCAAAGCTTACGTCATATTAAACAAAGAAACAACGAAGGTAGAAGAGTCATTAAACATAAAATTTGATGAAAGTCCACCCAAACCCTCTCCACCTCTTGTCGATGACGAGATCATAGAAAGTGAAGCTATTGTAATTAAGAAAAAGATAAATGAAGAAGAAGAACCTTCAATTAGTGAAATCACAAACATTAAAGAGTCCAAATATCACCCCGTAGATAAGGTCATAGGAAAGCTAAACGAACGAAAATTAAGGTCTCAAGTTCAAAACCAAAGTAGCTTATTTTGTTTTGTTTCAACTATAGAACCTAAGAACACACAAGAAGCCATAAAAGATGAAAGTTGGGTAATGGCTATGCAAGAAGAATTAAATCAATTTGTTTCTAATGATGTTTGGACACTTGTCCCTCCACCTAGTAATCAAACCATAATAGGAACAAAATGGGTGTATACAAACAAATTAGATGCAAACAGAGTAGTATCTAGGAACAAGGCTAGACTCGTTGCCCAAGGGTATAACCAACAAGAAGGAATAGACTTTGATGAGACCTATGCCCCCGTGGCTAGATTAGAGTCTATAAGAATACTTCTTGCGTATGCTTGTGCTAATGATCTAAAGCTTTATCAAATGGATTGTAGAAAACTAGAAGGGGGGTTGAATAGTTTACCGATTAAAAACTTTGTTTTGAAACTTATTGAAAGATCAATTGATATTGATCTTAAGTATATAAATGAAATATGCAAGCTATATGTAATAAGTAAATAAGGAAAGAAATGATCAAACCACAACAAGTTGTTTATAGTGGTTCGGCCTACAAGGACTCTTTTTCCTTGCCCTACTCCACTCCCCGAGTCTCACACTCGAGAGTTTAACTTCACTAGTCAACAAGCTCCTTTCACCGGCGGAGAAAACCTTTACACTTCGCTTACACTATTTCCGACACTAAGCTAGATGTCGAGTTCTTTCCAAGGGTACAACTACTCCCACACACAATGTATTTTGAGGACTAAAATACTAACCACTCACACTCACAAGATTATGATGGTTTGATACAACAATGAAGTATGGATCAACACTAGATCATACAACACTAAACAAACAAGACTTCCAACTTCTCGTTGAAGCTTGAATATGACTTGATCTTCTTTGCTACAAAAGAGATCACTAATATGATATGAAACTGAGTTAGAAAGGTTAGAGAGAAGATATGTATGAGAGTATGTTAGAAAGGGATGATAAACTACTTGGCTTGGCATTGCTATTTATAGCCAAATTGGACAGGAGCGTCCACGGACCGCGGACCCCTAAAAAGGGTTCCGCCCGTGTACCAAATTGGTACCGCCAGTCTGACAGTCAAGATATCAAATCTTGCCTAAAGTCAACTCTATCTAAGTAAGATTGTGCAAGATATGAAGAGTATAAATCTTCACAAAATATCTAATGGAATCTTCCAATGATCTCCATGATGTAATACATGATGTCAAATGTTGTATTACTATTAATAGAAATATGCAAATGCTTAAGTAGTGTTTGGTTTTAAGAACCTAACACATTCTACAAACTACTATCATACATAATGATTAGAGTCATATCAAGATGTTACTAATCATAAATGTAAATGCTTGAATGATGAATATATTGTTTGAGAAAGCTTGTTTTAATATCTAATAAACTTGACAAGCTTTAAGCTTTTATAAATTAAATTTACTTTTGTCGTTAACAAAACTTAGGCAAAGATCAAAAATATAAATAACGTTTAATGACGATATTTGTATTAACAATCTCCCCCTTTTTGTTGAGGACAAAATATAAATTTTATTTTTATAAAAGAGACAAAGTTTGTACAAGAGTTATAAAAAATATTAGTTTTAGAACTTTGAAAAGGAAATGATAATATAAGTGTATGAATTTTGACTTTTTATGAAGGTCAAAGAATTCACTAGTTGATGCATGATATTGACTTTTTCAGAAAGTCAAAGTATGCAGTTTGACTTTTTTAAGAAAAGTCAAGTATTATCAATGAGGGTTCCTGTTTGACTTTTAGAAAGTCAATTGTATGCAGTTTGACTTTTTCAGAAAAGTCAAATATAAATAATTTCCAAGTTCTATATTTTCTCCCCCTTTTTGTCTCAACAAAAAGAAGAGGCTATGCGGAATGTAATGAGCCCGAGCTTATTATCTCCCCCTTGTTCAAAGCTCCCCCTAAATTGGGTGCTTTAATGGGAAGATACATGGATTGTGAAAATAAAGCTACAAAAAAAAATTGTTAGTAATAATGATCATTCACAAGCATTTCCAAACACTATGTAATGACACCAACAACATAATAAACAACATTCATTTGTTAAAATTTTTCATGAGTAAAGATCATGAAAAGAGAACACAATGATGTGTTTCTAGTACAAGAAAAAAAAAATTATCCTAAAAACAAAAATAAAAGACTATTCTAAAAACCATCCTAAAGAGATGGTGGATGGGAAAGAGCGTTGAGACGCTCAAGAATGTGGTTGAGGATGAACCTCATTTCTTCGTGGAAGTCATGGACCATAATCCGGGTCCGTTCCACGGTTTGACCCGTTTGCTCACAAGTGGAGCAACCATGTCTTGGTGGGTAGAAAGTTTGCGGAGGTTGTGGTGGTGGAATGGTGGATGTGTTGGTGGTGTTGGGGATGTTTGGAGTGGTCATGATGGATGCAAGCAAAGCACTTTGCATTTGCATTGTCTCACTTAAGTGAGAATCCACCATGCCTTTGAATTGGTGGAGGTTGTGGAGTTCGGCTTGAATCTCCTCTCTAGTGGGATTGTCATCCCACATGCTCTCCGGAATGTCCTCAATATGAGGGGACATTGATGATGGAAGTGGATGATCCCCGTATAAAGGACCATGAATGTCCTTGTGAATGGGGTGGAAAAGAAGAGGTCTTGGCCCTAATGGGGCGTTTGGGTCAATGGATGACCGAGGTGATTCATGAGCGATTCGCTCAATGGTGCCAAAGGATGGCAATGGTGGTGGATGACTTGGCCTAGGAGGCAAGTCTTCCAAGTCCTCTAGGAAAGGATTTGGTGATGTTGGTGGAGTAGAAAATAACTCCATGGGAGTGAGAGTGGGAGACCTTGGTGAAGGTGGTGAAGGTGTTTTGGATGTTTGGATGGGTGCCGGTGGAGGTGAAGTAGGTGCTTTTGATGGTGGTGGAGTGGTGATCACAATGTGTGATGAAGTGGGTGTAGCCAAGGTAAGGTGTGTATCATCTCTAATGGGAGATGAGATGGTGAGTGGTGAAGATTCGGATGATGAGCTAAGATTAACAAAACAACAAGGCCTTACACTCATTCTAGCGGTTTTCTTGCAAGGTTTTGGTGATGATTTAGTCATTTTTATCTTGGGTTTTGATTTGCTAGATAGTAAGTGAGAATGAAGAAGGTGTGAGGATGATCATGGTAAAGCCTTTCAATTTATAGAGGTAAGAAATTGTTGAGAAAAGGTTTGATTTGATGTTGAACCATTGAATAGATGAGGTTCCTAATGATTTGGAAGTGGGTTGAATGCTAGTCATATCACCCAAGTCAATCCATACAAAGAAGATGGAGTGAGGAAGAAAAGATATGCAATAAATGTGTTCTAGTGAGTGGAATTTCCTAATATTCAGATTACCCACGGATTTGAAGGTACCAAAATTTTGGTTCCTTCCTTTATGCCAAAGGGCTCCTTGGGTGGATTTTTCAAATTTTTGAATTTTGGTGGGAAATGGATTTCTTACATCCCTTAGTGAATAATACTAGTTCTAATAACAGTATAAACTAGTTAAGATTGATTTATAAGTGATGGAAGATAATTTGGAATTACGAAAGAGTCGAAATTCAGAAAATTACCTGGAGGATCCACGGCACCAAAATCATACACAGACGGAACCCAAAAAAGGGTGCCGTCTGGTCCGCCTGTACAGATATGGCGGTACCAAAATTTATAAAGGACGGTACCAAAATAAAGGTGCCGTCTGATCCGTGGAGTGCTGAAATTTGGACAGAATGTTTCTTAAAAACTGAAATTTCCGAAATCTGAAAATTTTTCTCAAAACCTGTTATACTAAACATTTCTAGTTAGGAAAAGTAAATAACACATATGTAAACACAGTGGAGCATAGATTAAGAGCAAGGCTTATTGATTTTCACAATATAGTGAAAATGGGTAAAATTTGATAGCATACTTGTGCTATCCCCCTGCATGAGTTTGTTAGCATACACCATTGTTTCAAGTTATATTATCATCCTACATAATAAAAACAACTAAATAGTATCAAACATTAACGATAATGCATTGTTCCAAACACTCCTTAAAGTACCCTTATTTGTCCAACTTCTTGTAAATCTTGTTCATCATCCTACCAAGGCACTTGAACATTCCCTTAGTTTGCTTGAATTCTGCTGATTCATTCTCAATTTCGGGAAGAGATGTGTAATACTCTTGAGGTGGAAGACGAGAGCTTGGAAGACCATCCTCGGAGCTATTTGATGATGATGATGAAGGAGTTGGAGGTTTAGCTCTCTTGCCTTTAGTCTTAGCAACTCGAGCATCACTCAAGGGCACAAAGATGTGAGGGATGAGATCATATTGAAGGTGCATCCCTTTTGGGGTTGGTGGAATTGGAGCGAAGTTTCTATAGAGACGGGTGAGAAGCATCCCGTATGGAAGAGCAACGGATCCTTGAGTTGGAATATCAATCATTCTCCTAGCTATGTAGTAGGCTAAGTTGAATGGTTGTCGGGTGGACAAGTTGTAAAGCATGTGGCAAAGACAAGCGTTTATGTGATCCCTATTCCCTATGGTGCTAATGACGTTTGCTCTAAGTAACTCCTCCCATTTCTTAAATTCGTGCTTAAGTTCATTGAGCTCCATTCCATATGGATCTCGGTCTACCTCTTTTCCCTTTCGGGTTACTCGGGTTGTATCCGTTTTTGGGTTAAAAAGGTGTTCACGGATGACATCCTTATCGGCTAAACGGGTTATGTAGGGAAGAGAGCGGTCATTGATTGCATCAAGGGCGGTGAGTGACCACTTATCCGTGTAGATACAAGTTCCATGGTTCGGAATTCCTAGTACTCTAGCAAAGTCACTTAAAGTGATGGTGTAGTCATTTTGGTTGATTCTAAAGCTAAGACAAAACTCATCATCTTCATCACTAAAACCGGTCACACTAGCATAGAATTCTAATACGAACCTAGGACAAATTGGTTCATCAATGTCAAGAAGACAATCGAATTGAATGGCGGCTAGTTCTTCACGAAGATTGGTATGCTCAAGGAAGGATGAGTGAATGGTTCTACCCTCGTGGAAATACCTTGATTCTAGACCCCTAAATATTTCTACTTGTTCCTTGGTGAGTCCTTTGGTTTTGTGGTGTTTGGGAATGTAGTTAAGGGTGTCTTTGTGATCATAGAATCTTGCGGCTACCATGATTATTCCTAAGGATAAGAATTAACATGTTAAAAAAAATTTAGATAAATTTTAACGTTTTTGATTCTAGTGTGTGCCTATATGAAAACAATTTGGAGTTGCGGTTATCTCGACTCATTTTATGCACAAAATGGTTTTAGTGGAGTGTTTGGCAAATACCATGAGATAACCCAAATGCTCCTAATTCAATGTTGCTATATTTGAATATACCCGGGAGTGCATATTAGTTATGCAATACCTTTAGTATTCAAGAGCATGCAAGTGATGAAAATTCTAACGTTTCTATTTGTATTAGCAATGAAAAAATGTTTTCCTACAAGTGAGAAGCTTTTCAAAACTTTTGACATGGGGTGTTTGGTTGTTTGAATAAGGCCTTATATTTATTATCTATCAATTAGTGGGAAACATGTTTTTGTTTATGCAATATGATAATGTAGTACCTAATTTGAATGACTAGTTATGCAATTTGCCAATTGAATTCATATTTGGTATAAAAGCATACATAAAACCCCATGTAATGATTTGTGATAGTTTTGTGCATAAATAGGAATCCTAGACTCAGAATTAAGAGATGAAATGTAGTTAGGATACTTACAATGATGTTATCTTCAGTGATTAGTGAGTGGGAAGATGACAATAATGAGCTTGGTTTAAGTTTTACACGTTTTGGTAAAGTGGGTTGTGAGGAAGAAGATGTTATGTATAAAGCTGTTTTGCTTCTGTAGACACCACGGACCAGACGGTACCAAATTTTTGGTTCCGTCCGTGTTGTCGTTTGGTGCCGTGGCTACAGTAGCAGAAACAAGACAAAATTGTTTTGGTTTGACTATTCTAATGTTTTAGGCTATGTTTATCCTACATGCTTGGTTCCATTAACCCTAAACCAAGTCTAAGAAGATTAAAAGGTTCTCGTTTAAGAGGTTTAGTAAGGATGTCGGCAATGTTGTCTTCGGAGGATACTTTCTCGATTGAAATGTTTCCTTTTTGAACATTGTCGCGAAGGAAGTGATGACGGATTTCAATGTGCTTTGTACGAGCATGTTGAACGGGATTTTTGCTGAGATCGATGGCTCCCTTATTGTCGCAAAGTATCACAATGTCGTTGAGATGAATTCCGTAGTCTACGAGGGCTTGCTTCATCCAAAGAGCTTGTTGACATGCTTTTCCGGCTGAGACGTATTCGGCTTCAGTAGTAGAGATGGCTAAAGCCGTTTGCTTCTTTGCAAACCATGAGGTGAGACAATGTCCAACAAAAGTGCAAATACCACTTGTACTTTTTCTATCGACATAATCACCGGCATGATCCGAGTCGGCATACACTATGGTTTCTATACCCGTTCCTTTGGGATACCATAATCCTAAACACGTTGTTCCCTTAATATATCTAAAAATCCTTTTTAATGCTTCTAAGTGTGATGCCTTTGGGTTTTCTTGAAAGCGAGCACATAGACAAACACTAAACATAATGTCGGGTCTACTAGCCGTAAGATAGAGTAGGCTACCAATCATTCCTCTATATTTAGTGTTATCTACGGATTCACCTTCTTCGTCCTTGGTGAGTTTAGTGTCCGAGGACATGGGTGTTTTAGTTGGTTTGGAATCTTCAAGGCCAAATTTCTTAAGCATGTCTTTTATATATTTAGATTGATTAAAGAAAATACCATCTTCTAGTTGTTTAATTTGAAGTCCTAGAAAGAAGTTTAACTCACCCATCATACTCATTTCAAACTCGTCATGCATGATTTTAGAGAAATCATTACATAGTTCTTGACAAGTTGATCCGAATATAATGTCATCAACGTATATTTGAACAATAATAATTTGCGATTCCTTTTTCTTAGTAAAAAGAGTATTATCTACTAATCCCATAGTATATTTGTTATCAATAAGAAAAGTCTTAAGACGGTCGTACCAAGCTTTAGGTGCTTGTTTAAGGCCGTATAATGCTTTCTTGAGTTTGAAGACATGATGTGGTTTCTCAAAGTCGGTAAAACCGGGAGGTTGAGCAACATACACTTCTTCGTTAATAAACCCATTAAGAAAAGCACTCTTAACATCCATTTGAAATAATTTAAAATCATAAGCACATGCATAAGCAAGTAATATTCTAATAGATTCAAGTCTAGCTACCGGTGCATAAGTTTCATCATAGTCAATTCCTTCTTGTTGATTATAACCTTGTGCAACAAGCCTAGCTTTGTTTCTAGATACTATACCATTTTCGTCCATTTTGTTTCGAAAGACCCATTTTGTTCCAATTATAGTTTGATCTTTAGGTTTTGGAACTAGTTTCCAAACATCATTTCTAACGAATTGGTTTAATTCTTCTTGCATGGCCATTACCCATGACTCATCTTTTATTGCTTCATTTATGGTTTTTGGTTCAATGGTGGATATAAAACAAAAATGATTACTTTGATTTTGAGCTTGTGATCTTAAGGTTCTTTGATTAAGTTTTCCTATGACCTTTTCTAATGGATGACTTTTAGATTCTTTTATGTTGACAATTTCCTTATTTAATGGTTCATCTTCCTTGTTATTATTAATTTGACTTTCAATTACTTGACTTTCAACTAAGTCATCATCTACCAAAGGTGATGTCTTAGAGGGAGGTGGACTTTCGTCAAATGTTATGTTCAACGATTCCTCGACTATCATTGTTTCTTTATTTAGGACAATGTAAGCTTTACTAGTTTGAGAGTAACCAAGAAATACACCTTCATAAGACTTTGGGTCAAACTTGGTGAGATAATCCTTAGTGTTAAGAATAAAACATTTGCAACCAAAGACTTTAAAATATCCTAATGTTGGCTTTTTACCTTTATAAAGTTCATATGGTGTTTTGTTTAGGAAAGGACGTATTAGGACTCTATTTAAAATATATGTAGAAGTGTCAACGGCGTTACACCAAAACTTTTGAGGAATGTTTTGTTCATTAAGCATTGTTCTACTCATTTCTTGAATTGTTCTATTTTTACGTTCTACTACTCCATTTGATTGAGGTGTTCATGGAGCGGAAAAGTTATGTGTTATACCATTTGTATCACAAAAGTTTCCAAATTGAGTTTCGTTGTCAAATTCACGACCATGATCCGTTCGGATCGACACAATTTTGACACCTAGAAGATTTTGAATTTTCTTGCTAAGTATTTCAAATTTATCAAAAGCTTCATTTTTGGTTTTCAAAAATAACGTCCAAGTAAACCTTGAGTAATCATCTACTATGACCAAAGTGTATAAGTTGCCTCCATAGCTTCTTATAGCGGATGGTCCAAACAAATCCATATGTAATAATTCTAGACACTTAGATGTAGATACCATATTTTTAGATTTGTGACTACTATGTGTTTGTTTACCAATTTTGCAAGCGTCGCAAAAGTGTTGGTCATATTTTAGTTTTGGCAAATTCCTAACTAACTCTTTTGAAGATAGATTTTGTATAAGTCTCATATTAGCGTGACCTAAGCGTCTATGCCAAAGAGATGAGCTATCGTCTAATGTTGTCAGGCAAAGTTTGTCATTATATGTTTTATCTATTTTCATGACGTATATGTTATTTTTCCTAACTCCTTTAGCTATGGTGATACCATCTTTTAGTATTTTACTACCATTTTCATCAAATAGTACTTTATACTTTTTATCGCATAGTTGGCTAATACTAAGTAGATTAAATCCTAACCTATCCACATGAGCAACATTTTCAATAGTTAGAGAGTTATGAGCAATCGTACCTTTGCCAATGATTTTGCTTTTGAGATTGCTACCGAAAGTGACATTACCTCCGTCATACTCTTGGTATGATGAGAAGAGACTTTTGTTGCCCGTCATGTGTCGTGAGCATCCACTATCTTTTATCCATTCATCAGGTTCCAATCCAACTTTCAAACATACCTAAGAAGCGAATAACTCAAACATTTGGTCCCCAATATCTCATGGGTCCGTTTGGGTTAAACATACCATTTATTTGATTCATGTATGGAAATGATGGATAAGGGTTCCATGGCATGTAATCTGGAGTTTGATATGGTCTAGGAAAGTTTTGATTCCAACCGTTGTGTTGGTAGTTATGTTGAACGTTGTGGTTGCTCTTAGGAAAGGGGCGTTTGGCAAAAGAAGTTTTATGTCGTTGTTGAGTAGTTTTTGATCTAAATTCATTTTTAATAAGTCCTACTCCTGATATAATGGCTGGTTTTAGTTTAACATTATCATTGGTTTTCTTTGTTATTTTAACAAATTCAGTACGGTCCGTATTGCGAACATTCTGTTCTGCTGAAGTACCCGCGGTACCGTTTTGCACAACGGACGGAACCCTTTTTTTGGTTCCGTCTGGTCCGTGCTGTACAGCAGCAGTTTTGACAGAATGTTCGTCCTTTTCGACCGTTTTGTTTTGACTCTTAGGAATTAAAACTTCATTAAACCCTAGCCCATTCATGTCTCCTGGTGTTTTATGGATTTTAACTATTTCATCGGCAATAGCGATGTTTTTGTTAAACCTTTTAAACTTAGAATTATTTTCTATTAAAACTTCTTGTGTGAGCTTTAGTTTTTCTATTTCAAGATTTAGCTCTTGACATGATTTACAATCATTGTCATTTGCTTTTCCTTTTTCAAGTCGTTTTGCTTTTTCTTTTAACTCATATACTTCATTTTCCAAAAACTCCTTTTTAGTTTTTAGAAATTTATTTTTAGTTATGATTTTTAGACTTAGCTCACACAATTGATTATATTGTTTTTGCAAGGTGTCATCATCTATGGAAGAATAAGAAGAATCGGAAAGTACCTCATTTGACTCATGTGCCATTAGAGCGATCTCTTCCTTGCTTGATTCTTCATCGTCTTCACTATCACTCCAAGCACCACTTACAAAAGCACGTTGAGTTTTGCTCTTAGGAGGCTTGGGACATTCTCCTATGAGATGACTTGCATCACCACATCTAAAACACTTTCTTTCACCTTTGATCTTCTTATCATCCCGATCTTTTCGGAATGGCTTCTTTTCTTCTCGAGGTTGTCTTACAAACTTTCCTCTTCTTCTAAAGAACTTCTTGAAATCTCTAACGGCCATGGCATACTCCTCATCTTCACTATCGGAACAAGATTCACCATCATCGCTTGATTCCGCCTTTGCTTTAAGAGCAACGGATTTGATCTTCTCCTTTCTTCCTTTGATGATCTCAGAATCTTTCTCCATTACCATTTCGTGAACTTTGAGGTTGCCAATTAGCTCGTCTAGTGACATTATTGAGAGATCTTTTGATTCTTCAATAGCGGTCACTTTAGCTCTCCATTTGGGATGGAGTGCTCTAAGAAATTTCCTGACAAAGTTCTTACTACGAAAAGATTCGTCAAGTGCTTTAAGTGATGTAATGATAGTGTTAAAACGAGCAAAGCCACAATCAATGGTTTCATCTTCAGGGATAACAAATTGTTCATATTGTTGAACAAGAAGATCAATTTTGTTATCCTTGACTTGTGAATTACCTTGATGTGTAACAATTAAGGATTCCCAAATATCTTTGGCGGTTTCACACATAAAAATTCTTTCATATTCTTTTCTAGGTAAAGCATTATAAAGCATCATTTTAGCTTCATTATTTTTAGCAACTAATTTCTTTTGTTCATCAACGGAAATATCCTTTGTTGTAGAACTAAAATCTCCTTTAACAATAATAAACCAAAGATCTATATCTTTTGATTTTACATATGTTTCAAAACGGTTTTTCCAATAGATAAATCCATTGGTTTCAAAGAGTGGTGGTCTTTGCATAGATTGCCCTTCTTTAAAGTTTTCAGAATCCATGGATCGTTTCAAGTTTATAAAATACAAGTTATTTTAGAAATTCTTGAGCAACGAGGCTCTGGTACCAATTGTAGAAAACTAGAAGGGGGGTTGAATAGTTTACCGATTAAAAACTTTGTTTTGAAACTTATTGAAAGATCAATTGATATTGATCTTAAGTATGTAAATGAAATATGCAAGCTATATGTAATAAGTAAATAAGGAAAGAAATGATCAAACCACAACAAGTTGTTTATAGTGGTTCGGCCTACAAGGACTCTTTTTCCTTGCCCTACTCCACTCCCCGAGTCTCACACTCGAGAGTTTAACTTCACTAGTCAACAAGCTCCTTTCACCGGCGGAGAAAACCTTTACACTTCGCTTACACTATTTCCGACACTAAGCTAGATGTCGAGTTCTTTCCAAGGGTACAACTACTCCCACACACAATGTATTTTGAGGACTAAAATACTAACCACTCACACTCACAAGATTATGATGGTTTGATACAACAATGAAGTATGGATCAACACTAGATCATACAACACTAAACAAACAAGACTTCCAACTTCTCGTTGAAGCTTGAATATGACTTGATCTTCTTTGCTACAAAAGAGATCACTAATATGATATGAAACTGAGTTAGAAAGGTTAGAGAGAAGATATGTATGAGAGTATGTTAGAAAGGGATGATAAACTACTTGGCTTGGCATTGCTATTTATAGCCAAATTGGACAGGAGCGTCCACGGACCGCGGACCCCTAAAAAGGGTTCCGCCCGTGTACCAAATTGGTACCGCCAGTCTGACAGTCAAGATATCAAATCTTGCCTAAAGTCAACTCTATCTAAGTAAGATTGTGCAAGATATGAAGAGTATAAATCTTCACAAAATATCTAGTGGAATCTTCCAATGATCTCCATGATGTAATACATGATGTCAAATGTTGTATTACTATTAATAGAAATATGCAAATGCTTAAGTAGTGTTTGGTTTTAAGAACCTAACACATTCTACAAACTACTATCATACATAATGATTAGAGTCATATCAAGATGTTACTAATCATAAATGTAAATGCTTGAATGATGAATATATTGTTTGAGAAAGCTTGTTTTAATATCTAATAAACTTGACAAGCTTTAAGCTTTTATAAATTAAATTTACTTTTGTCGTTAACAAAACTTAGGCAAAGATCAAAAATATAAATAACGTTTAATGACGATATTTGTATTAACATGGATGTCAAAAGCGCTTTTCTAAATGGTCTTATTAATGAAGAAATATATGTAGCTCAACCTCCGAGCTTCATCGATTTTGAAAAACCCAAACACGTTTATAAATTAAAGAAAGCCCTTTATGGTCTTAAACAAGCTCCAAAAGCTTGGTATGATAGACTCAATTCCTTTTTAATTAAACATAACTATACCATGGGGTTAGTTGACAACACACTTTTTACTAAGAAAAAGGAGTCACACATAATCATAGTACAAATATACGTAGATGATATTATATTCGGATCCACTTGTCAAGACATGTGTGATGATATCTCTAACATCATGCATGACGAGTTCGAGATGAGTATGATGGGAGAACTTAGTTTCTTTCTTGGTCTACAAATTAAACAAGTAGAAGATGGTATCTTCTTCAATCAATCTAAATACATCAAGGAGATGTTAAAGAAATTTGGTCTAGAAGAGTCGAAACCAATTAGGACACCTATGTCATCCGACACCAAACTCACAAAAGATGAAGACGGCGAATCCGTAGATAATACTAAATATCGTGGCATGATAGGTAGTCTTCTCTACCTCACGGCAAGTAGGCCGGATATCATGTTTAGTGTCTGCTTATGTGCTAGGTTTCAAGAAAACCCCAAAACTTCACACCTAGAAGCCGTAAAAAGAATTTTTAGATACATTAAGGGTACACCACAATTAGGATTATGGTATCCTAAGGGCACGGGTGTAGAAACAATTGTATATGCAGATTCTGACCATGCAGGGGATTACGTTGATAGAAAAAGTACAAGTGGGGTGTGTACTTTCATGGGATGTTGTTTAACATCATGGTTTTCTAAGAAACAAACGGCTCTAGCAATATCAACAACCAAAGCCGAGTACGTCTCCGCCGGCAAAGCATGCCAACAAGCACTATGGATGAAACAAGCGTTAGTAGACTACGACATTCATCTAAGCGACATAGCCATTCTATGTGACAACAAAGGTGCCATCGACTTAAGCAAGAATCCGGTATTGCATTCTCGCACCAAGCATATAGAGATTCGTCATCACTTCTTAAGAGACAATGTTCAAAAGGGGAACATT
Source organism: Chrysanthemum seticuspe (assembly GCA_019973895.1). Lineage (NCBI taxonomy): Eukaryota > Viridiplantae > Streptophyta > Magnoliopsida > Asterales > Asteraceae > Chrysanthemum > Chrysanthemum seticuspe. The sequence goes on from BPTQ01000008.1 coordinate 189,916,433, forward strand.
TCTATTGAGAAAGTAGCATCCGAAGATAACATAGCCGACGTCCTCACTAAACCGTTGAAGCGGGAACAATTCAACCTACTTCGTCTTGGTCTTGGTTTAATGGAACACACGTCGTAATTTATTTTGACTCTACAAGGTATGTAAACACTAGCCTTCTTCCTTCTGAGTCTAGGATCTCTATTTCACGCACAACTCACAAACAATACGGGAATTTTCAAAACCCAAAAATAAGTGTTTTTTTTTTTTTTTTTTTTTTTTTTTTTTTTTTTTTTTTTTTTTTTTTTTGCTTTCCCACTTTTTATATACACATTTTCAAAGAAAACCTACTTTCACAATGTTTTCTAAAAGGATGATACTTTCCCGTATCAATTTCACAAAAGCAATTTCTCACGTTTAGGACAAATCGCTTTTTCATTATTAATACAAAGTAAAAACCCGTTTTCATTGCATCTCATGTCTTTTGAATGCTAAAGGGGACACATAACTAATATGTGTTTTCGGGTACATTCATTTAAGCTACAATGAATTAGGAGCATTGACAACACAAGATTACGTACTTATGTACTAAATATGTGTTTTCGGGTTATCTCAATAGGATACTTTTTATACTTCTAGTTTAGTTTTTATTTCTTTTTAGGGGTCGAGATAATCGCAACTCCAAATAGTTTGCATATAGGCACACAATAGGCAAAAATATTTCCAAAAGGATAATTTTGTACTGCCTGAAACACCAGACCCACGGATCCCAGCCTTCATGCTGGACGGATCCCTCAAGGGAAGGATCCGTGTATACAGAAGCTGTTTTCAACTTCTATTTTTGTCACTTTGGATGTAAAATCCACATTTGCTTCATTTTTGGGAGTATGCTATTTAATGCTTGTGTTCTCATGATCACATGACTTGAATTCATATCTAATCATTAGATTTTAATCCACATTTTGGGTCAAGCATTCATTACAATGTGTTGGTTTTCTATATATATAACTCCCAAAATGCTTGCATACTCCATCTCCTTCTCACAAACACACTTCATCATGTCATCCAAAAACCCTTTAGGAGAAACATCTAGTACAAACAATCATGATATCCAAACCTTTGTACTTCCATCATCCAAAATACCACAATCAAATGCTAGGATATCCGCACGGATTAGTATCCGATCTTGTTGTTTAGCAAAACCAACCTCAAATGATTCATCCTCAAATAACTCACCACAAGATGCTTCCATTATAGCACCACCCTCATCCCCAACAAGTACACCAACTTCATCACCACCTAAAATAACTCTTTTGGAACTCCTTAGGACTCCAACAAGATCTACCCAACCTAAAGAAAAAGAAATAGTCTTTTCCACACCCCCCACATCACCAAATACTATTTTTCAAGATCTTGAAACATCACCACCTCTAGTTCCCATCACATTACAAGAACATCTAGGTTCTTTTCCACCACCACGTACAAACATTCTGGATTTTGATCCATATTTTCCTATTTTTTCACCACAACTTCCGCATAACTCAAATCAAAACAACCCGGAAAACTTCCGCACTCATTACCCACATCATTTACATTGTGAACATTGCCAATCCACTAGGGAAATTGCAATAGAAGTTAGGGAAGAAATGCGTTTCATACTCAACCTCATCCTTGATAGCATCAATACCATTACTCATCAAAACCTCCATCCATAACCTTATGCAAGCATGGAAGGAATCTCTACTACTATTTTTCACTTTTAGTATTAAATTTTTTTTTGTCATTTTCAAGAACAAGTCTTGTTCTTATTTTTACATGCTTGTAAGTGGCTTAACTACCACTACAATTTGTCGTTTTATTACAAGGCCTTGTTTACATAACTTGGCTCCCTATCTTGTTTCTCGACAACCATAAGATCCTTTAAGCATGTTACTAACTTTCTTTTGTAGATTTTTTTTTCTTCTCTTGACGCCCCAAACTAGGGGGGGCTACCGTCAAGGGGGAGTAAGAAATACGTAGACTACTTTTTCCTCCAAGGGTTAACTTTTTGTTTCGACAAAAAGGGGGAGAAGAAGTAAAACTTAGGAGCTTTCAAAACTTACATCTATTCTTAAGTTTTACTCATCATAACATTATATTTTGTCATCAACAAAAAGGGGGAGATTGTTAATACAAATAAACCGTAAAAACGTTTATTAATATTTTGCGATCTCTTTGTGTTTTGTTGATAACATATATAATGTTGTCTTAAGTATAATTATAAGGATACATGTTATTTTTGTAAAGCATTTACATATAATCTTTTAAATACAAAAATGTAGTAACTAAAGCATTTGTTGTAATAGTTAATTAGGATGGGTAAAAATCACAACCCATGGATCTTAACCCATACCCAAAGAGACTTGATACAATGTATACTTAGATACATTGAATCTAGATATAACCCATGGACCAACCCATGACCCATAACCAAAAAACCCATGGGCAAAGAGGAGCGTTCCACGGATCCCTAGCTTTGTGCTAGCCGGATCCCAAGTGGAAGGGATCCGTGAGAACAGTGAGGAAATTTGCCTATAAATAGAGAGCCATTTCTTCATTCTAACTCACCCCTCCTCTTACTAAATCTCTCATACACTCTCATTCTCTTCTAACATATAGATCACTTGATCTAGAGAGTTGCTCTTCTTTTCTTTCTATTTGTGATCCTCATATAGGTCCTTCTCTAAGGCGAGATCACGAGCATTCTACAAGTCATCCAAGCAAGGGGTCCTTGATTGATTTGTCACTCCGCAAGATTTCTGTAGCGAAGATCTTGTATTTGATATTTCACATATTTGTTGTGTAATAGTTGTGTTGGTTTGGTCCACCGTGCTACGGACTCGGTATCTAGCTTTGTACCGGAAAAAGTGTAAGCAACGTTGTGAAGGCTTCTCCGCCAAGTGAAGGAGTTTGTTGACATAGTGCTTGAACTCTCGAGTAGGTGACTCGGGGAGTGGAGTAGGGCAAGGAAGGTGTCCTTGTAGCCGAACCACTATAAATCGGTTGTGTCATTTCTATCCCTTATCTTTATTTATTTGCTTGCATTATCATTAGATCTATACGTTCTCAACATCCATACGATTTCACATAATATCGAATCTAAAGTTTTTGAAATCAACTTAAAATCGGCAAAACTATTCAACCCCCCCCCCCTTTCTAGTTTTCCACACGACGGTTTGTTTTCTTTCCGTGAACTTGCTAATCTAGACTTGTTGAAAGATGTTGTCATACAGCATAAGCTGATAGACGTGTATGTTGAAATAGGGAAGACTAGATTAGAATTTTGTGAAATGTCCCCACAATCAATTAAGACTGTGTTTTGGGAGATGGATGAAGATAGGAGAAAAGTTGCTACTGCGGCTATTCAATCATGTTGTAGACGGTTGGTGTTAGATGATATAGATAAGGAACCTGCCCTAGATCAGTTTATCCAACTTACACAATTGCTTGTGGACGTCAATGATATTGGTGAAGCTAGCAATTTGCCAAACATTGAGCCACTCTTTTCCACCTTAGACTGCTCATTTGCTAGCCAACCTGTTCAAAACAGTGAGCGTGCTTTAGTAGTTGTTGATGAGGACAATGCTCTAAAGGAGCCTGATAATGTTGAGGTTAATCTGTTTAGAGTGATTCAGGGGAAGGACTTTGACAACGGTGGAACAGCACTAGTTGATGTCAATAACACCTTTGAGGAGCCTGAAAATTTTGAGGTTAATCTGTTTCAATTGACACAGGACAAGCATTTACACAAAGCAGGCAGACCACTACTTGATGTGAATAACAGCTTTGAGGAGCCTGATGTGGATGTAAGTCTGTTTCAACTGACTCAGGATAACATGGAAGAGGATCCTGTTGTTGATCTTAGTCTGTTACAAGCGAGTGACACTAGTGAATTTGGCAATGCAGTTGAACCAAATCAAGATAACACTTGTCAAGAGAATGATGCACAGCTTGGTATGCTACAAGTAGGTCAGACTACTGATTCAGGTGAAGAAGGAACAACATGTTATATAAGTGATGACAGGCAGTTGGTAAATGATTTACCTGTGATGGTTGATGAAGTATTTTGCGGTGACCATGTTAGTTTCCAACACGCACACTTTGCTAATGGCGTTTATACCACTTTTTTCTATACTGGTCAGGAGTTTGCTACTGCAGGGGAAGTAAAAAAGCTAGTAAGAGAGCATTCAATAGAAACTAGGAGGGAGTTGTTTTTTTTGAAGAATGACAAAACAAGAATAAGGGTCATGTGTAGGGGTTGTGTTCCAGTTTCAGGCCCAAGTGAAGGTCCTGGACTGAATATTGGCCCATCTAGAAGTCCATTAAGCAGAAGGGGTATAAGAGCATTGCTTTCTGCCAAAAAGGACCCTTCAGAAATACTCTGCCCATGGCTATTGTTTGTCGGCAGGAATGGTGAGACATGTATCTGGTCGGTCAGAACATATAATGAGCAACACACTTGTTTGCAATCAAGGGAAGTCAGAGCTTTTGACCTTCGCTATATCTCACAGAAAATTACAGCACAAGTTGAAACAAATCCAGAGCTTCCTGTCAGGTCGGTGCATAATCAACTTACCAACCAATACGACCTTCAAGTGTCCCTGCAGAAGGTATTAAGGGCCAAAAACCTAGCTATAAAAGCCATCAGGGGTCAATTCAAGCTTCAATTTACCATGTTGAGAGATTATGTTCAAGAGTTGCAGAAGACAAACCCTAATACGACAGTGGAGATGAATGTGGAACGACCTCCGGATGAGTCTCTTCCAACCAGAGAATTCAAGAGAGTGTATGTTTGTTTAGGTGCACTGAAGCAAGGATTTAAAGATTGTGGGAGATCGTTGTTGGGGTTGGCTGCTTTTCCAATTCGTGATCCTTTCAATGGTCAACTGATGACAGCTGTGGGAATTGATAGCAACAATGGTATATACCCTTTCGCTTATGCTTTTGTTGATTCAGATAACATAGGATCATGGACTTGGTTTCTTCATTGTTTATCCGATGATTTAGCACTTGGGCCAATTTCAAGCATCACTTTTATTACTGACATGAATAAGGTACTCTCTTACTCTGTTCATAGATTTAAGTCTCACTGTTTTGAAACAGACAGTAAAGATATTTGATTTTGTGCAGGATATAAGTAGAGCTGTAGCAGAAGTTTTTGAAAGTGCAGAACACAGATTCTGTATTAAAAGCATACATGAGAAAATAAAATTGCAATGGAAAGGTAGGGCCTATAAAGACCATCTGTGGAAATGTGCAACAGCCTCAACTATTGTACAGTTTGTGAAAGCTATGGCTGATCTCAAGAAACTTAATCAACCAGCCCATGATTGGTTAAGTAAGATACCACCGATCCATTGGTCAAGGTCACATTTTTCATGTAAGTGATCTATCTGTTTCACTTACTTTGTATTCGTAAATGCAGTATAAACAGTTACAATTAATACATGTTTATTACTTGTCATCTTTAGGGAGAGCTACTTCTGATGTGTTACTTAATAACATGTGTCAAGTGTTTCATGAGAAAATTAAAGAGGGGTTAAGCAAACCTATTATTACAGCCTTAGAATACATCAGGGAATATTGTATGAAGAGGATAATGCATGTTCTTATGGTGATTGAGAAGAGTGATGGGCCATTAACACCAACTGCACAACACACGCTAGAGGCTATTAAGAAAGAGGCTGTTAAGTATAATGTGTTATGGAATGGGGGATCTAAGTTTCAGGTTAGTGGACCATGGGGTGACCAATGTGTAGTTAATGTTGTACACAAGACTTGTACTTGCAGAAGGTGGGAGATAACAGGTTTACCATGTAAACATGATGTTGCTACCAATTGGAATATGGCTTTAAATGGCCAACAAGTCGGAGCTGTAGAAACATGGGCTCATCCTTGTTACTATCTTCTCACTTGGGAGGCTACCTACAAACACCATGTCCAGCCTATAACTAGCAGTGTACATTGGGAAAAATCAACTATGCCAACAACAATTGTTCCACCGAAATCCGAAACAAACCCGCCTGCCGCAAAAGGTAGAAAAAGAGTTAGGATAGCACCTGAAACTGAAGAGATTGTGAAGGATGGTAAGCTGTCAAGGGCTTGGAAGAGTGTCAGGTGTAGTATTTGTGGCATTGCTGGACACAACCGGGTAACATGCCTAGGGTATGGTGGAGCTCAACATAGTGGAACTGCCAATAAGGTAAATGTCAAAAAGGTGCCTACTAAAGCTGCAGGAAAAAAAAGACATCCTAAATGTAAAAAGGTAGCAGCAGATAAAGAAGCTGAAGGTACGGGTGTTGTTCTAGAAAGCCAAGTTAGTGCAGTTCAAGGAAGTGGTGTTCAATCTACAAATCAAGAGCCAGGAACTGAAGATCCCATCATACATGATGCATCCCTGTCACAATCCCAGCAACTTCAAGCTGAAGCATTTGCCGATCCCATCATGCATGAGCAATCCCAGTCTGATTTTCAGATTCAGTCAAGTGATGTTCAAGCAGTTTCTGCTTCAACCCAGCCTGCTACACGAAGAATGACTAGGAAGCAGGCTGCACTGGAAAGAATGATGGCCTCACCATAGGTCAAATCTGTTATGCTAATTATCTAGACAATGTTTCATCTAGTTTACTATTTATTTTCTATGGACAAGTTATGTAATCTAAAAACATATCTGTGTGTGGGTGTGTAACTGTAGCGCTCATGCTTTGAAAAGTATGCAATTTTATGCAGCTGGAATTATATCCATTTGCATTAACTATGGAACCATGTCATTATTGTGTATTTTTTGAAATTGACTAAGCTTGATGTGTGAATAGTTTGCGTCAAAAGTAACCAAAGCTAAAATAGAACATCATAAGAATGTTGACATTTAAAAGTCAACCCCTAAACACATTGCAAACCATCTGCATAGCCATGAGGCATAGAAAATCAGAAACAAACAAAACTGAATACTTCATAACAAGGTTACTACAATTCAAGATACACAACATTAACCAACTAGCCTCATTAAATAAAAGGTTAAAACGTTATCCCAATGCATAAACAATGAAAAACAACATCCAACTTAGCACCATGTAAATCTTCCACTTCCACACATCACCTTGAGCAGCTACTAATCTTGCCTCAAGCTCATTTCTCCCCCTCAAAAGTCCTGGTATGATCATTCTTGAACGAGCACAGATTTCAGGATCATACCATCTTATCCACCGACAAGAAGACCCCTATTGATGGTTATGACAAGTCATTAAACAACCACCATTGTTACAAACTTACACAAGAAATATTAAGACGCACTTACTTGAACAGGACAACCAAAGAATCGACGCCCTGGGTTGGCAGAGATCCACGAAGTACGAATAATAGCTTGCTTACCACACCAGCAACGTACCATCTTGAAACAATTATCGTTTTGAAGAGGACGGGTTTTGAAGGATAGTTTAAGGATGGGTCATAAATGTAGATCAAACCTTGTTACACACATATACTAGCTACATACACTGTAGAACGGTTTTATTTAGTACGTTACAGTGAAAGACGGTTTTGCCTTCAGCAAAATAACGTTGACGGAAGTATTGGTCAAGGGACCAATCTGGCATTTAATTGGTAATGTTTGGACCCGTGGCGATGATTATGCCCGGTTTCGTCCCATCGCGATCCTCCGATACAAGTTTAGGGACCAACGGTGTATTTTAGTCTATATAAAATAAAAGGAAAATGATAAATGGACCTAACTAAAGAGGTCTAAAAGGAGACCTAATGCATAAATTACTTGTACAGTAACAGTACTGTACAAGTAATTTATGCATTAGGTCTCCTTTTAGGTCTCTTTAGTTAAGCCTCTATATCATAGCTCTAAAATAAAATAGAAACTTGTATGGAAGGTAGCATGGTATGACATCAAATGTTATGTGTGACTCCCAAGGCAAATTATATATGGTGCCAAAAATACAAAAATTGACTAGATGCAACTTATGCAAGTATGTGACCAGTATGCAACTCACCATGTACAAGCTAGAGTTTGCAACATAGACTTGCAATTAAGAATAGACGTATAAAGTATGTTTCTATTTGTATAGTTCTCTTCAAAATAATTTCTTCTAAGATTGTTGTTTAGAAATACAAGTAAAAAAACATATAGTTTATTGACGGGGCGAACTTAGGCTAGTCGGCAAGGAGAGGTGATTCACTCACCTTAAGCCAAAATGACGTGCAACCCTCTTGTCATCAACACGACTCACGCGCGAATCACTCATTTCAAGAAGTTTTAAGGTGAACGACTCACCTAGGTGACTTTGCCAAAAAAATCGGGCCCCACTATTAATTTGTTGCCGTTACTTGTTTAAAAATATAAATAAATAAAAATTAATAATAATAATAATAATAATATCACACTACCCTGTTTTTTACCTTTAAATACCCAAAAACTTCATACTTTTTATACACATCTTCTCATATTTCAGTCAAACAATATATATTTCATCCCTTTTATTTTTCAAATGAATTCAGATATGATTATGTTCACTGACTTATAAGAAGAACAAAAAACTGAAAATCGGAACTTGAGGTGAGTCGTTCACCTTTTTTTTTTCTTTTTTTTTTCAAACTGTGTATACAATGTGTATTAAAATTATGTAATCTTAATTTGTAAACTTATTTTCGAGTACGAAAAATCAAAGTAGTAGACAAACTTTTATTTATTACAGAAACAAATGAGAGTACTACATTCATATAACATACTAAAACCAAATGTCGGTTATGTTTGCTAACATTTTTTAATAATATATTTATACTATTATATTGGAAGGCAAGTTGGTTTGGGCTCCCGTTCTTTTCTTCAACCCCTCTGCAATGTCCATCTTCGTCCTGGCCTGCTACCGCTTTTTTGCGGTATGCGTGTCTTTCTCCTTGATACGTGTCGCACTTATGCGTACTACCTTTGTTATACATTGTTCACAAAGCAGTCGGTGCACGTTCAGATCTAACCGCCTTTTAATGATCTTATCGATCTTCTCGAAGAGATGGATGGAAGAGGTAAAAAAAATAATTATGTAAGTTTATCAACCCTAATTGTTCCGGAATTTTCTACGCACAAATGATGCCCTGCCGTAGACCGACATAGCAAATAAAATGGGTTCCAGAGTTTTGGTGGGTTTGTAATTGTGCATGAGATTTTCGGATTGCTTCCATGTGTTTCATAAGTCTTTTGGTTGATCGGTTAGAAGCAGAACCGTATGTTCCTTTTTCTTTTTTGATTTTTATTGTAAATCAATATTAGGGTTTAATTGTCTTTGTGGTCTTATGATTTGGGTATTTTGAAATTTGGCCTTATATTCGTTAGGTTATGGTTTAATTGGTGGTTAGGGTATCTGAAAAAAGTCTTGGATTTTTAAAGGTTGCAACCATATTCGCGGGGCAACTTATAATGTTTGCAGCCATGTTGACCGGTCCTCTTTATCGATTGTTTAAAATTTTGAGCCTCATGAAATGTCGCGTTTCCCAATATACATTACCCTATAATACATAATCCGTGGGAATGGTATATTGTTTTTCAATAGACGCGGTTAAGTTAGAGTCATCGCTTTTCTGGCCTAGCGTCCTGGTCTAAATATAACGGCCAAGCTAGAAATGTACAGTAAGAAAATGCTTATGATTTATAAGATGTTGTTGGTATCATTTGATTTTGGCTTTAAAACATTAAAGTCTGCTTATTGTCGGGTGTTTTCGATTGACAAGAAACATAAAAAAAAGACGTCCATTTTTTGGTTGCTAATTTTGGCTCGTGTTGTTTGGCCTGTTCTTGGTTTGTTTGGTTTATAAACCCACTATCGGTATTATCTTCCACATTCTATAATCTTCGTAAATTTAGTTTTGCGTCCAAAGGTGTTAGGAATTGGAAATTCCATAGTGAAGCATCGGTCACCCCATATATAGTCTAGCTTAAGTTAGCTCATAGACATATCGTTTATTTCGTTATTTAGTTATTAGCATAGTATAGTCTTGTGCAACACCGTGGAGGAAGGACGGGTCTTTACCCATTGTATGTCTGATCCACAGCCCGAAGGAGGGCGTATTACTTTGTATAAATAGCCCTCTCCCCATAAGGGAGAGGGTTGGATCTTCATTTGGAATCTAACCTTCCATGAGTTTCTCTCACTAGAATATCCCACTTTCTCTCTCTAAAACCATATATTCATACGCCCATATTTATGATTGTTTGTGTGTTTGTGAAATCCAATATCCTACAAATGGTATCAAGAGCCATGGTTTGATCATCTCTATTACATGTCCTTGGATTTCTAGTGGTTTTATATGGTTTTTGGGTTTGATAAAGTTTAATGGTTTTTGCATCATTTGGATCATTTGTTGTGTTAAAGTTTGAATTTTGATTGTACTTTTGTGTTTAGAATCATTGTAAGTGCTTGGGTTTTAATTTGGAAAGCTTGAATCACTGTGGTTGGGTTAGTTTGGGATTGAAAAGTGTTGTGTTTGAACTTTTCTTGTTAGTGACTTGAGTCTCGGATGTGTTTTCTTGGTAGCGACTTGTTTCAATATTTTTCAGCGACTTGCAGTTGAAGTGGTAGCGACTTGAGCGCTAGCGACTTGTCTATTGAGACAAAGCGACAAAAAGTACACAGTAGTGGTTGTACCATTTCGGCTAGCGACTTGGCAAAGTAGCGACTTGTCTTTGGTAATATTAGCGACTTGACTGTGTTGTGAGTAGCGAGTTGTTCCTAGCGACTTGCTCACTTAGCGAGTTATCACTTTAGCGACTTGTACTTATAGCGACTTGTACTTTAGCGACTTGAGTACCTAGCGACTTGTGTAAGTAGCGACTTGTCTTCAAGGTATTTAGCAACTTGGTGAATTAATGCAAGCGACTTGTGCCTAATATCCATCAACACAATGTCTTACATCACTGACCCTTTAATCTCCAAAGTGCTCGAACTCTATGATACCTCACAGAACAAAGAAACTGTTTGCTACTCAGAATGTTTAACCATGATTGATTCAGCAAATTATGATCAAAACAATTCACATTCTGAGTCAAATATCAAAGAATCACACTTGTTAATGATACATGATGCAAAGCAAATGGAATGCAACATTGAGCCCTATCAACTACTTCATCTGCACCTCATACACATGTTGTCCACAACTAGGGATCGAACATGTAGTGCTCTTTTCCGCCAGGACTTACCTACATTGCAAGAACCTTGTTGCTGAACTTAGAACAACTGAAGCTTCATATTACCAAAATGAAGGTATTAAAGGATGATTCCAATGCTGCACTTCAGGTAATCTACAACCAATTTAAGCCATTTATCAATGGGGAATATTCCGCAGACTTCGATCAACACGTGACTGGAATTTCCTTCAAGAAACATACTGGAATGGAAATTCATGAGTTCATCAACACATTTATCCAACTTATGGATAATATGGAAAAGTACATTAAGGAAGCTGCTCAAGAGGATGATAATTTGAATGAGTGTCAGGTAAAACTAAGTGAAAGTTGTGATATGTCGGGTAATGGATCAGTTGAAAGGACGGGTGATGTTGAATGCAGAATATCAGATACAACAAAGAATGATGAAACCGGTTGTACTGAATACAGAGGCTCAGAGTCAGATAAGCTTGAGACAGCCTGCATTTCAGTAACTCATGTTATGCATGATGTGAATGCAGATATCATACCAACAAATGAACAGGTGTCATGTGATGAGGTACCCTCAACTGATCAACATAATGCATCTGCTAATGTACCTAAACAAAATGATCCTAATTCTGAACATGATATTGATAAATGTTTCTTGGTTGAGTCTGAGTCTAAAATCTTTAAAACAAATGACATGGTTGAAAAAGGGGTTTATGATGAACTTTCAAACAAATACTCAATTCTTGAAAAACATTGTATTTCCTTAGAAATTTCAATACAACAAAGAGAAGAAAGTTTTATTGCTACAAAACCTTGCATAAATCCGGAATTTCCAGAATTTCGAGAATTTTTTGAAATTAACCAGTTAAAAACCCAGATTCAGGACAAAGATTCAACCATATGTAATCTGAAATTGCAACTCTCATATCTACATAAGAAATGTAATATAGGAATGAACAATCCTAACTATGAGGTGAGTGGTCCGCTTAAATCTAGGAATGATGAATTGGCTCTATGTGTGACCAATCTATTAAGGGAAAATGAGTCATTGAGAAAGAACTTATTAGAGAACAATTCCAAGCTGATAGATCAAACTAACTCCTTGTTGGCAGACATTGATGCCCTCAAAGCCCAAATTCAAGATAAGTGCTTCACCATTGTTGCCTTAAAAAATGAGCTTAGGAAATCTATTGGAAATAGGGTGAACACTAAGTTTGCAAAACCATCGACCTTGGGAAAGCCAATTGTACTGAATAAATCAGAACGAGTTGTAGTTAGGCAGCCTAATGCTTTTAAAACAGAAAGATTTAAACCATCGAAATCTAAGCTTGCCTCCCAAGTTGATGAGAATATAGTTTTGTCAAAACCAGTCACTTCACTAATTCATTCTGATATGATGAATAACAATCCCCAGCTTAATGTTCAAAGCCCTAAGATCAGGAATATTAGGAGATCATCTAGTCCATATAAGAAGCATCAAATGGCTGATCAATCCCCGATGAAACAAACTAATTACAAAAGGACCAAGGTTCAAAACAGGGAAGTTGCTACAACAAAACCTTCTAGCAGATGTTTCAAATGGATTCCTACTGGTAGATTATTTAAGTTTACAGGATCCAAACGGACTTACACACCTAGATCTTGCCTTAAGTGGATGCCCACAGGAAAAATTGTAACAACTCGTAAATTCCTCGATGCGTCGTAATTAGAGGAACGTCGATTAGAGCGATCGTTTGATTTAATTTGAGATACGAGTCGTATTTTATATCGTTTTCATTGGAATTAATATTCTAAAAACAATGGTGTAACTCTCGAGTCATGAATCCCTCGTTTACTAAGTTAAATGAGTCCCGAATCACATTTATCGAAAGTCTTATAAAGTTTCACCTAGGGTCCTTGGGATAGTTACATCTACGCCCCTAGAGATACAAAAGAGCAAGTTTAGTCCTCCCTGGGGTATAAATACCCCTACAACTCACACACACCTCATAATTCACTCATTTACTCTCTCTCTCTAAAATAAACACTCCTCCCTCTCTCTACAATAATATCCGGCCACCCTTAGGGTTCCAGCGCCGCTGCCGGAGTCCGGCCAAACTCCGGCGACCACCAAATATTACACCGCTCGTCCCAGATTATAGATCGTTGCTTTGTGGTTCTATTTTCATAACATAAGCACAACTAAACTCCCAAACGCGCCCTAAATCTAAATTCTTAGATTCGAATCTTAGGGTTTTGTGTGAATCGTGTTCAAGGCCTCAAGTGGTTACGGGTCTTACTCGTACGAGACACCACCATCAAGAGAGGACGTGTGTTAGTAACACACGACCCTCATTTCCTCTCTTTTATCCCATGGTAAAACGAAACCATAATTAATGTTGTTTATTTTTCTGTTTTGAAATTGATTATAGGTATATACGTAATAAGTGTTGTAGTCGTGGATGGATTCAAGCATAAAACAAGGTTTATTAACGTTTGAAAACTGATTCATTTGGTGCTGAAAGAAAATGTATTATGCTATAAATTTGTGGTGATAAAACTGGGAAAATAAGTATTATAGTTTCGTGTGGTACAAAGAAAAACAATTAAGTGGTGATTATTGTTTAAAGTTGGCTGCGAAAGTTAGTATGGGGGTCGGGTCAAACTCGTTTGGGTTAATGACAGTTGGAAACGGGTCGGGTAAGAACCAGTATGACCCGGTTGGGGCCATGGGTGATTAAGTTGATTTCGGGTCAGTTTGTTAGAGCTCAGATAAGTGTTGGTGTTGTGTATCCCGGTCAACGAGTCAAAGGGTGGGGGTGATTAGTCATTTTGAAGATAAATTGAGTCATCAAGTCAAGTTGGCTTGGTTGAGTTAACTCAAGGGATTACGGGTTCGATTTCATTTAGACATGATAATAGCTATATGTCGTAAAAGGGTTACTAAAATAAGTTAACGAATGCAACAATAACGGTGGTTGATATAAGACATATTAAAACGAACTAACTTATATTCTTAACGAACTAATTAAATATCAATACCGAAGCTAAGGAAAGGGTTAAAAGATGTAAGTTAAACGGTTCACTTGTAATACATCAACGTGTAAACTTGGAAAACTTAACTAGCTAATGTTATGTGACAAAAACGGAATAAAACTATCGGAATGAACGATACTAGACTCGAGCAAATAGTGAACAAGTTAATTGTAATATGGTGAGATAAACATTTAAGAATTAAATATGTTGATAAAATTTGATATCGATATTTCGTATACGCTATAGGAATTAATTACGTTTTATAAACTTGGGATAACTAGTGATAACAAGTTATATTAATTAATAATGTGTACTTTATTAAACGTTTTGGGTTAAACGGGTATGATATCTTAAACTCGGAATTGAGTATTGAGATATTTGTGTTAGCCTTGATTATTTTTATTAGAAGTGATGGTCATTCACAATTAGGAACTTTGTAATGTGTGTTAGATATCGTGATAGAATAGTCAACGGGCTCGTGGATTGGGCTAAGCTAATTGGGCATTAGTTAAAGTTAAGCTAGCCTTGTCTAGTTCGTGTAACCCAAGCCCAATCCAAGTCCATCTCAAGGCCCATGGCCAAGCCTTAGGGCATCATCCTCTCTTACTATAAATACCCCTCAAGTATGTCATTTGAGGGGTGTGCTTGAGTGTGTGTGTGTGTGTTTTTCCTTGAAGCAATATACAACTTATTGTTTCATCTTTCTTCTCTCTACCTCTCTAAACATACACGAATTCTATCATTCAAGTCACCAAGTTCTATCTTTTCTTTCTATTCGTATAGCATAACTGTTACGTGTTTGTGTTGGGTTTGCTTGGTAAAGTGATAAGGTATACGTGATAAAGGGGTACTACAATTGGTATCAATCGCCTAACAATGGTTTAGGAGTGTTTGTGTTTGTTTTGAAGGGTTACGCGTAAAAGGCTCTCGTTATACGTTTTTTGTCAAGCTTAAAGCTTTAATTTTTGCACTTTAAAATTCAAGATTCTTGTGGTTTAAGGTTTATTTGGTGCTAAAGTTTCAGTTTTTTGCAAAAAGTTCGAAGCTTTACGTGTTTTTCTTCATTTTTAAGCTCGTATTTGGTTTATTGGTCATTTCTACTCGTAACTTTTCTATGCACTTTGGGTGAAAAAGGTCAACATTTTTGGGTTATTCGAGTGTTTTTAAGGATATTTGTGCAAGCGAAATCATTTGAATCGTTGGAAATTTCTTACGAGTAGAAGTCAAAAAGTCAAAACCCTAGTTTTCTACTCGTAACTTTTCTAAGCACTTTGGGTGAAAAAGGTTAACATTTTTGTATTATTTGAGTGTTTTTAAGGCTATCTGTGCAAGAGAAATTGGTTGAATCACTGGAAATTTTTTACGAGTAGGTCAAAACCCTAGTTCTACTCGTAAGAAAGTCAACTACTCATAAGTTTTTCTACTCATAACTTTTTGGTGAAGAATCTTCGTGCTATAACTGTTACTCAGTGCTTCCCTCACTTGGATAAGTGTATGGAACACTTCGACTTTTGGATATCTCTTACACTGTGATAGTGTAAAGGATTTTTGGATTCTACGCGTAAGCCATTCCTACGCGTAAGTCATTCCTACGCGTAAGCTATTCCTACGCGTAAGCACTCTTGCTACGCGTAAGTTGGGTTCTACGCATAAGAATTTCCTACGCCTAAGGATTCCTACGCCTAAGCATCCTACGCATAAGATCCTACGCCTAAGCCATCCTACTCGTAACTTCGTAGTCTACTCGTAACTTCCTCTTCCTACGCCTAAGCTTTTAAAAAAAAACAAAAAAAAACAAAAAAAAAAAAAAAAAAAAAAAAAAAAATTCAAATTTTTGGGCCTAAATTCAATTTTTGGCGGGAAAACTTGAGTAAAATTTAATTTTTCGAGGAGACTAAACGTTCAATTTTTACGCGAGATTCAAATTTTGGTATAACTTGGAAATTTTTGGTCAAAAATTCAAATTTTTGGGCCTAAATTCAAATTTTTTCGGTAAAATTTGGCGTCAAAATTGTCATAACTCAAATTTTTCATACACCCTTAGAATTGATTTTTATAGTGAATTTCAAATTTTGGGCGGAAATTTTTTAAGAACCAAGTTTACGAGTACGACCTTCGGATAAACCTCAACCGACCTTAATCTTCATCAACCACAACTCCTTTATCGTTGAATCGATCCTACATCAACTTTATCAGATCATACCTTCATCAATGGCAACTCAACAAGACATTCATGCAGCCGGTGCCGAAAACCGACCTCCTATGTTGGCAAAAGGTGGTTATCTTCAATGGACAAGTCGTATGCTTCGCTACATCAAGACCAAACCTAATGGGAAACTCATGATTAAATCCATTCAGGATGGACCCTTCCAGCCTCGACAAGTTCATGTACCTGGAAATGCAGATGCAACACCTCCCATCCCACCATCCTCTCATCTTCAAACTGAATCTGAATACACTGAAGAGGATCAGAAACAAGTCGATGCAGATGACATGGCAATTCATATTATCCAACTGGGTTTACCAATAGACATCTTTGCTGCGGTAGACAGTTGTGAAACTGCTTTCGATATGTGGGAACGTGTTAGACGGCTATGTTATGGAACAGAAATTGGTAAACAAGACATGGAGAACAAGCTGCTAACTGAATGGGAGAAGTTTACATCTACACCAGGAGAATCCATTGAATCCTACTATGGAAGGTTTTGCACTTTGATGAGTGAGCTTATCAGAAACAAGTTGGCACCCAGAACAATCGTTCAAAACATCAAGTTCCTGAATAATCTTCCAGAAGAATGGGGACGATATGTAACTATTGTCAACCAAACAAAAGACTTACATCAGGTAAACTTTGATCAACTCAACGATTTTCTGAAACAAAACCAAGCTGAAGTGAATGAAGTCAGGAAAGAAAGATTGGCAAAGAATCATGATCCATTGGCACTTATTACAAAGACTCAACCTTCAGTTAATACACAACAACAAGCTTCATCATCTTCCACCAACAACAACTTGCAGCAATACATTCCACAACCTCAACAACAATTCTTTCCACAAGAACAACAAGTCATTCAACAACCGTATCCACAATACCAGGAACAAGGAATCACTGATCCTGAAGCTGAAGTAGAAGCGACCTTGCAACAGGTATTTTCTTTATTGGATAAAGCATTTAGCAGTCGCATGGGTAATCAGGCGGTTCCGTATCAGGGTAATCAGTTGGGTCAGAATGTTGGAAATCAGATTGGACAGAATGTTGGGAATAGAGCAGTGGGTAATCAGAATGGCAATGTTGCAGCTCCAGTCGTTGGGAATTATGGAGATGGACATCAAGGGGGTCAGATTGTGAATCAGAATATGGGATATCAAAATGGGAATAACTGTTTTATGACTTCTGTTCAGAATGCTACCTCCGAACCTCAAAGACAAGATTCAGGATCTAGTGTCATACCAATGACAAAGCTTGAAAAGATCCAGTACATGTTGATGTTAGCAGAAAAAGAAGAATTGGGAATTGAGTTGACTGCTGAGGAAATAAAATTCAGGTACCCAAAATGGGAAGATAAAGCAAACGATAATGCAACCTCCAGTCACACAATCAATCAACAGGCCACAACATCAAGCGGTACTTATGACACAAATCCTGTCTACGACACATATTCACTCAATGAGGTACCACATTCGTTTACTCATGAGAAGCCACATTTTGTGTCTCCCGAACCTTATTATGACACATATGTGGGAGAGCAAGTTAATAGCAATGTTAACTCTGAAACTCCATATATGGATCCTAATGGAGGTCAAGTGATACAGAATGGTGCTAATGATGAGGAAACTCGTGCTTATTTTGAATCATTAATCAATCAATGTGGCATTGAAGTTGAGAAAGTAAGAACAGTCAATCGCGAGGTTAAGGCCGCGAATAAAAAATTGACCGCTGAGCTTGAGAGTTACAAGGAGCACGCCAAAGCCTTTGAATTTCATACAAACAAACTTTCTGAATTAGAAATTGGTTATCGAGATTCTGTTTTAAGAGAACAACAATTGCAACTCAAGTATGACACACTTGATGTGAATCTGAATTTGAAAATAAAATCTTTAAACAAGGAAATTTCTGATCTAAACAACCAACTTTCTAAACAAAAAACACTGTTTTCTGATCTTGAAAAAGAAAAGAAACAGTTGATTGCTGATTTTTCAAAACGAGAAGATTCTCTTCTTGATGAAATTCTGGATAAAAATGAAACTATCAAAAAATTGGATAATTTGCTTCTTACAACGGGTCATTCCGCTAAAACAAACAAGATGCTTTCTAATCAAGCAAATCCGATTTTTCACACTTCACATAAAATGGCTCTTGGTAACTCACCTCCTTCGTTCCTCAAGAAAGCTCAGAAAGAACGGAATGTGTTGAACAATGGACAACCTTTGCATGAACCCATAATTGTTCGTGATTCTCTTGAAACGTTGGAACTAGCTGAGGAGAGTAGATCAAAAATGAAACAAAAGAATCCAGATCTTAAACCGATTGATTATAACAAATGGAACAAAATTAATGGGATTACTTTTGTTAATCAAAAAGAAACGTCAAAGTTTTCCATAACACCAAGTGTTTCAAACAAAGTGTCAACACCTGTTTCAAAATCAGTTTCAAAACCAGTTGTAGTCTCAAAATCTCTTTCGAAAATCGAACAAATGTCTTCAAACAATCCTTGTAACACAAGTGATACTAGAAGCATTTTAGATGACGTTAAAACTAGAATTGGGTATCTTCAAGAGACTGTCAAGTCTAAAACCAATATTACAACTAACATCTGGTTTACTCGTCATGATGACGAAACAAAAGAGTTTTTTAAAACCCAAATTGCCCCTCCGTTAACTGCCATCAGTGCGAGGGTAATTCATGTTGAACAAGCGCTTTTGAAAGAAACAGCTGACTTTGTCAAGGACCATAAATCCCTGGTAAAGCAAGCTAATGAAAGTGTTGAACACATCAAAGTTTTGGAAAAGTTGAATGATTCTCTCTTCGAAGATGTTATGACTACCGATATCATGTCCATCATTTTGCAAACATATTCTGTTGAAGATCATGAAAGACTCCAGGATGAGACCTCCGAAATTGTTTCAAAATATGAAAAAGCTCTTGAAAAACTTGAAAAAGAAAATGTCTCATATTTTAAAAAACTTGATCGAAAATCTGAGGAATGCAAGTATGACAAACTGTTATATGAGCGTGCCTACAAGGACATGCAAGAGCAAAATGATCTTTTGAGAGCTCAGCTGGGATGTCTAAAAGGAAAGGCTGTGGATACTAAGTTTGCAAAACCATTGACTGAGGAGAAAACAAATGTTCCCAAAACGGTTTTCAAACCAAAAATGTCTATTTCTCAGTTTCCTCCAAAAGTCAATGAGAATAATGATTTGTCAAAAACAGTCACTCCACAGACTTTGCCTATTAAAAAGAGAATTATCAAAGGTTTTGAAAAACCTGTTTTTGATAAAGAAAAAGTGATTACACCTGGCATTTCTAGGACTAGTACAAGGAATGTGACCAAAAATCCAGTTAAAGAATCTGTCGGTTCTAACAACATGATCAACAATCACTATCTAGAAGAAGCTAGGAAAAAGGCACAGACTCGAAAAGATGGAATTCTAGGTGCAACATCTAGGGTGATGAATTCTACAAGATTTCAAGGCACTGCTAGTAGTAGTAAACCATTACCTAGGAACACTCTACAAAAGACTAGGGATTGGCTTGCATCTAAGAGTAGTTGCGCAAAAGAAAATGCTATGCCCTTAGAAAACAACACTAGGAATTCTAGGTCTTTTTCGAACAAGAATCAATTTCCAAAAGACTGTAGTGACAAAGTTAACGCTGCTGTTTTAAACAAGAATATTGAATTTGTCTGTACTACATGTAAGAAATGTATCTTTTCAGCTAATCATGATGCATGTGCCTTACAATATCTCAAGAAAGATAATTCTCGTGCCAAGGCACAATCCACTAAGACACCAAATAGAAACAAGCCCGTTGATAAAAAGACAAACAAACAGACACCTAATAGGACGATCTCTTCAGGACGTAGTTTTTCCAAAAATGAGTCTTCCGCTGCATCTGATAAGAAAACAACTCCTCGATCTTACCTTAGGTGGATTCCCACGGGCGAAGTTTTCAACTCAATAGGTCTTAGATGGATTCCCACAGGAAAGATTTTTGATACTTGCACCAACACAGATAATAGTGACAATCATTCGGATAAGGAAGTCAGATCCACTACAACCGTTGATAGTGATCACCCTCGCCGTGAGGAATCATGTACTTCTAACACTGTTATTTGTGAAAATTCTTCTTCTGTGGATGCAGGTACTTGTAAAAGTGTTGAAGGTTCATATACCCCGTGTGGTAAAGAAGAACTTTATGCCAATTTCGCATGTGGAAATCCTTTTCTAGTTCCACTCTTAACTCCACTTTTACTTGTCCCAACGTAATTTCTCTTTCTTCAAATCTTCTTTGTAATTATTTTTGAAAAAAAACCAAAATACAAAATTTGAAAAACCAACAAAAGCAAAATATAAAAATATAAAATTTTCAAAAATACAAAAACAATAGAAAACAAAAATCCAAAAATATTCTTCTCACGACATGTCTCTCGTATAATCGATATTCTGTACGTATCTAGAAATGTCATTCAACAATGATACGGGCATGTACAGATGCTTGAGCGAGAGTTCTTTAATTGTTTTCTAAAACATGTCGTTTCTCAAAATTTCTTAAAAATAATGGCTTTCGTATACTTCAGTACGAAACCCGGACTTCAAAATAATGGCTTCTGGACACATCAGTTCAGGACCCGCACTTCAAAGAAAGGAAAGTGCTAAACCAATCAAAGGTTTTAAATATTTTTCAAGCACTATTCCTAAAAACAAAATGGCTTACAGTTACTTCAGACTGTAACCCGATCTTTAAAGAAAGGAAAGTGCTATGCAAAATCGATTTGCAAAAATATCGAGCACTTATCCTAAAACAAATGAAGATAATTCTTCTTCAATATCTTCAAAAGATTTTTAAAATCTTCATCTTGTGTACCATTGATTCGAAATTTTCAAAAAGATTTTTCAAAATCTCTCATATTTGGTACCAAGATAACTCCCTCTAAACCCTTAATTGATTCTAAATTTTTCTGTATGAAAAATATGCTTTCGTTAAGGGGGAGTATAAAACAAGAATTGTTCCAAAATTCATGCTAAATCAGTTTCTCTCCAAATGCTTTCCGAAAAACATATCTTTTAATCATTTTGTTTCAAAAACATCATAGATATGCTATTTTTGAGGGGGAGAAATGTGATTAAAATGTGATCAAAGAGCTCGACTCAGTCGTAACCAATGAATTGACGAGAAATTAAAGTGAGGAATCATGTACCATCTCGAGAAAATTTCTATGGACTTGACCAAGACGGGTAATAATTTCAAGCTAGTTCTCTAGTGATGTAAACGTGTCTCGAATCGGTCTAGTTCATTTAAAGTCGATCAATTCAAAAAGTGCGAACTCTACCCTCTATGTGCAGATTTCTGTCAAAACCTATAAGCACATGTGAAGGGGGAGTGTTTTTGAAAATACAAAACTCTTGGAGTGTTCCAAACATGTTTTCTATCATAAACATTCTGAGAAATTTTCAAGAAAAATGGTTTTATGGCAACAATAGGACAGTCATGGAGTTATAAGGTGACTAAGGATAGGAAATTCGTCCTATGATCCGCCAGAGCCGGAGGGATCTACCCAAGGACATCACCAATAGTTAGTATTAGAAGTCCTCAGGTATGATTGAAAAAAGGAGTAATGTGAGAAAGGAGAAAGAAGGGGTTGAAGAATTAAAAAGAAATGTAATGAAAAAGGGTGAAAAGAAATAGCCCTCCATATTCAACCTTAGGGCAGAAACCGGGTTCAATACATATGCAACTAGTTGTCACTAAGATGACACTGGTATTGAAGACAAAGACGTCATGGACCCAGTGACGCACTGCACTAAACCTTCTAGCCACTCAATTCCTCTCAAAAGGGATTTGTTTCATTCTCACTGGGAACCCTACATAATCTATCGACTTTCTCTTAGAGATTGTTGATATTGAAGAAGGAGACCCTCTCCCTAGTCTCCGCTCAGGAAAACCAAAATGCACTTATTAAGTCTAGAGCCAAGAGATTCATCAAAAGATCTCATAGGAACACTTGACATGACATCGCTTGTTGTTCATCTATAAGGGCACAAGTGATATATTCTAGAGTCCTACGCAGGTCTTAGCAATCTGCCAAAACATTTATGAGAAGTTTCACATCAGTGATCTTCAGTGATTGAATGGAAACTCCTGCCAGGGTCAACATCAAGCAGCCCTGACAGCAGGTCACTTCGGTAACTCCCCGTGGATTACGCTTAGTGTGTCTCAAACGGTCTACAGTCGTGAGGTGATGCTTCGGTGTACCTCAACGACTCATCTGAACTGTAGATGTACTTCGGTATATCGCGTTATCTCACTTGTGGGACTCCAGTTCAGGAACGGCCTCTTTGAGAATTAGAGATGTGTTTTCACACTATGCTGTTAACACCCTCGAAATTCAAACTTGTAAGTCCCGGAATCCGCTTATTACTAACCTGTTTTTATGTTTTCTTCTTATGGAAGCTCCGGAGCGGATTGATCGTGCAGATTCTCCACATGCTCATACCAACAACACATGAAAGTTCTCATCAAAATCAAAGGCAACTCAAAGTTAAAGATGATTCTTCGTCAATGTCAAAGAATCTACAATGTTTAAAGACTCGAGAACTTCATCATTGGTAATTCAAAGTCAAATAAAAGTGTGAGCATGGTGGAGAAAGACGTGGAGACACCTAACCAACGAAGTTGACGACGGCAGACAACCACATTAACTGATCACAAAGCATGAAGGAACAAAGAATTAAGACTATTCTATATCTACTCACAAAGTTCAAGCTCAAAAAGATTAAAGACCTATTCAAGTGGAGCATCTTTTGAATGACCACCCCTTAGGGGGAGATTGTTAACCTTGATTATTTTTATTAGAAGTGATGGTCATTCACGATTAGGAACTTTGTAATGTGTGTTAGATATCGTGATAGAATAGTCAACGGGCTCGTGGATTGGGCTAAGCTAATTGGGCATTAGTTAAAGTTAAGCTAGCCTTGTCTAGTTCGTGTAACCCAAGCCCAATCCAAGTCCATCTCAAGGCCTCCTCTCTTACTATAAATACCCCTCAAGTATGTCATTTGAGGGGTGTGCTTGAGTGTGTGTGTGTGTGTTTTTCCTTGAAGCAATATACAACTTATTGTTTCATCTTTCTTCTCTCTACCTCTCTAAACATACACGAATTCTATCATTCAAGTCACCAAGTTCTATCTTTTCTTTCTATTCGTATAGCATAACTGTTACGTGTTTGTGTTGGGTTTGCTTGGTAAAGTGATAAGGTATACGTGATAAAGGGGTACTACAATTTGTCTCGTGATATGCTTAAGTATCCTCTTTTCACATTTTTACTAAAAATGAGGCACTGAGTTATATATTGTGGACGAATATGATTTTGTTCAATCATAAACTCTTATTGATTAAAGATAGTAACTTATGTTTTATAAATATGAGTTAATCTTTAAACTTGTCGTGGGATATTATTTTGATAAGACAACTTATTAAAGTGCAATGGTTTGGAAATGTTGGAATGAAGGAACGTGTCATTTATAGTACACTATTTACTATACCTTATATGAAGTAATTTCGGGTAAACTTGTATGATTATATATAGCGATTGAGGAACCTTTATTAATTGAGCGATGAATGGAAACTTATCTTTTATTATAAACATGTACCTTTGGGATCTTGGGGAAGTTATCGAAAGTTAACCTATTTACGTGTCATAAATAGTCGTCATCATTTCCAAGTCTTCGACTAGCTTGAGTATTGTCAAGTATTTCTTGACTATGTCAATGTCTTTTCCTCGTTAGCATGAGTTATATCTTTGGTGTGAGTTATGTTTTAACATACTTTTGGCGTGAGTTGCATGTCGCGTCTATGTTTCTGACCACCACACGAAACGTTAAAACTAAACTTTTGAGATATGAAGTATGAACTTTTGGGAACAATAATGTACTTTTGAAAGTAACGACATGAATGATCCACGAAAACTACAACACGTTACTTTCTATTGATTTCTTTATCATATGAGCCATATTCTAAGAATATCGTATACGCATTAGGTTGCGTCACAACTACTCTATTGTACTCATCGTACAATCTCTTTGTGCCGTGATTACCTGTTATTTTCTGCTAGTATTTATTCATGCATTGCTGTGGCAAAGGTGAGTTTCATATCCCCACTTTTATATACGTTTTAACTACGTTTTGAACTATTTTGGGGTGAGAATCATGCTACTGTTTTTGGACCGTTAAAACTATTTGGATTTGCTTATATGCTGACTGAGTAGGTAGATGTGCGATAGTTGTTGCCTTAGTCTAGGTTCTACCGTGCCTAACTAAGAATAGACTTCTATCACGACCTAGCCCGGGGTTGGCAACTGTTCTAGAGGTTGCCACGACAGTGCTGGACTAGAGTCGCAGGGGCCCGAGTAAGTGATTATATGATTGGAGATCCGGGTAGGATCAGTGTGTGAAACGGTATTTTCCTATCTAGGTCTTGCATAGCAAATCAACTCTTACAGGTCCACTATGATTTTATTGAACTTAAACCTAAGAACTCACCAGCGTAAGCTGACCTTTTAGCATGATTTCTCAAGAATTTGAGAGATGTATGGAATACGTGATCGGTGGAAGCTTGGCAAGAAGGCGGGTTCAAAGATCATTTCAGACTCTGATAAACTTTGGGGACCTATCTTATTAAATTATGTTTTGGGCCTAATATTTACACTTTTGAACTAAATGTTTTGAATAACCAAATTTTGGGATTGTCTTTGAATGATAAATGACTATCTTTTGCTATACTTGTGTGCGATATCAATCCAATAGTAATGCCCCGAGAACTTGATTAAGTCTTCCGCTGTACCGATATTTGGGGGTGTTACAGATTGATATCAGAGCTCAAGGTTATAGAGAATTAGGTATTTTATAAACCCTAAACTATAACCACTTTTTGAGAAAATTGATCCTCGACCGACGCACGCCCGCTTACCAAACCGAAGCTTCTTAATTGATTATGGTATGAATTATGATTTGGATTATGAGATGATATGTTAAGGGATATTGTGAACTGATCACGGAAACGTTATTATTTGGAGATATGATTATTGATTTTGGAAATGAGATATGATTATTGATTTTGGGAAATGAGATGCGATTATCGAGATATTACGAAATTTGAATTGAGTAAATGGTATATTATGATTTTGGAATTTGGAACTTGATTGATTTGATATGGGATATAGATGATTGAGAACACAATAGACGAATTGATTGATAAGATGATTGATGAGATGTTTAGGGCTGATTGATAACGGTTTGATTGAACACTAGATTGAGCGTGTGCCCTGTTAGTGGACGATTAAGTCTGCCTATCTTAGTAGTTCACTATAAGCATTTCACATGCTTATATACACACAATAAGCATGTCCTCATGCTTACGGATACCCCATAAGCATTTATATATGCTTATGCACGCCCTATAAGCATGTCCTCATGCTTATACATGTACAGAAACATGTCCTCATGCTTTCGCACGCGCTATACCTTTCACAGAGTGTGGAGTCCCAAACCTTAAATCTATAACACTTAATTTGTATTAAGTAGTTGCCTCGGGTATATCCCAAAACAATAAAGAGAAAACTTTGTATGAATATACACGAATACGTGGGATCTATTGGGATGTTTTTGGAAGATTAAAGTGAACAAATGAACACATAATGTGATAACCAATAATTCAACATTATTTATCAATAATGCGGATACTTTCAAAGTATCATGATTACGCCATTTCCTTGCGTAATCTCATCACTTGATTTAAAACTTGCACATTAGTAGTGGTTGTGGAAATGATTTGGGAATATAAAGGAAATGGTACTATTATAACTAAGTTGGGAAGTCACAAACGAGACCTTTTGTCTCGTGAACGTTAGTTCCACAGTTAAGTTTTGAGGAACACGAGTCTAAAACACGTTTGAAACTAATAAAACGTGTAAACTGGTGTGTTGGTATCGTGTGTTGTGTCATGTTCACGTGTTTCGCATCTTATCATGTATATGTGTCCTTGACAATAACTAGATGATGGATTATAATGATTTTGGATGATGTCGATTGGTGATGGCCTCGTGTCATGATTTTGAGTTGAACTTTCGTAAACCGTTGTTTTATTCTTTAAAAACGGTCAAACAAGTAGGAATCGGTTTTGATCATTAATAATGAGTTCATGTTCGTTAATGTTATAATGATATGCGGAACCAATAAGTGTTTCCAGATAATAAATTGGACTGACGTGTGATTATTTGGTTAACGTTGAATCATTGGTATGAATCAGATCTTTGGAATCGAATGACATTTCAATTAACAGCCTTAATTGAATAACTAATTAATTGTGGTGTTTTGGGTAATAGGTAAGTTATTGACAAACATTAGATTTGATACCCGTTAATCGGTTGTGTTTGGGAAACTGACAGAGTCAATTGGAAGTGTTTTATGGTGTTGGGTATGATTGATTGTCTGTTTAAATGGCAATATTGGTATGAGATTATTTGGAGAATTAACTGGAGTTGTGAAAATTGTTTGTTTTGGACTTAATGATATATATGTCAACTTTGCGCTACGTCAGGTGTTATCGTGACTTTCTAGTCTCGACTACCCTGACAACACCGTAACCTGGTCTTTAGTATTTATTTGGGTAATATGATTTTTGTAAAAGCCGAGATTCATGACTCGGACTTGGGAACTCGAAACGAATAATGACTCGAAATTTATATTGAAATCTTTATTGAAATCATATTGAAATTTGTATTGAAATTTATAAGTGAGACGAAAGAATTTTATATCGAAATTTCATATTGCAATTTTATATCGAAATGTTATATTGGAATTTACATTGAAAATGTTATTGAACTTTATATTGAAGCGAATAAATTTATATTGAAATTTATTTCGAAATCTTTTTATATATATATGTACTAGTAAATAGTACTGGAAGATATGGGTGGTGAATGGTTTTGTACTAAGCATTCGACAACAAGGCTCGCCTTATTATTCGACATTTTAAAGCAGGAACCAACGTTTAAAAATAAAAATGTTTTGTAATAAATGAGTCATTAAATGTTTCGAGGTCACGTTTATCGAGGGGTGTCATTGATGAATATATTGAACGATTGATAAATTGGACTATTAGACTTAAACGGATATAAAATGTGTTAGATTCGAATGAATAATGAACGTGTTATTTACAAAGCGGGACGATAGACATTAATAACTAACTATGTGATTAATAAATGGATATTGTGTAATTCGTATTTTGTTATAATTAAAAGGTTCAACACGGTTTATGAATTAAGAATGTCATTTATGAATATTTAATGTCATTTATGTGTTGTGCATGGGTTACGGATGACCTAACATTAATAGCGTCGATCCACGTGGATAACGGACTTATTAGGTTGACGAACCTAATAGGCGCCCGCTATGTATGTAGGATAACATTATTAATGGGCGAATTATCCATTTGACTTGTTAGGATGTGACTGGTTTGTGGGTAATAAGCGACATGAACAAATGGTTGAGTTTATCGAGTTGACGAATTCGATAAGGTCTAACTATTTATTCCGAAACTTATTAAACTATAAAGTTTATCATTTGGACGTCTCATTGTGTCATTATGAGTCGTATTGTGGTTATTTGAGTGCATTCATGGTGTATTGTTGAGTCGATACCACACACACACGATGATACCTAACGATAATAACTAAATGGAACAACGAGATATTTTTTAGATGAGGAAAGGAATATATATTGGGCATATAACATTGAAGTTGGGAATATATATATTGAGAATTGGTTATAATAATTGGGTTGTGTCTTGCTTAATAAAAATTTACCGAACCTCGATTGAATATAGAATGATCACCTATATTCAGCCAGAGACAACAGGACATGGACTGATCACCTATGTCCGTCTCAGAGGTGAATTTTTCAAATACTGGGAATTGTTATAACAACATTGTGTTCGGATTTGAGATTGGTTATAAGAACGATAAACTTAAGGTGGACTCGCACACTCACACTCGCTAAACATCACGAAAGCCCGCACTCACACACGACACACTGGCATCGTAACACCTCTTGAATCGTAACACTTCTGGCATCACTATACGTCTCCGTTTATGTGAAATTCTTAGTTTTAGCACTTGAGCGTAGTTCGCCATAAATCGGGTGAGACCCAATTAGCATTTTTGTTATCCGAATTGTATTTCGATGTAAGACTCGTTGATCTTATCCGAGCATTTGAAACTGTTTTGAGTATAGTCCGCCATAAATCGGGTGAGACCCGATTGGCACGGTTTGCATCCGAGTTGCTTATCGACATAAGCCTCGTCGATCTCTCTAGAGCGTTTGAAATTATTTTGGGGATATTTTTGGAATTAGTATTGACTATTTTGGATTCGGTTTTGGATTTTGGTCTTTGGGTTTTGAATTTGAGATTTTGATCTCATTCCGAGTTTTAACTCGTCATTTGACTTCGAGTCATCGTTTGGCTTTGAATAATTATTCGGCTCCGTTTCGTTGATAACTTTGTTGAAATCATCTTTCGACCTTTAATCGGTATTCGATTTTGAAACGTCATTTGGACACATTACGATAGTAACCGTATTAGAATTATCATTCCGCCGTATTTCGATAAGTAATCTTGTTGGGAATTATTATTCCACATCGTTTCGGTAGTAACACCGTGGATTTGGCATATAGCCTCGTTTTGTGGTAACCCTGTTACCGACACATATACCTCAAGCCTAGTCTTGAACCGATTGTGGAGAAAACTTCTGAAACCTTACCATTCACTCGATGTTGATTTTAACGACTTCATCTAGTCGACGTTGTCATTTTCTGAACTGATAATATTGTGGTCGATGTTGCTTCGCCAACGGCTTTCAGTTAAGGTAGTACCTTACGTGCTGTTGATGTCGTACCTTATCCTCTATGTAGGAATCCCTATCGATAACGGTCTAACGACTTGTTTTAAGTGAAGTTGTTCACCAAGGATTATCCTTAGATATTGTTTTGTCGATGATTGACTCTAGTAACATTTGAACCTTCGACATTGTTTGTTAACAATAGACTGCTACGTCACACCACCGGTAATGGTAATACCTACCCTATTTTAACAATATGGTACCTTACACACCATAGATGAGAAATTCTCTAGCATACCTACTTAGAGCCGTTGACGTTCACTCGTGTGTAGAAAATGATTTGGATATCGATTGGTAGTAACTTCTTTTGGGAGATTATGACTTGGGAGTTGAACCTTGAAACCTTTTGCGTTAAGTGTTAAGTTGACCAATGAGTCAATCGACTGACTGTGGTTAGTATCCAATACTCTCTTTTAGGAGTCGTACTTTCGTCTCTAACCTAGAGGTCATGCTAAGTCAACCGACCGATTACTGGTAGTAATCAACACTTTCTAATAGAGACATACTCTGAACTTTCTAGAATTCCCATTTAGTGGAGATTCCATGCTCAGCAGAAATCTTGAAATCCTAAGAAGAAACCTGAACAACGTTCTCTAGGACAATCACATAATCCTTCTCTCATCCTTTGAGAAGTATCTGCTAACCTTTCGGAACTCTCACCAAACGATAAGCTACACCATAAACGAAACCTTTGAAGTAGATTTTCGCCTTTACCTAAGTGGTTGTTAATAGTTTTACCAACCTATTCACCTCCCACGAATTCGTAAAAAGTAAAAGTATGGACGACAATGATCGTCTCTCCTCATATAGTTATAGCAACACTAAAGAACCCAGTTACCTTCTTTTAAGGAGGTGAGGAAGTACCCAATCCTCTCCCTCCGGTAAAGTGACTTGCTCCAATAAGCTAGACCTCACATTTGAACTCTATCTCCTTACCTTCTTTCCACTATGGCACTTCTTTAAGGAAAAGCGCGATCGGAAAACCTAAGTTACACAAATGGACTTCTTCACACATAAAGGAAACCGTGTGCTTTAGGAAATGCTAATTTCCATATTTCCGGATTTTGGCAATCGCCACACACCCTTTTTTCATCTATCACTTCCTAGAGCCGAGAAAACCGATCTGGATATGCTTGAAGTTTATCATCTCCAGATAAATGACTGAAGTAGAGAAACCATTCGAACCCTAGTAGGATACGTAGCGTGCCTATCAAGTTTGAAAATGGTTAGGATAGGAACCTTCCATTGGTCAACATCTCCTATAACCGTACCTATCACGTTAGTACCTCAAAGGCACCGTAATAGATCCACTATGAATGTAAGAGTAAAGTCATATGATTAGGAAGAAATGGAAATACCCAACTTAGCAACCCTGAACCTATTCCAAACGATACCAAGGAAACCGTTCTAAGTTGAGATGGATATGTAAGTTACTCACAAACCATTTGGAGACATAGGCAACGTAAATCTCTTGAACCCTCCGAGATAGCTTAGAATTAAGCTTACGGATCCACCATGAAATTATGAGAAACAAGTAGTAAACGTGGAAACTTAATCCCCGCTATATAAATCCCTTGGAAAATCTTTCCTAGATTGAGACCAGTAGCTTAGAGCCTTAAGCTACCATCAAGACTCAGTAGAGTTCCTAACATTTCGTGTGTAATAGGAAGAAGTGACTCGCCGATGAGGCAATCGTTATCTCTCTAGGAAATCCTAATCCTGGACGTTTAAACTTCGTTGACCTATCAAAATAATAGACGATAAAACCTAGCAACTTTAGTAAAGTTGCCTCTCTGTCTTCGAAGTTCATAGAAACTCGCAGTGAGATCCTAAATTCACGTAGGGAACGTGAAGATAAAGCCTCGTGCTTTTGCACTCACCCCTTCTAGAATTTTTGAAATGAATCGCGAGGACGCGATTCCTTTTAAGGAGGTGAGGCTGTGACAACTCGTAAATTCCTCGATGCGTCGTAATTAGAGGAACGTCGATTAGAACGATCGTTTGATTTAATTTGAGATACGAGTCGTATTTTATATCGTTTTCATTGGAATTAATATTCTAAAAACAATGGCGTAACTCTCGAGTCATGAATCCCTCGTTTACTAAGTTAAATGAGTCCCGAATCACATTTATCGAAAGTCTTATAAAGTTTCACCTAGGGTCCTTGGGATAGTTACATCTACGCCCCTAGAGATACAAAAGAGCAAGTTTAGTCCTCCTTGGGGTATAAATACCCCTACAACTCACACACACCTCATAATTCACTCATTTACTCTCTCTCTCTAAAATAAACACTCCTCCCTCTCTCTACAATAATATCAGGCCACCCCTAGGGTTCCGGTGCCGCTGCCGGAGTCCGGCCAAACTCCGGCGACCACCAAATATTACACCGCTCGTCCCAGATTATAGATCGTTGCTTTGTGGTTCTATTTTCATAACATAAGCACCACTAAACTCCCAAACGCGCCCTAAATCTAAATTCTTAGATTCAAATCTTAGGGTTTTGTGTGAATCGTGTTCAAGGCCTCAAGTGGTTACGGGTCTTACTCGTACGAGACACCACCATCAAGAGAGGACGTGTGTTAGTAACACACGACCCTCATTTCCTCTCTTTTATCCCACGGTAAAACGAAACCCAAATTAATGTTGTTTATTTTTCTGTTTTGAAATTGATTATAGGTATATACGTAATAAGTGTTGTAGTCGTGGATGAATTCAAGCATAAAACAATTTTTATTAACGTTTGAAAACTGATTCGTTTGGTGCTGAAAGAAAATGTATTATGCTATAAATTTGTGGTGATAAAACTGGGAAAATAAGTATTATAGTTTCGTGTGGTACAAAGAAAAACAATTAACTGGTGATTATTGTTTAAAGTTGGCTGCGAAAGTTATTATGGGGGTCGGGTCAAACTCGTTTGGGTCAATGACAGTTGGAAACGAGTCAGGTAAGAACCAGTATGACCCGGTTGGGGCCATGGGTGATTAAGTTGATTTTAGGTCCGTTTGTTAGAGCTCAGATAAGTGTTGGTGTTGTGTATCCCGGTCAACGAGTCAAAGGGTGGGGGTGATTAGTTATTTTGAAGATAAATTGAGTCATCAAGTCAAGTTGGCTTGGTTGCGTTAACTCAAGGGATTACGGGTTCGATTTCATTTAGACATGATAATAGCTATATGTCATAAAAGGGTTACTAAAATAAGTTAACGAATGCAACAATAACGGTGGTTGGTATAAGACATATTAAAACGAACTAACTTATATTCTTAACGAACTAATTAAATATCAATACCAAAGCTAAGGAAAGGATTAGAAGATGTAAGTTAAACGGTTCACTTGTAATACATCAACGTGTAAACTTGGAAAACTTAACTAGCTAATGTTATGTGACGAAACCGGAATAAAACTATCGGAATGAACGATACTAGACTCGAGCGAATAGTGAACAAGTTAATTGTAATATGGTGAGATAAACATTTAAGAATTAAATATGTTGATAAAATTTGATATAGATATTTCGTATACGTTATAGGAATTAATTACGTTTTATAAACTTGGGATAACTAGTGATAACAAGTTATATTAATTAATAATGTGTACTTTATTAAACGTTTTGGGTTAAACGGGTATGATATCTTAAACTCGGAATTGAGTATTGAGATATTTGTCTCGTGATATGCTTAAGTATCCTCTTTTCACATTTTTACTAAAAATGAGACACCGAGTTATATATTGTGGACGAATATGATTTTGTTCAATCATAAATTCTTATTGATTAAAGATAGTAACTTATGTTTTATAAATATGAGTTAATCTTTAAACTTGTCGTGGGATATTATTTTGATAAGACAACTTATTAAAGTGCAATGGTTTGGAAATGTTGGAATGAAGGAACGTGTCATTTATAGTACACTATTTACTATACCTTATATGAAGTAATTTCGGGTAAACTTGTATGATTATATATAGCGATTGAGGAACCTTTATTAATTGAGCGATGAATGGAAACTTATCTTTTATTATAAACATGTACATTTGGGATTTTGGGGAAGTTATCGAAAGTTAACCTATTTACGTGTCATAAATAATCGTCATCATTTCCTAGTCTTCGACTAGCTTGAGTATTGTCAAGTATTTCTTGACTATGTCAATGTCTTTTCCTCGTTAGCATGAGTTATATCTTTGGTGTGAGTTATGTTTTAACATACTTTTGGCGTGAGTTGCATGTCGCGTCCATGTTTCTTACCACCACACGAAACGTTAAAACTAAACTTTTGAGATATGAAGTATGAACTTTTGAGAACAATAATGTACTTTTGAAAGTAACGACATGAATGATCCACGAAAACTACAACACGTTACTTTCTATTGATTTCTTTATCATATGAGCCATATTCTAAGAATATCGTATACGCATTAGGTTGCGTCACAACTACTCTATTGTACTCATCGTACAATCTCTTGGATGCCATGGAGATTAACTTTAGATGCCAGTCGTGTCAATAGTGATTAGTGCATTGCTGTGCCGTGATTACCTGTTATTTTCTGCTAGTATTTATTCGTGCATTGTTGTGGCAAAGGTGAGTTTCATAGCCCCTCTTTTATATACGTTTTAACTACGTTTTGAACTATTTTGGGGTGAGAATCATGCTACTATTTTTGGACCGTTAAAACTATTTGGATTTGCTTATATGCTGACTGAGTAGGTAG
The DNA here is from genome assembly GCA_019973895.1 of Chrysanthemum seticuspe. Classification (NCBI taxonomy): domain Eukaryota; kingdom Viridiplantae; phylum Streptophyta; class Magnoliopsida; order Asterales; family Asteraceae; genus Chrysanthemum; species Chrysanthemum seticuspe. The sequence goes on from BPTQ01000008.1 coordinate 189,950,502, forward strand.
ATGTGCGATAGTTTTTGCCTTAGTCTAGGTTCTACCATGCCTAACTAAGAATAGACTTCTATCACGACCTAGCCCGGGGTTGGCAACTGTTCTAGAGGTTGCCACGACAGTGCTGGACTAGAGTCGCAGGGGCCCGAGTAAGTGATTATATGATTTGAGATCCGGGTAGGATCAGTGTGTGAAACGGTATTTGCCTATCTAGGTCTTGCATAGCAAATCAACTCTTACAGGTCCACTATGATTTTGTTGAACTTAAACCTACCAGCGTAAGCTGACCTTTTAGCATGATTTCTCAGGAATTTGAGAGATGTATGGAATACGTGATCGGTGGAAGCTTGGCAAGAAGGCGGGTTCAAGGATCATTTCTGACTCTGATAAACTTTGGAGACCTATCTTATTAAATTATGTTTTGGGCCTAATATTTACACTTTTGAACTAAATGTTTTGAATAACCAAATTTTAGGATTGGCTTTGAATGATAAATGACTATCTTTTGCTATAATTATGTGCGATACCAATCCAATAGTAACGCCCCGAGAACTTTATTAAGTCTTCCGCTGTAACTAGATTTGGGGGTGTTACAAAAATCTTCAAGAATATTGAACCTAAAGGGATTTCTATTAATGATTCTCCTAGACCTGAATGTGCTACATCCAATAATGAGGATACTCATGTCACTAACTCATCTATTTGCAATACTACATGTGCTATTCGTGCAAAGTGTCCTCAGTCTTTTTCAGGTACAATGCTCAATTCAATCATGAACATCATGACCTGGTTTCTAGCAGAAATGAAGATTGCTCACTCAGGAACTGTAGCTTGTCAGAATTGATGTACCTCGTACTTTCACTCATGTTCGAATTGAACCAGGACTCGTTCTCATGAATCCGTGTACAAATTAATTTTCACTTGTATTTAAAAAAAATCTTTACCCAAAATCTGATAAAAGATGTATCTCTTGTTATCGATAACATCTACGGTCCTAGAAATGTCATTCAATAATGATACGGGTCCATAGATGAAGTTCGAACAAAAGATATAGTCTATTTTAAAACGGGGGTTGAAATTCAATCAATGTTCACTCTTAATTGGTGACATTGATTGAGGGAGAGAATATTTCAATTTATCCCCACATCATTGTTTGATATATGTAATGTGCTTACTTGTTTGCTGCTGCATGTTTAAGTCATGATTCTTTATGTTCATTGTGCTAGATGGCTTATCCATGTTATGTCTTATATGGTACTTGTCATATTCATCATGTATGTTACTTATCCACCATGTCTGCATGCAATTTGCTAAGTACAAGGGCTGAGAGAGTCAATAGTACATATTTACGTGTGATACTAAGATAGGTAGCAACTTGTCTCTATTGTCATAATACAAGGATCAAATGTGTCATTTATTGATACTTGAGAATGGTATTTTTTTGGACTAGCGACTTGCCTTGCATATTATGTCTTGCTAGCGACTTGTCTCACTCTGTTTAAGTATAAGGACTGAAGGTGTCATTTTGTGAAACTTGAAAACTATACTTAATGCCCTAGCGACTTGTCACAATCTTTAAAATTTTAAAATCCCAAATTATTATCTCTCTAGCTCAAGTGACCGGCTTTATAGCGATTTGAAGTGGTAAGATTTCTTTTAAGTTTTGATTTGAATCCTCCGTGCATAATACCTTATCTAATCCACCTTTGTTTTAACAAATTTCACCGTTTGTCCTACCCTCGACTCTCTATCCCATTCTAGGTTAGTGTGTAATTGTAAATGGTGGTGCGGTATAGTGATTGACATACGATTGGTTGTATTTAGGGTATCTTAAGTTAGAATTGATGGTGCGTTCGTGTGTATTCATGATCTCCCTTGTGCGCCTTTTTGTAATAAGTTTATGTGATTGTTGTGTTGATGATTAGGCGTTTATGTATTTGCTTGTGTCGTGGTGATATTCAATCAATGTAGCGATTTTGGTCATGACTGACGTTTCATTTGATTGTGTGATAAGTGTTAGTTGGATATGTCACTACATGTTCTTGTTGGCGACTTATCTTTTAGCAGGTTGTTCTTGGTGGCGAGTTGTCTTCTATTATCTTGATGGCGAGTTGTCAATATTTTAAAACGTTCTTGATAGCGACTTATCATATTGTAGGTTGTTCTTTGTGGCAAGTTGTAGAATATATTCTTGATGGCGAGTTTTCGTTATTTTAGACATTCTTGGTAGCGGCTTATCATTGTATTTTTTAAGAGGCGACTTGTCTTTACAAGTTAGCGACTTGCTCAAAACTTTTTCACAAAGGCGACTTGTTGCTGTTTTTTTTCTTGTAGCGACTTGTTTTGACAATGTTGTTTAAAGCGACTTGCTATAATACTTTCATGATAGCGACTTGTCTCAGGTTTTATTTGTAGCGATTTGTCTTGACAAATTGTTCATAGCGACTTGCTATAACACTTTCGTTAAAGCGACTTGTATTTGGTTTCTCTTGTAGCGACTTGATATGACAACTTGTCTTAGCGACTTGTTATAACACTTCCATTATAGCGACTTGTCTCATGAAATCCTATCATAGCAATTTAGTTTTAACAATTTTGCTCAAGCAACTTGTCTCTAGAAAACCTTGTCAAAATGATTTGTTAATATGAGAATTACAAAAGCATCTTAATCTACTTTCTGAGTAGTGCAATCTGCTGTTTGTTAATCTGTCATGTTTGCTACTCATTGTGCTTATGTCATAAGGTTGCATTAAGGTTGTTTAGCTTACCTTGTCTAACCTAACATGCTTTCGAATACTGTTGTCGTATGTGTGATTCTACAGAATTTCAATGGCAGATACAACCTCTTTCGAGAACCTTGCTACTTCTGCTCCACCCACAGTTCTTACAGACAACGAAATTTTTCCAGAAGATAAATGGGTAGAGATATGCAAAAGCAACTGCTATGTGGACATGGAAAGATTACAACAAAATCCAATCTTCAAAGTTGCTATTGATATTCTTAAAAACACTAACTTCTTTAGTGCCTTGACCAAGCAATGCACGATCCCTTCCATTTACCTACAACAATTTTGGAACACCATTACATGGGACAAGATCTCAGCCACTTATTCTTGTAAGCTTGACGATAAGGAATTTGAAATCACATCTGACATTCTCAGTAAGGCCCTAGGAATCACACCATGTGACCCTATCAAACAATTTGTCCATCCACCTAGTGCGGAAGAATTAATAGACTTTCTAAATGATTTGGGTTATCAAGTTAACGTAACAAGGGCTTCAGATATCATCACCGGACACATGTATCAACCTTGGAGAGCCATTACCACCATTCTCAACTTATGCTTATCTGGCAAAACCTTAGGGTTCGATAAAGTGAGGACACCTATTCTGCAAATCTTATGGGGTCTCATCAAAGGGGTGAACATTGATGTCACGGAACGTATTTGGGAAGAATTCTCTTTGTCTATGCACACTTTCATCACCGACAGAACAAATGTTCAGAATCAAGCCCAAGGAAGGAAGAAAGTACACAAACTTGTAATTCCTAGCATAAGATTCTCAAAGCTTATCATTCAGTTCTTGCAACAGACTCATCACTTTAATCCAAGGAGTGAGTCAGTCCTCCATAATGCTAGGGATGAATTTGTACTTGGTAACCTCAAATATGTTGCCAGAGGTGTTAATAAAGAGATCTTTGGTATTCCAATTCCTGATGCACTTCTCACAGATGATATTAAGAAGACTGACTACTTCAGATTATACAAGAAAAGGGCATCCAGATCCAATGTTGATGACGCTCCCGATCCCTCTCAACCCAAGTCTACAAAGTCCACTTCCAGCACTAAATCATCCTCTAAATCCTCATATGCCGCCCTTCCCAAGAAGAGACGTGATAGATCTCACTCTACTGACACTTCATCACAGAAGCAGAAAAAGAGAAAGAATGATGCCGGAAAGGGGAATGTTGATGGAACCGAGGCTCCAAAGGGTGACATGCGATTGATAGATGAAGACGAGGCTGCTTTGCAACAAGGGATTAAACAAAGCCTGGAAAGCCTGAACATGTCTCAGAGACCACCAGTGGGAGGAGTTGTGATAAGAGAACCTGAGCCAGCACCACGACAAACAACTTCAACCACACAAGACAAAGGGAAAGGGATTGCTGGTGTAGAAGCTGAACAAGCCGCTCACATGCTTCTGACCATCTCTTCTCCACCGTCAAGAACTACCACCTGTTGGAATCACTCCTAAACCATAATCAAGTGTTTGTAATTAATATGTAATAGTTAGCTTTATTATGGCCTTTATGTTTGTTATTAGCCTTAAGCTTATGTAGAAGGCCCATGAGCTTAGGCCCAAGCCCATTTAAGAAAGGATGGAAACTAGGAGTGTTGCCCTAGCTTTCCTCCTATAAATACTCTTGTATAACCCTCACTTGAGGGTTGGTTGTTCAAGTTTTTCTTTCACCTACACTCTACGCATAACCATCTTAGTCTAACGTGTGTTTGTGTTTGATTTCTTGTTCAATTGCCTCATCTCTTTCTTTATTACTTGTGTTTGTAAAACTAGTGACCTAACAGTGGTATCAATCGCCTACTAGTTGGGTGAATCGTGTTTGTTTTTTAAGTGGGTTTCGGTCCTACGCCTAAAACGCACATTTGATACTTTGGTTCGCTTAAAAACTTGTTTTTTACATTTTTTAATCCAAGATTCTTGTACTTTCAACGTTTTAAAGTGTTAAAATACTTGTTTTGGCTAAAAGTTTCAAACTTTATGTGTGGATAGTTTTTTTTGATCGAGTTTTTGAACGAGGGTTCTATCCTACTCGTAACTGTTTTAGAGGCTTTGGTTCATCAAGTTTCACACTTTTGTGTATTTTTGTGTTATTGAAGCTATTTCATCACACAAAAACTGGTTTAGAAACACTTTTGGACAGAATCAAAATTTCGTACATTTCTACGCGTAGTAAAACCCTAAAACTACGCGTAAGTGCCTCCTTGGTTTGATCTTCATTTTCGTGGTTTATTCCGTGTTTTCTTACTTGGATAAGTCTGAAAATACGTCGACTTTGGATATCTTTTGCACTGTGATAGTGTAAAAGATCATTTGGGCAAAAACCCTAAAATTACGCATAAGCATAAGCTTACGCGTAGAAATCCTACGCCTAAGATTTTTCCTACGCCTAAGCCCAGTCTTACGCATAAGAAAATCCTACGCATAACTTTCTACGCCTAACTTTTGACTACGCCTAACTTTAGTGTTTTTTTTTCCTACTTACGCGTAAGCTAAATCCTACGCGTAACTCCTTATCGTTACGCGTAACTTTGGTGTTTTTACGCATAAGTGCTACTTGGTTCTTGTCTTTTCTACGCCTAAGGACACTTCATCAACAAAGGTTCATTCGACTACAAAGATCCATTTTTACCAACACAAGTTTTCAACATGTCTCAACCACCATACTCTAACTATTTCCCTTACACTTATCCTCAACGACAACAACAACTAAGTCCACAACATCAACAATGGAATCAACAACAAGCAATTTATCAACAACAATTTAATCAACAACATACTCCACAACTTGGTGCAATTCCCCCACCACAAATGGTTCAAACACCGCCAAGTCTTCAAGTTCAACCCTACACAAATGAATTCAATCAACATCCATCCAGGAACACTATGAAGGAACCCACTTGGTTTGCAAAGATGTGTGAAGCTTTAAGCAGCCAACAATCAATTCATGAAGCTGGATCACTTTGATAGACCTCCAATGCTTACTCCAGGAAACTACGATCAATGGGTGATAAGGTTCTTTAGGTTTTGTGATCTGAAGAAGCCACATGGAAATTTCTTAAAGAAGGTTATCTTGGAAGGTCCATTTGAGATGCCTACTATCATTGTACCTGGAGATCCTAATGCTGTTCCACCAAGAGATGAACAAACCAACATTGCTACTGTTGCAGATCTAAATCCTACAGAACTTCTACACTATGAAGCTGATGAGCTTGCAATGCAATATATCCTTTTAGGATTACCTAACCCAATTCTTTGAAGTGTTGATGCTCAAAAGACTGCAAAGGAAATGTGGGACCATATTCATCTTCTTATGGAAGGATCAGTACTCAATCAGGAGGATTTGGAATACAAAATTTACTTGGCTTATGAACACTTCATGATTGAATCTGGAGAGACACTAGAGTCTTATCATCATCGATTTTCAGACATCATCAATGATTTGGATAAACACAACATCATCATGCCAAGAATTGCAGTGAATACTAAGTTCCTGAGTAGTCTTGGTCCTGAATGGGAGAAGTATGTCATTTTTCTCCGTCAAGTGAAGAATATGCATCATTATACATATGGATTGTTGTACGATTACTTGAAGCCTCATGAAAAGGAAGTTGATCGGGAAAGGATTCTCCGTGCTCAAATTGCTCCACCTACACATCCGGAAAATCAACAACTTGCCTTATATGCTCAACAAAGTTATCCTCCTCAACAAGCAACTCAACCAACTGCCTCAGTCACACCAAACGATCCATCACAGCAATCTCAACAAAATCAATTGGTTCCTTACAACAACAACAATGATCAAGCACTTCATAGTCAAACTAATGAGGAATCCGATCCGTTCGAAGCATTGCAACAGGGGTTTGTTATGATTGCTAATGCTTTTAGCCGTTATACAAACAAATCCAACAATCGTATTCGTTCCTCATCCAATACACGAAAGCAGGCTGTTGTGAACAATGGACGAGTTGAAGTTCAGAATCGTGGTTATGGTCGTCAAATGGGAGGTGGTCAAGGGTTTAATGCTATGGGTAGGAATAACAACAGAGCTCAAATGGTGGAAGAGGGAAATGCTCAGAATGGTTTGAATGGTCTTCGATGCTACAACTGCAATGAGAAGGGACACCTGGCTAATGCATGCCCAAGTCCAAGGACTAGGGGCAGTGCTTATTTCAAAGAGGCTCTTCTTTTAGCTCTTAAGGATGAAGCTGGTGGATCTCTCACAAACAAAGAACAGAGCTTTATGGCAGATTCAGACTCAGATGATGATATGGAGGACTTGCAGGCCAATGCAGCTGTTATGTTGATGGCTAATATACATGAGTTACACATGAGTGACACAGGCCTAGTATATGACACTGATGGCTTGTCTCAGGTACCCGAACAAACCATCATCATATCTGAACTAATATCTCCGCCAATATCTGAATCCGGCACGGCTCAGACTGTTCAAAATGAGTCATCTACATCTCACTCTGACGATTTTCAAATAAACCCTGTAGTTACATTTGACGATCAAGATGACCTTATGGTTTCCCTTGATAATCAAATTGACTCTATGGTTGTACTTGAGGATCTAAATAATGATCATGTTGTGACTCACGTTGAACAAGCCGAACTGTTGCCTCCTCCAGATTTTGCTCGGTTAATTCAAGACCATCAAATCAAAATGGAGAAATGTTATGCATTAAATAAGGACTTAAAAAGCAAAAATGCACTGTTAACCAAGGATTTTGAATGCTTACAAATGAAACTCAACTTTTTCAAAACTCAAGAAAACCGTGAAAAAGGTTTTGAAGCCGCTTTTGCTAAATCTCATCAAAACAAAAAATATTTAGAGAGACAGATGCGTGATCTAGCCGCTTCGAAGAATGCTTTGTTGTCTGAAATAGAACAACTAAAACATGAACATAAAAAGCAAATTAACGCTCTCACCTTGGATAATCAAAAAGCTAAGGCTGAGTTGTTAAATTGTCAAAAACAGTTCTCAGCATACAAAAAGCATTCAACGAATCGGGTAGATGACCTTCTTGCAGAAATTATTGGCTTGCAAAACAAAATTAAAGAGTTTAAAACTGTTGTTTACAAACATGGTGAATCAGTAACAGCTATTGAAAAGTTTACTTTAAAACCCAATCCAAAAGGATATGGACCAAATCTAGCTGATTACAAACCAAAGCTTTCACTCAAAACATTCAAACCAAATCCGGAAGTTTCCAGTGCAGAATATAAAATTAATGATACTGTTATGAGTGTTGTTGAATATCATCGTCAAGAGGAATTAGATGCAGAAGACGAGAGTCGATCAAAATTAAAAACGGTTGTTTACAACAAACCTTTTAATTATTCAAAACCGGTCACTTTCGTCACAACAACGGATTCTTCTAACACACCAAGGGTTATCATCAAAACACCTGAGTCTTCTAATGTTAATCCCCAACCAGACTATGCACAAATTTATGGTCCTTTACCTTCAATCAGTGAAGTAAACTCAAAACCTGAAAATCGCAAAATTCTTAGATATTTTGATATTTTCATGGCTGACCTCAAAACCTTAGAACATGAGATAGAACATCATTCTGAAATCAAAGTTCAACACTTTCAATCGCCTTTAGCGCGAGAACAAAGAGACATTTTTCAGAAAAATCTTCTACCAAATGTTAAAAATTTGAAAAGTTGTGCATTAGCTTGGGAAAAGGATTTTCATAAGGAACTTGGAGTGATGAAGGTCATTTTCGAGAAAACTGAAACATCTATTTCTAATACTAAACGCAAAAAGAAAATGTTGAGAAAAGATGTTGATCGACTCTTGGAAGATGTTATCTGTGCTGATATCCATAATGTTGTGTTATTCTATTCTTTGCCACATGCATCTGATTATATCTCTGCTGATATTGTTGACTCTGTGGTAAATGTTGAGAATATTGATAATGTGCTTCAGATCGAGTCTTTAAAAGCTGAAAATAATCGATTACTCACCGAACTTTACAATGCAAAACGTCGTCTTCATTGGTGTGAAAAAGATATTCACAACCATCAACTTAGTTTTCAAAAGAAAATCGCTCAGTTGAGTGCAAAATCTTCTGATCCTAAAATTGAGCAACTGGATGATCAAAACGTGTCTTTGAAAAGTCAAATCTCTAAATATGAACAAGAACTTGTAACAGTTAAACAGGAATATGGTGTCATATTTGATTTACTCAATAAGACTCGACATGAAGCATCAAATGAACTTGATCACTATCTTGCTCACACTAGAGAAGTCATGAATTTTGCTGGTAATATTCGGTCTGAAAATCAAGATTTGATTCACACTATCTCTAAGCTAAGAGAAATGTTAGGAAAGTATGAACAACTTCCGCCAACCATCATTAAGAGAATAGCACCAGTAACACTTAGTAATCATGCACCTAGAATCCCTACTGCCAAATCACAAGTTGCTAACGTGCTTCCTTCTACTGAAATAGGAATAGTTGCGTCTTTTCCAAACGTCCGCACTTCACAGCCTAGGAGCACTCAATCGAAGAATAGGAAGTTGCGACCTAAGAAAAGATCAATAAGGAATGCTAAAGTAGAAGAACACCCTAGGACTATGAATAAGACTCACGTTGCTTCCAATATAGATGTTGCGTGATGAGTGTCTAAATACTCATCATTTTTGTACAATCTAAACTGCAAAAACATCTGAAAACACTCAAAAATGCATCAAAATGATAAAAATATCACAAATCAGTGTTTTATGTGTTTTAAATGCAAAAAGATCAAAATCAGATGAAAAACGTATCAAGTTTGCAAAATTGGCAGTTTTAGTCCCCCAAGTTTCAAAAGTTGTCAAAAACAGTCCCTGGTATATCAAAATAAAGAAAATGTCATTTAAGGTCCATGGGATTCAAAAGTTGTTAAAACAAACCCTTCAAAGTTTAAAATTTTCAAAATTACAACTTTGGTCCCTCAAGTTTGAAAATTGTCAAAAATGGTCCTTGGAAAATTGGAAAATGTCAAGTTTGGTCCTTGTACTTTTAGAGCTTGTCACTTTTAGCCCTTGGAGCAACTTTGATGAAATGGCAGCAATGGTCCCTTGTTTTTCAGAATTTACACTAATGGTCCTTGATAATTAATGCCCTTTAAACCCATTTGGACCCTATCATATGCCAATTGTGACCCTGCCATCCCAAGTGACCCCCTGTCAATATCTATTTTGGACCCCCATTATATATTAGCCACCGGTCAAACCCAAGTCAAAAACAAACCCCATTGGCGCCAAAGTCTTCATCTTCTCAACTGCTCTCTGCATACACTCCACACATCCATCCCCCAGCTCAACATATTACTCCCCTTGTCCCCTCCACCTCTCCTACCATCCAAAACACATTAAATGAATCTTCATCCTTTTTACTCAACCCCTCCAACTGTCAAAAACCAATTCCCGCCAAAAACCAATCAAGGGCCAAGATGACTTCAATTCATCCAATGGCTAAAAGAAAAGGTGGGATCTGCTCAGAAACAAGTGGGAAGGTGTTTGGCATATAAAAGGAAGCAAGAGGAGAGATAGAGAGGAGTAGAATTTAGTTTTAACTTTTCTTAATGTCGTTTTTCTTATCCATGTATTAGTTTAGCTTAAAATAGGTAATCTTTTGTTTCTATGATCAAAACTAAAGTTACTTTATCATTGTAATCAGTTTTAAGAATCCATTTCAAGGTTTGGTTAAAATTTATGTGCTTGTGATTACTGTTGGAATTTTCAAACTCATGCTCTTATATTTAAGCTCCAATTAGCTTATTTGCTCATTCAACCAAATTAACTTAAGTTATTTATAGCTTTTGAAAAGCTTTTGAATCAGTTTCAAACAATTTTGCTACATGGTCAACAAAAGTCAACTGTGAGCTCATATGGGTTTGGAAATGGTTACTGGTGTTGCAGAGCCTTGGATGGGGTTTAAATAGATTAGGTTAGAGTGGTTTTGTGTTTGGTTTAGCCTGCAACAACAGTTGGACACATGTAAGTGAGTATCTCAATTTTAGTTTTCAAGCCATTTTGCATTTTTATGCCTGTCTATGTATCTGTGGTTTAGAATGGTTTAAGTTTGTTTATTTAGTGTTAACTATAGCATATGAACTTAATTTGATCAATATGGCATGCTGGTTCAGTAGATGGTGTAGGTTTAAGCTTATATCAGTCCAATAAGTGGTGTTTGGTTTAGCTGCATTATCTGTGTTATAGGCTAGTGCAGTGGTAGTTTCCTGTTGCTTCATGCTTGTTAAGATCCTTTGTATTCATATCTGTCACCACATTGCAGCTTATAACATAAAAAGTCAAAATTACTTTTTAATTATCTTAATCTGTTAACTGTTGGATTTTTGTTAAAGCAAACACTTGTTTTGTGTTCCAAATTCATAAACAAAGCTTGCATTAGATCTATTTCATCAATAAACATCATATTCAGTCCTTGAATTTGATCCAAACCTCAAATTAGTCAACATTTCAGTTTTGTGAAAAAGTCAAAATATTGAAATTCTCAGTTTTTGCTCAACTGAAAGGATTTTTCATGGGCTCATTTTTTAGTCAAATTCAATGAAATTTGTGGTTTTAAAAAATCCTACTGGTCTATTTTCTTATGTCCATTTTAGTATATTTTTGTGAATTTTGTTTAAGCCCCAAATGAGCTTGTCAAAACAAGCTTATGTGCCCTGTGCAGAGCACTTATCCTGCACAGGGATTATGCAGTTTTTGCAGCCCTTGCACAGGGCTTAGTTTAGCTTATCAAGGTCTGAGCTTTGGATATTAGATAGCCAACCAGGTCTTGTTCAAGTTCCAGTTGTTGGTTTTTAGTTTCCAGCTTATTTTAGTGCTTATTTTCTTGTCCCAAGTAGCTACCTAAAACTGTTTTTTAGCTTATATCTCAAAATCATCAAATCTTTGTAGATTGCAAATCAGAGTGTTAAGCTTGTTGTTTTTTGTTGAATTTTGGTTATTTTATCTTATTGTAGCTTCCATATCAGTTTGGTGCTCTTTGGTGCTTCTTGGCTCATTCAAGTGCTTATTTCAATAAGCACTTGTACATCAGTTTCAAATTCCTCCACATAAGCACCTATTTTTCCATTTTTCTTAGATTCTAAATATAATTTTAGAGTTTTCCTGAAATTTTCAGATTTTTCCTAGCTTGTTTGCTATTTTTCTTGATTTTAATTAGTTTTTAGCACTTTTTAATTAGCATTTAATACAAAAAAATTAAGAAAAGTTTCAAAAAAATAATTTTTCATTTTTCTTAAGTTAAGATAAATATAAAAAGTCAAAAAAATATTTTTCCATAATTTTCTTAGTTAAAATAGTATTTTCTAGCATTTTAATTAGTTTTAAATAGTTTTAAATTAGTAATAAATATATAAAAAGCCTAAAAAATATATTTTCAGTTTTAAAATTAGTTTTATAATATTTTAGATTTTTCCAAGTCATAATTTCATTTTTCTAGCTTTATTTCATATTTTCTTGTATTTTAGTCTATTATTAAATAAGTAAAAATAGTTTTTATTTAATAATAATTAGATAAATAGTTTTAAAAATAATTTTATTTTTCCAATAATTTTCTAGTATAATTAGGATTGTAAAAATGTATTTTTCATATCCGTAGGTATTTTCTTTCTTTATTCTCACGTTTTATTTTGTACGTTTACGTAATTTTATTTAAACGTACGTTTTAAGTTTTAAACGTTCATCATTTTAAATATAGTGATAGCGTTTATTTAATATATTTTATCTTTTTAATTTTCTTAATTTGCATTTAAGTCGCTGTTATTTATAAACTTTTTCTTTAGGTATAGTTATCCATCAAAATCCTTTCCGATCACTATCCTTAGTGATCATTCTATCGTCTGATCAAGTGTTTGCACACCATTGAGTCTCCGTGGGACATAACGACCCGGGAATTCATTCTATTCTCCAGGACTTCATTGCATTTGTGCTTAAGCAGTTTTAAGCTTCTTACGGTCAGCCATTCACAAGTGGCCGGTTTGTGTGAGGTAGCTTGACTGTTTTCAGCACAGATCATTGCGTCTGGCAAATGTAATAGAAATAGTGATGTAACGAATGCTAAACCTTTAAGCACTTTTGATATTCAGTCTGATGCACCTTGTGTTATTTGTCGTAAAAGTATGAATTCTGATTGTCATGACAAATGTGTTGCTATAGCTATAATCTTTCGTTTACGGAATCCTAAGAATCGGAATACCTCTAGGCCCACTAATCATTCTCAGTCTGTGCTTGGTAGACCGGCTTCTTTAGATTCTAAGGAAAACATTGCTGTCACTGTAGCTCCAGTTTCACCTCCTAAGAATGTAGTACCACCTAGTGCATTCACTAAGACTAAAGCAAAAAGTAGTCATAGATGGCAGAAATGGATATATAACACACTTGGATTTAAATGGATACCTAAAGTAATTAATGTGTGCATATCTCATATACCTGCTTCGGAACCCTCTAACATTTCGGGTTCCACATCTACTTCTATTCCATCTGTGTCGTCTGTGTGTAATGCAGGTGATACAGATCATTCTCTGGATTGTTGATAGCGGATGTTCCCGACACATGACAGGCAACCTTAAACTGTTATCAAACTTTATTGCAAAGTTCATTGGCACTGTCAGGTTCGGGAATGATCACTTCGCAGCTATCATGGGCTACGGAGATTATGTCAATGGGAACATCGAAATCAGCAGGGTTTACTATGTGGAAGGCCTCGGTCATAATCTGTTTTCAGTAGGTCAGTTTTGTGATGGAGATTTGGAGGTTGCTTTCAGGGAGAAAACTTGCTTCATTCGTGATCTACAAGGAAATGACCTTATGTCTGGCTCGCGTAATTCTAGTCTCTACACTATCTCTATGCAAGACATGGTTGCTTCATCTCCCATATGCTTACTTTCAAAGGCAACATCAACAAAATCCTGGCTATGGCACCGTCGTCTCTCACATCTAAACTTTCAAACCATCACCAACCTTGCTCGACACAAACTAGTTGAAGGTCTCCCACGATTCCGGTATTCAAAAGATCATCTTTGCTCAGCCTGTGAACAAGGAAAAAGCACTCGTGCCCATTTTCCTTCAAAGGTGGAACACAGCTCTCAGCATGTGCTTCATCTTCTTCACATGGATTTGTGTGGCCCGATGCGCGTGCAAACTATAAATGGCAAACGCTACATCCTAGTAATTGCTGATGACTACTCACGATGGACTTGGGTATACTTTCTTCGAAGCAAAGACCAAGCTCCACAAATGCTCATCACCTTTCTCACGAAAATACAGGTTCAGCTCCGCAACACCGTCAGGCTAATTCGAACAGACAAAGGAACTGAATTTGTTAACCAAACCCTTCGTGAATTCTATGAGAAAGTGGGAATTCAGCATCAAACATCTATTGCACGTACACCTGAACAAAACGGAGTTGTTGAAAGACGAAACCGAACGTTAGTGGAAGCTGCAAGAACAATGTTAATCAATGCTAAACTTCCGGATTACTTGTGGGCAGAAGCCATATCTACTGCATGCTATACTCAAAACCATTCTATGATCACAAAACGCCACAACAAAACACCTTTCGAGCTTGTCCACAACCATAAACCGAATCTCAAACACTTTCATGTATTTGGATCCCTTTGCTATCCGAATAATGATCGTGATGATTTTGGAAAGCTCAAAGCCAAAGCTGACATTGGAGTCTTTATTGGATATTGTGAGAATTCTAAAGGTTACCGGATCTGGAATCGTCGTACAAAACAAGTGATGGAAACGATTCATGCTCATATTGATGAACTCACGGATATGGCTTCTGAGTACAACAGCTTAGAACCAGGTCACAACCGTTTAAACTTCCCTCAACCCCCATCATCAGCTGAACACAGCCCCCAGCTAACTCGTCAACAAATGGAAAAGTTATTTGCTCCTCTGTTCAGTGACGATATTGATGAACGTGCTCTAGGTGTATCCGCTGTTTCCGCTGCACAACCTGATAATATTCCTATACCTGATACACCTGCTACAACAACTACTGTTGAAGATGCACCTACACCAGTTGACTCCAACACAATAGTTGAACACACCGCTTCCAACAATGATGAACCAGCTGATGATATTCTGAATGAAGTACCCCCACCTGCAGATTTTGATCCAAATGCGTTCTTTAACCCGTTTGCTAATGAGACTGCTGCACCAGATGTCGTGGAATCTTCAACAAACCATTTGAATCCTCAGAATCTGCACAATGTATACCAACATCAACCCTCTACACATAGATGGACAAAAGACCACCCTCTGGCTAATATTATTGGCAACCCGAATCAACCAGTCGTTACGCGACAACGTCTTCACACAGATGGTGAACATTGCATTTATGCACTCACTGTCTGCCAATCTGAGCCTAAAAACATTAAAGACGCAATGATAAAAGACAACTGGATTGAATCCATGCAAGAAGAACTCAATCAATTCAAACGTCTTGAAGTATGGGAACTGGTTGAAAGACCATCAGGGGTCTACGTCATTGGTCTAAAATGGATTTGGAAAAACAAATTGGATGCTGAAGGGAACATCATCCGAAACAAGTCACGTCTCGTTGCTAAGGGTTATCGTCAGGAAGAAGGAATAGACTTTGAAGAATCTTTTGCTCCGGTTGCTCGTCTTGAGGCTGTTCGGATATTTCTCGCGTTCGCGGCTCATATGAACATGACGGTCTTTCAAATGGATGTAAAAACTGCGTTTCTCAACGGACAACTGAAAGAAATGGTTTATGTCAGCCAACCTAAAGGATTCGTTGATCCAGAGTGCCCGAACCATGTCTAAAAACTGAACAAAGCTCTTTATGGTCTCAAACAAGCCCCTCGGGCATGGTACGATAAGCTATCATCTTTCCTCATTGCTAATAATTTCACCAAAGGCTCGGTTGACCCAACTCTTTTTATACAATATCACGGGCCACATATCTTAATTGTTCAAATTTATGTGGATGACATCATTTTTGGGTCTACACATAAAAAGTTTTCAACCGCATTTGCAAAACTAATGAAGAAAAATTTTGAAATGTCCATGATGGGTGAACTTACATTCTTTCTAGGATTACAAGTTCATCAATCACCCCGCGGTATTTTCTTGAGTCAGTCCAAATATGCCCTTGAATTGTTAAACAAATTTGGAATGAAAACCTGTGATACTTATGCCACACCAATGACTCACACCAAGAAGCTAGACGCTGATTTACATGGGAAATTAGTTGACCCTACCAAATACCAAAGTATTATTGGGTCTCTCATGTATCTAACAGCTAGCAGACCTGATATTGTCTTTGCCATTTATCTATGCTCCCGTTATCAGTCGCGTCCAACTGAAACCCACCTCTCTGAGGCTAAAAGAATCCTCCGATACATCAAGGGAACCATTAATTTGGGGATCTGGTATCCGAAGGATTCTGGTTTTGAACTAATCGCTTTTTCAGAGGCTGATCACGCAGGATGCTTAGACTCAAGGAAAAGTACTTCAGGAGCTCTACAATTTCTCGGTGATAAACTGGTGTCTTGGCAATCAAAGAAGCAGGATTGTACATCGCTGTCATCAACCGAAGCAGAATATGTAGCCATGTCCGCGTGTTGTGCTCAAGTCATCTGGATGAGAACACAACTCAAAGACTATGGTTACGTATTTGACAGAATCCCGATGTACTGCGACAATCGGAGTGCCATTGCGATCTCGTGCAACTCAGTTCAGCACTCGAAATCAAAGCACATCGATCTTCGCTATCATTTCATCAAAGACCATGTGGAACAGGGTACCGTTGAATTATACTTTGTGGGTACAGAATACCAATTGGCAGATCTTCTCACCAAAGCCTTGCCTCTCGCTAGGTTTAATGAGTTGATCCACTGGATTGGTATGAGGTGTTTGACTCAAGAGGAATTGGATGACCTCTTAAAACAGTCTTAAAAACCTTTCGAACACCAAAACATCTTTTGTAAATAAATTTTTCAAAAACAAAATACAAAAATATAAAACCTGATAAAAACAAAAATATTCTTCTAATCTACTTTTCTTTCAACATGGCAAGTACATTTCTTCCATCAACACTTTTATCTTTCAAAATTCAGTATTTTTCCGATCAAGTGTTGAGGGGGAGAAAATAATCACTTAACTGTTTCAAAACATCTGTGTACTTGCATGTCATATTATCCCGGTTGTTTCTTTCATCAATGGTGGTAAATTTTTTCTGGTTTAATGACACTCCTCGGACTAAAATTTATAACCTTTCATTATTTCTTAAGTCGAGGGGGAGTGTCGTCAAGTTTCTTTATTAAAAATCTTTCTTTGGTAACCAAAATGGAAGTTAAATGGCTTTGTTTGAAAAAAAGAAAAGGTGGAGGGACTAAAACTGCCAAATGCACAAAGTCATTTTTAATAAAATACATCCACCTAACTTTAACCTTTCACATTTATTACTTTCATCTATATATCATCCACGATCCAAAATCGTTTAACAAATCTGTGCTTTCGATCATCAATTTGTAAGTGTTTTTACATTCTTTGCAACAATCTAAACATGGGTTTTGAATCATTTTTCAAACTAACGGTTAGATTTGAGCCTAGAAGGGTTTTTGTGTTCTACGCGTAAAGTATGAACACATGATCAAATTTGTGTGTTTATGAGTGAAAGGATAGTGCCAAAATGTTTTTATTACATCAATGAATACATTTTCATCGTTTAAACATACCCAGAAACACGAATTGATTGATTTTCAAAAATTAGGGTTTATGCGTTAAATTGGGTGTTTTCAAATGAGAACTTTTTTGGTGATAAAGATTGTTGTATGAGGTTGCTTTCAAGTTGAATTGAGCATATTTAAACCCAGAAATCACCCAGAAACACTATGGAATCATTAATTAAAAATTAGGGTTCTAGTTCATACGAATTGGGTATTTTTGATTCATGGCTTATTTGACGTTAAAACTTGGATAAACATACTCTATACACTTCTTAGACCTCCCAGAAACACTTTGGTGCAAATCCTATGGCTAAAATTTTTATGCGTAAACTATGAACTATTAGGGCTTTGGCTTACGCGTAAGGTTTTCTACGCGTAACTGTTTGATATGCTTTCATGCCATGATCTGTTATAGAATGAGTGTTAGTGTTAATATTGATCTTATGATGATGTTATTTCAGGTTTGCTACTCGTAATACTCAGAATCAAGGTTATTGAAACTCTACGCATAAGGATTACCTTACGCGTAGGCAGTTATGCGTAAGAGAAATCCTACGCGTAACTACTATACATAAGGTTCTACAATGGGACTACGCGTATCCTATGAAGGATATGCGTAAACAGTGACTCTACGCATAAGATCTACTCTTACGAGTAAGCCTTACGCGTAAAGTATATATACGCCTACGCGTAAGCTCTACGCATAAGGTCCCCTTTTCCTACGCGTAACATTTCTTACGCGTAAGTTAGGATCCTACGCGTAAGCATTCGTCTACGCGTATATCAACACTGTTTACGCTTAACTTTGCCAAAACTACGCTTAAGCCTGGATTGACCTTCATAATGAATTGTTACGTGTACAAACTTGTAAATAAACTAATCATAACGTCACGAATCCAATAATGTCACTAATAAACTTAATCGTTTGATATGTTGTGAACAATAAGTGATAACATAAACTTTAAAACTTAAAGTTAACTAACTCACGAAACATTTCACGACGTCATTAGACTATTGGACAAACAAGTGACTTAGGACTCGTAACAATCATTGACACTGTACATTCAATAACTAGCTCTAATAACTAGACAATAAGACCTTCTGTTGACTAACATTATGTCTTTCGATATGTTGGTTCTTTTGGCTAATGTTATTTCAGATCTCGACATGGCTGCTCAAATGAATGTGGATGCACCTGAGGTTCTCACTATTGCTGATATCTTCCCAAATGGCTATCCGAGAAAGCTTGGAAAGAACCTGAGGTTCTCACTATTGCTGATATCTTCTCACTATTGACTTTGACACCCTCACATGCTCAGAATCTTCTTGTCTCATTGCAGTGGATATTCTCAGGAATCATCCCTACCAGAACATGCTCTCACACTCTGCCACAGTTCCAGAGGTCTACATTCAACAATTCTGGGATTCTATGCAGAGGATCACTGGTCAAAATGCTGTGAATGTGACTCTTAATCACAAACAAGTCACTATCACTCCTGATGACTTATGAGCTGTTCTCATCATTCCAGACATCGCTCCAACCGACTTCTTTGCTACCCCTACTGAAGAGACTGTCTTGCAATTCTTGATAGATATTGGTTATGATGAATCTACAGGAATCATTACTAAGCACTCTCACGTGGAGCTGAAGAATATTCCTCAACCATGGAGGACACTCTATATGATCATCACCAAATCAGTCTCTGGTCGTGACAGTGGCTATGAGCATCCCAAGCTCATGGAACTGCAAATTTTCTGGTCGTTGATCAACAAGAAGGACATCATAATTGAAGCACTGCTATGGGAAGATATGATGCTGTTTCATAAGAAGCTTGGCTCCAAAATTCCCTATGTCAGATACACCAAACTGTTGATCCAGAGAGCTCTTGGACTTCATCCTGATATCCCCAGGAGACTCAATGACCCAGATAATCATGACATCTTGACTGAGCACATACTATCTGTCAGAATCAAAGAATCGTCTATGAAGAAACAGGGTGCTGAGTTGCCCGATCACCTTCTTACAAAGGAAATCAAAAAGCTAGAAATGTACAAAAGGTATCGGGTAGCCGTAAAAGAAGGAAAAGTTGGCCATCTTGATGAAAAGGCTTCAGGGACTCCTACTCGGAGAACCAGAAGAGGAAGTGCTGGCAGTGCGGTAAGTTCTGAAAGTCAAAGGAAGTTTCCCAAAAGGAATCCTCCTCGCAAAAGGATTGTTCCCGTAAAGGAAGCTGAACCTATTCCCACACTTGAACCGCAAAGAAAGCTTAAGGACGAAAGCTCTGAAGGTACTGAATCAGAAGAAGAGATTACATACTCTGAAACTGCAAAGGATGACACTCCATTAGTACCGAAACCTCCTAGTCCTCCAGCTGAACATGGCAAAGGGAAGACTCCAGCGCTTGTGCCATATGATCAAAGCTCAAGCTCAGAAAGTGATGAAGAGCAACTGGATCAATCCTACAGGAAGAAGTTTAAACTCGTTAGACACCTTCAAAAAGCTGAAGAATTTGCAAAAGATCAAATGGGTGGACCCGGAGGATCAAGTGGTGTTGCCCACTCTTCACCAGGTCCTGATGCGGTTAATCGACCCGATAAGGGATCTGGTGCCACCACTCTTTTACAACAACAGAAGCTTGTGGAGGATACTATCGAATATGACTTTGAGAAATCTGAAACTGAGAAGTCTGAGAAAGATAAAGATTCTGATTATGACAAGCTGCTTCTGGAAAGTCCTACACGATCACAGAAGGAAACTTCTGAACCGCCCAAGGACCCCGAGCCTCCTCATGTCTCCTCCTCATCAGATTCTTCATCTCACTCCTCACCACCACCATCAAAGAAGTCAACCAAATCATCATCCAAATCAGTGAAGAAACCACCTCGTTCATGGATATCTCATGCTCATAAACGAATTGGGAATGCTGTCAAACAAATCAGAAAGAAAGACATTCTCCAAAAGAAGTTGAATTTCTTTGCTGATCACATACAGCATCTGTATGATGAGCATGAAAAGATGAAAGGAGAAAGGGAGTTTATTCAGGAATTCATGAAAAGTCATCGTCAAGAGGAACTGAACGAAATGATCCAAGGTTACACTAACAAGTACCTTCAGGATATCGTTCCTAAAGTCACAAAGGAGATGTTTACCAGACAACTATATCCGAATCTTATGCAGATAGCCAAGCAAACTATCAGATCAACACCTTTAACAGTCACAATCAATCCATCTGATCCTGTAGTTTTCTCGGATAATGAATTGGTGGCCAAGCTTGTCACACAAATGTCTACACGATCTGGGACATTTACTTCTGAGGAAGGAAAGCTGTTTCAAGCATTGCTGGACTACCAACTCAAAGAAGCATGTAGATTCGAAGAAGAAAAGTCTAAATGTCCTAGAGACGATGAAGACAAGGATCAGGATAAGCATGATAAAGCTAAATATCAGAAGAAGTCTGGTGAATCATCTTCTATGTTACCTCCTCTCCAACGGACTCCTACTCAACAAAGGTCTCCTCCTCGTTCTTCTACCGATAAACCTCAGGACGATTCCGAGTTACCACCCCTGACTCAGAAAACCGGTGATTACTTTGAGTACACGGGTGGTGACGATGAAGAGGTCCTTGAGCCCCTACAACAACCCACCTATCCCAAACAAGTGCAGAAACCAGAATCATCATCAAGGCCTTCTAAAAGGAAGAAGAAGACGACTCATCCTGAAGTCGTATCATGGCTAGATGACGACAAAACTGAAGAATTTGAATGGTTCTCTACTCTTGTTAATAACACTCCCTACCCTGAAGAAGGTCAGAATTTGGTAGACGGTTCTACATTGGAGCATGCAAAACTTTTGCAAGAAAAGTTCCATGTGAAGAAAATGACGAAATCTGAGTTGAAGCGAATCAAGAATGAAGCGTTTCAACTTCTAAAAGATAGCTCTGAAAGTGCCTCGAGTTCGAATATCACCTTGACAACATTGCTCGAGCTATGTCTAACAACATGGATTGGCTCAACCCGGAAGCAAACATTGACTTCACAAAAAGGGACAACCCTCCATACTACACCGATTGGACCAAACCTCTACCGACCATTGGCCAACCAGATGAACCACGGATTCCCTTCCGATATTTCTTCAATAGAGACCTGGAATTTCTTCTCCACGGTGGCGATGGTTCAAGGAAATATGCTACATCCTTGACACTTCCATTCCCTGCAGCTATCTACTCAAACTGCATTGCCATTGAGGAACGTGCCAATCACTTGTTCTCCAACACAGTGGAAGCATACGACCGAGATGCATTGTATGGGATTCATCACTGGCCAGAACGCCGACGAATCTACTACAGAAGCTGTCAGGTTCAGAAGTCACAACATGCAGTGTTTAATACTAAAGACATCGTTGCCATTCAACATGTTGGTCTTTCATCCAAATGGGACTACACCTTTCTCAAAAAGATTGTGGTCAAAAGACAGGATGAAAGGGATTATGCATTCTGTGAAGCTGACTTTGAAAATTTGTCTCTCAACGATATTGAAGACATGTACCTTGCCAAAGTACAGGGTCGCATGAGACAATTTTCAACCGAAATACAACGTGAATTCATCAAGTCACTGCTCATCTTCATCAGACGCATAGTCATAAAAGAACGTGTTGAAGATCTCCAGCTTGCCGTTGAATCATATCAGACACGTGTCAACTTCACTCCACCACAGTTTGATCTTCCTGATATCAACCAGCTATCACAATTAACGCTCATCAGCAAACCGTTTGGTGTCGTTTATCGCAGTGAACTTCATCGCAATTGCTTGATGACGTGTAATGAGCTTCACAAATTTGGAGATCATACTCTGAAGATGGTTAGGGACGGATTAGCTTATCGATTGAAGGATATATGTGAAAACATTGGGAACCCTAAGCGATGGAATTCTCAGGATCGGAGGAATGTGAGAAGGATCATCACCATGATTGATGAACGGTTGTTCAGGAGGGATCAGTTCAGACGATTGGAGAGCTATGTTGGTGGTCGACCCATGATTAACATAACCGGCTTTCAACGCCCTGTGCGCACTCCTGGGAACATCACTGCACTTCCTGGTACCCCTTGAATTTTTTCTTTCATATAATTTTGGATGTGTGATTATGTATGTCTATGGCTTGTGCACACATAACAGTGTACAACCCGTAATCTACAAGAAAGGACCCTGTGGTACGCTTCAGTTCCACAATCCTTATAAAAGGAGCGAAAGCTTCTTATTTTTGAGTAAAACCTATCAAACCTTTCATTTTTCAAGGTTATGCTCAAAAAGACAAGTACTTCCCCATATGATTCTCAAAACCTCAACCGTTTATATCACTTGTTGAGGGGGAGTATTTGCATTAAAACTTTGTTCACAAATTGTTCATAGTGGTCATCTTCCCGCAACACTCGAAATGGTCATATTTATTCTCAACTTTTCAAAAATACCATCTTATATGCCATTTTTGAGGGGGAGAAAATTATGTGATAAGAAATATGTTGTGTAAATGCAAATGAATCTTTGTGTAATAGACTTAACCAACGAATTGACGGTACTAAACTGTTAGTAACACGAAAAGACTTGTCCTGGACGGGTAATAATTTCAAGCTAGTTCGCTAGTAATGTAAACGTGTCTCGCAAAGGACTTGTCCGAGTAGAATGTACCATTCGAGACACTCTTGGTAGACATGAACTCTGACGGGTATGAAAACCTTTCGAGGTTTGTCTACACCTTCAAGGTAGTTATTAGAGCTAGTTGTCACCTAAAAGCTGACAATGTAACTCTTTAACTATGCAACGTAACCGTGTCTCGCGGGGGATTGTCTATCTCCAGTGGATCAATTCAAAATGTGCGCGCTCTTTCCTCACTGTGCATTTAAACCATTAAAACTCTTAAGCACATGTGGAGGGGAGTATTTATGCAAAATCCTATCTCTCACAGTGGTTCAAACATGATTTTCATTAACAAACCCTTTGAGAGATTCTTCACAACTGTGGTTTTAATGGCAACATAGGTTAGTCATGGAGTTATAAGGTGACTAAGGTTAGGAATAACCGTCCTATGATCCGCCAGAGCCGGAGGGATCTACCCAAGGACATCACAAATAGTTAATACTTAGAAGTCCTTAGGTACGATTATAAAAAGGAGAAAATGAGAATCGTAGAAAGAAGGAGTTGAAGAATCAAAAAGAAATGCAAAGAAAAGGGTGAAAATAAATATCCCTCCAGATTATTCAACTTAGGGCAGACACCGGGTTCAATTCATATGCTACTGGTTGTCACTTTGTGACACCGGTATTGAAGATTAAAAGTCGTCATGGACCCAGTGACGCATGCACTAAACCTTCTTAGCCACTCAAGTTTCTCTCAACAGAAGCTTGTTTCATTCTCACAGGGAACCCTACGTAAACTATTGGCTTTCTCTTAGAGATCGCTGGTATTGAAGAAGGAGACCCTCTCCCTAGTCTCCGCTCAGGAAAACCAAAACGCACTATTGAGTCTAGAGCCACGAGATTCATCAAAAGATCTCTTAGGAACACTTGACATTTAATCACTTGATGATCAACAAATAAGATTATCAGTAGTTCATATCGAGTCCTTCACAGATCTTAGCAATCTGTCGAGAACATTTATGAGAGGTTCACATCTGTGATCCTCAGTGATTGAATGGAAACTCCTGCCAGGGTCAACATCAAACAGCCCTGACAGCAGGTCACTTCGGTAACTCCCCGTGGATTACGCGGAGTGTGTCTCAAAC
Organism: Chrysanthemum seticuspe; assembly: GCA_019973895.1. Taxonomy (NCBI): domain Eukaryota; kingdom Viridiplantae; phylum Streptophyta; class Magnoliopsida; order Asterales; family Asteraceae; genus Chrysanthemum; species Chrysanthemum seticuspe. The sequence goes on from BPTQ01000008.1 coordinate 189,974,797, forward strand.
GGTCTACAGTCGTGAGGTGATGCTTCGGTGTACCTCAGCGCCTCATCTGAACTGTAGATGTACTTCGGTACATCGCGTTATCTCACTTGTGGGACTCCAGTTCAGGAACGGCCTTTGTAAGAATTAGAGTTGTGTTTTCACACTATGCTGTTAACACTCTCGAAGTTCAAACTTGTAAGTGCCGGAACCTGCTTATTACTAACCGTTTGAAATGTTTTCTTCTTATGGAAGCTCCGGAGCGGGATGATCGTGCAGATTCTTCTCGTGCTCACGCCAACATAATCACTAATGGAAGTTCTATCCAAAAGCAACGCAACAGTCAGAATGATTCTTCATCAAATCAAAGAATCTACAAAGTTAAAGACTTAAAGAACTTCATCAGTAAAGAGCGTGTAAGCATGTTGAAGAATGACGTGGAGACACTGGAGCAGCGAAGCAGACCTGAGGCACACTGATGCTGACAACAACATACTATCACTTTCACCACAAAGAACAATAATCAAAGAACAAAGTTAAAGATGACGTCAAAGCATAACTGTTCAAAGACAACTATCTCTCTACACTGGGGAGATTGTTCGAATCAAGGCAATTCTTCTCACAAGAAAGAAGAATGTCAGAAGACGTCAGAGCTACTATTACATCAACGCCTTCACCGTTCATCACCAACACTTGAGGGGGAGATTGTTGGAATCACTCCTAAACCATAATCAAGTGTTTGTAATTAATATGTAATAGTTAGCTTTATTATGGCCTTTATGTTTGTTATTAGCCTTAAGCTTATGTAGAAGGCCCATGAGCTTAGGCCCAAGCCCATTTAAGAAAGGATGGAAACTAGGAGTGTTGCCCTAGCTTTCCTCCTATAAATACTCTTGTATAACCCTCACTTGAGGGTTGGTTGTTCAAGTTTTTCTTTCACCTACACTCTACGCATAACCATCTTAGTCTAACGTGTGTTTGTGTTTGATTTCTTGTTCAATCGCCTCATCTCTTTCTTTATTACTTGTGTTTGTAAAACTAGTGACCTAACACCACCCAATTTGAGCTGAAGAAAAGAAGCATTGAATCATCTTTAGCTCAAGAACAAACTGGAATGGAAAAGGAGGTATCCGAAACACAGGAAGATACACTTGCATCAAGTGATACCCAATCAGATAAGAATGATGAAAACGAATTGCTAAAATACTCACAAGAGATCCTTGAGTCAAGATCTGATGAACATAGGCACATGGAAGAAATGAACATGTATACAGGTTCTCTATCCTCATTGAAGAATCTAGATGCTGACTTCTCATTTGGTGATCAGTTCTTAAATGACGAACCCTCAGATACCGAGCCTTATAAGCAAAATGATGAGAAAGGGGAAGCTGAGTCCATGTATACAGTTGACATTCAGCAAGACACATCAACCATTCTCCAATGTCAGCACCTACTCAAGCAACCGCACTTCCACCGCCCAATCCTGCTCTAACAACACTTCCACCACCTGAACCTGCTAAAGTTCTATCACTTGAACCAGTTGTTACAATTAATGACACGGTCACTCCACCGGCTTCACCTCCTCGAATTCTAACATCTGATCAACTGCTAGACAAGGTTGTGAAACGAATTGAAGCTCTTGAGAGGCAACTGCCTAAATCTATCAACGTCCTCGAGCGTCGTGTATACAAGCTAGAGAACATTAACTTCGATGAAGGTGTTGCAGACGCCATTGAAGGCGAAGTTAAAGATGTTGTAGAATGGGCAATGCAAGCTCCACTGCTTCAACGGTTTAAAGACTTACCCATATCAGATATGAGAGCTGTCCTTTCAGACAAAATGTATGATGCTAACGAGCATAAGGATGAGGTCCATAAGAAGTTATTCGAGGCTCTCGAAGAATCGATAAAGCACGACAACTATTTACAGTTTCTGGAGGACATTCGAGAAAGAGAGGCTAAGAAGAAAAGGAGGACTTTGGTGTTGGAGACGTTGCGTAAAGGTCCTAAATCTCCACCTCTTCCTCCTCCTCGTCCAAATGGAGGAGCTGGAACATTTGGTCCTGGTGGATCTTCTGGCACAACCACTACACCTCCACCAAAACCACCAACATCTCCTCCAAAACCTTCAAATCAAACCAGTTCATCCGGTGATCAGGGTACTCAGAAGAAGTCTACAGCATGGACCACGGTTGATTCAAGGTTTACACCCACCTTCTCCACTATCCCGGAAGATCAGGTACTACATGAAGAGTCTTTTGTCATGGCAGAGTCAGAATCCGATGACGATGATGCATCCACAAAACATATCCCTAAACCGTCTGATGATGAGGATTGGGTTGATGCATACATTTTGGGTGAACGCACTAAAACCTATAGAGTTGCACCTTCAAAAGACATAACTCAAAGCTGGCTCGCCGAAGAGAGACCTCAAACTCCTGAACCTTCATGGTCCATTCCAGAGTCTGACACGATGATCTCTGACAACAACTGGCATCAACCATCACTACCAACTATGAAGCCCCAGCTGAAGACTCTCTTCTTCACATCACTGGAGATATGGGAAGCTTTATGAAGTGGTTTTGTGAAAAGAAGGGAATCTCGTCCATCACTCCGAAGGATCTTGAAGGACCAGCCTTTGAAATCGTCAAAGTCTTCCACTCAGATGTCAATCAGCTTCAATACCAGATGGAAGAATGTCATAAGATGCTGAGTGATCCAGTCAGTGAGCAGATCAGCCGTTTTAATGTGAACAAGCCTCTTCCTCTCGGTAGTGAACCTGGACAAGTGACTATTCAATCAGAGTTCTTCTTCAACCATGACCTGGATTATCTATGTGCTTGAACTACAGAAAGAAGACCAGCTTTATTGATTTCTAAAATGAAAGCTGCTACCTACATAGATCAGGGTCTTGAGCAGATGGTACCTGATCAATTCTGGACAGACAAAGAACAAGAGTATGACATCGCGGCTTCGTACGGCATTTCTCATTGGTGGTTCAAGAATAAGAAATTCTACATTGATAGAAATGGAGCTAAAAAGAGTCGCAAAGCTGTTCGATCCAAGCTACGAATTCTAAGTGTTGTTAGTGTAGAGATCTTCCCAATCTATGGCTATGATTATCTGAAGAAGATTGTTCTTCGAAGAGCAGACTTGAAAGATCATGTTATAGAAGAAAACGACTTCAAACATCTGCTGCTAAATGACTTTGAAGATCTCTATCTTCTGAACCTCCAAGGACACCTTGACCACCTACCTGTTCGTGAGAAGAAGGCTCTCTTTGCTACTGTCAATCTTTGGATCAGGGGCTTAGTCATTCGACAATGAGTTGGTGATTTTCAACTTGGAGTGAAAAGCTACCAGACTCAGGTCAATCTTACAAGACCTCAATGGGAAACCAAAGGACATGAATTTCGTCACGACTATATAGTTATTGACACCCTAAGAGCAGTCCTCTTTACTGACAGATACGGGACAAGAATGCTGTTGCGACTGTGCGAATTGTTCAAGTTCAGTGATGGCACACTTAAGATGGTGGAAGAAGAATTGAACTCGAGAGTGAAGGAAATCAAACTTGACCTGAAGCCGTGGAACAAGACAAGATTCTGGTCTGAACAGGATTTGAAGAGGTGCGAAGAGTTCATTGCTGCGATCGGACGAAGACTAAAGACTAGAAAGATTTATCGCAGCCTTGAAAGTTTTGTGGGTGGTAGACTTCGTGAAGGTCATTACAAGCTACTTCAATGAACTGAATGAAGACATCTTCCTGGAGTAGTTTTTGTTTACATATTATGATTTGTGTAATGTGGTGATTGTACTATAAACAACTATAACTATAATGTATATTGTAGTGATAGGTTATAATTTGTTGTTCCCTTTTAGTCAAAACGGGAACTTAGGAGTAGTCCTTTTCAGATCAAATAAAACCGGTCATATTTTTCTCCAACAAGTTTTGTTTCTTACATATTTAAATCACTTGAGATCCAAAATCTCAAAGGATTTGAAATTTTTGATCGGGGGAGAAAATGTGATATAAATATGCAATGTGATAAAAGGTGACCAATTTGTCTCAAAGTGCATACTGCTCTCTAATATGTGCTAAACTCTTTTCGAATCTCGAAGGGGAGCATTTCAAAATGAAAATAAACTTTCAAGGTACAAAGATTTCTATGTTTTAACATAAAGTACCTTGATTGAATTTTAAATGGTTTCTATATGGTCGTATGATTGTGAAAGTTCTTTAAAAAGAACTCTTTCCTCTATGTGATATTTCAAATATCCTATGCACATATTGAGGGGGGAATTTACCAAAGAAAATCAAATGGCTTTTTTTCCATGGAAATTGTGATCAAGAATTTATTTCAAAAGAACTCTTGCCTCCATGTGCTAAACAATTTATAAAATCATATGCACATGTTGAGGGGGAGCATTTCTAAAAGATCAAAACAATTAAGGTACAAAATGCTTTGATACTATATCACAAGTACCTTGATTGATTTTCCAAATGATTTTTCAATTGGTTTCGAGAAGGAAAGAACAATACCAAAAGACCGACCAATTTACTTTATGCATGGTGTTATAAGGATGGTTAGGTTAGGTATTCGTTCCCATGATCCCGCCAGAGCCGGAGTGATCTACCCAGGGACAATCCACTAGTTAGTGTAGAGTCCTTAGGTATGATGAAAAAAGGAGAAAAATGAGAATATGGGAATAGTGCAGACTGAGATAGAGCTAGAACTGGAATAAACCCAACAAGGTTCTAGTAATGAAGTCTCGGTAAGCACTGAAGGGGTTGAAGAATGAAAAATAAATGAATGTGAAAAAGGGTGAAAAGAAATAGCCCTCCAATAATTCAACCTTAGGGCAGAAACCGGGTTCAATACATATGCTACTGGTGGTTACTAAGGTAACACTGGTATTGAAGACAAGACGTCATGGACCCAGTGACGCAATGCTCCTAACTTCCCAAGCTACTTAAGTTCCTCTTAAAAGGGCTTGTTGCATTCTCACGGGGAACCTACATAATCTATCGACTTTCTCTTAGAGACTGTTGATATTGAAGAAGGAGACCCTCTCCCTAGTCTCCGGCATAGGAACCAAATGTGCACAATTGAGTCTAGAGCCAAGAGATCATCCACAATATCTCATTAAGGACACAATCAATGAAGACTCTCTATTCCACATAATGTGGAAAGAGAGAATATAATTTTAAGAGTCCTACGCATTATCCTTGTGGTATTGCCAGAACATCGGAGTGGTATGCCATCATATTCACAATGAAGATGGAAAGCCTTCTAGAGCCAACATCAAACAAGCTCTTGGTAGGTGGCATGTGAGATCTATCTAATAGATCAACCATGTGACAACTGAACAGAAACAATGGGGAGATTCAAAATTATGAATCAATCCTGGTTCAGGTTATGGATTGATGGATGCCTTTGAAAAACCGGTCGTTGTGCCAAAAAATTCTTTTCTCTAGCACATCGACTGTGTACTAATTTTTCGTAATTAAAAGGTGTTTATGATTGATAATTGATTTACCATAAAACCCTCGTTGTATTGCAAACCTTTATATTAAGCAATACACGATTGTTTTTCAAATCATTTTTCATCAATCGGTGAATCTCATTTCGCTGGTTCACTCACTCCGTGTTGTCTTCTTTGAGACGTTCCGGTTTGAGAACAGCTAGAGCAGCTGCGAAACCCTGTCAAGGAGATTCTTCAGAATTATACCTGATCACAGGCAGTACTTGTACTGATCAACGGGGAACCGTGGGCCGTGTACCTCAATTCAACGAAAGTGATCAAAGACACTTTCGTGCGCTTTATTGCTAACTGTTTTATGCAGGTACACCAGACGTTTGCAGCTAATCAGAATGGAGAGGTCAATCCATAGCCACATGCTCACACAACACATTCATTTCTAAAGAAATCATGATAAGTGCATCAACGACTCTGATATTTTCACTCCATGCTTCTGCTACGCTGCTGCAAATATCATGAATCAACTAAAGCTTCCGCTACTCTGATAAGAAGAAATCATGATCCAGAATGTGAGCATGTCGGTCTACTGCCACAACATCATATGCGGGCAACACAACAATGGGTGATGCTGAGATTAACTGTAGCTGATGATCTCAAATAAAGCTCGAAGGTCATCATTATGAGGATCGGCTCTATAACCTCCACTTAATGTACAATATAGTTGGATTATGTTAAAATCACCATGGAAGCACATAGTTTGAATATTTTGATGAAGTGAAGTCTACGAGCTAAAGACTGAAGATTAATTAGAATGCTAGAGTGCTAAAATGTAAATCATGGGGTGACCTCCCTTAGGGGGAGATTGTTAGGAATTGGAAATTCCATAGTGAAGCATCGGTCACCCCATATATAATCTAGCTTAAGTTAGCTAGTAGACATATCGTTTATTTCGTTATTTAGTTATTAGCATAGTATAGTCTTGTGCAACACCGTGGAGGAAGGACGGGTCTTTACCCATTGTATACCTGATCCACAGCCCGAAGGAGGGCGTATTACTTTGTATAAATAGCCCTCTCCCCACAAGGGAGAGGGTTGGATGTTCATTTGGAATCTAACCTTCCATGAGTTTCTCTCACTAGAATATCCCACTTTCTCTCTCTAAAACCATATATTCATACGCCCATATTTATGATTGTTTGTGTGTTTGTGAAATTCAATATGCTACAAAAGGTAATTTCTGATTTTGCGTAAATTTAGCTTTAAATCTTTGATATTTGATTTGTTGGATAATTAAATCTTTATTTACTACTAATGTAGTGAGAAATGTGATAATTGGTGAGGGCTGGGAAAAACGACAATTACTGAAAGGTACAGTTATCCTTCATGTCAATTTGAGGATGTATTCATTCAAAGATAATGTTAATGTATTGAAACATTTTACATAATGCAGGTTAGCTCAAACAATTGTGCGGGAGATAACCCAGGGTCCCTCAAAAAATGTAAGCTGACAAAAAATCACTTTCTCATGACCGTTATTACCACTGATGTTAACATGTCTTTGATGATCTACCAATTGTGCATTCATTTTTTGAAATTACAATTTCGTGCTGATAAATTTCGATTCTTTTACGGTGCAGCTTATCTCAGTGGATATCGGTTTATTGCTTGCTCGTGCTAAATTTAGACAAGAATTTGAGGATGTTATTAGAGGTATGATGATTGTAAGTTGTCTGTTGCTTTTTACCTTTAGTACGTTCAATACATTAAAAGTTGGTTTAAAACTAATTCTGCCAAAATTTAAAAAACGTGTAATGTTAATGCATACAACCTTCAAAGATCTTTTGACAAAAAGGCCTGGGAAGGAACACGACCCCAAATATATAAAATTTATTTGTTTTAATTGAAATCTATTTTTACCTCTTACATGATCCTCATCCCTTACCATTTTGTCACCTCTAATTTGTGTACATCATCAAGTATACCTACGTAACGGTTTTTTTTAATCGACACAATCTGATTCATATTCTCATAATGTACATGTTTTTGTGTAAATAGGTATTTTCTCTGTAAAACTTGGCACAACACATAATGAGAATATTATGTGTTGTGCCAAGTTTTACAGAGAATATTATGTGTTGTGCCAAGTTTCATAAAACTGGGGACTGCACATGTTTTATGAAGGTACATATCGATCTCAATCTTCGAAGCTTTAGTATTACAATATTTATTAAAAAAACGGACATGCATATAACTAATATGACCTGGTACGAGTCTAAAACATTACAACATGAATTATTAATTTAGTATTATACAATTTAAACATGCTTCCATGGGGCTATTGGAACTACTGAGTTTATACGTACACGTTAAAGTAGATGTACAGGCCACAAGGTGAGAGAGCCTGGGTAATGAGTCAAAACGGGCAAAATTTATCTATCATGCGGGTTGAAAGAAAATGAAAGATTATAGATTATTTTTTTACATGATGCCTCTATCATAGGACTTTATTGGTTCATCTTCCTGGCGACTTGCTTTTGTCTTTCAGCCTGAAACTGGGGATTGGCGATTTAGCTGCCAGACGAACGTGGGTAAGATAATCAAGTGGTTTGTTGGTGCACTTCTTGGCTATGCAAGGTCTATTGTCAAACAGAAGGTTGAGATACTCGAACGGGTGAAAAAGAAAATGGAAGGTTTTTCGCCAGCCATGACTATCCTGGACACCAAACTTATGAATGCTGCAATTTTCAGACTTGCGATTCCACAGTTACAACAATCCACAAATATAGCAAGCACCCTCGCCGTGGTTCAGTCACGAGGGACTAAAGAAGCTGCTTCTTCGGGTATGTTTGCAACAACTCAATAAGATAAACTCGTGGGTAAGTATTTCTTATTTTGAATTCAAACTATCCATGATATTGGTTAATATTCTCATGGATCCTCTTTTTAACGCTCAGTATCGATTCATGCCACTCATATTCGCCGGTACACTTAGAAGTTGGCCGATGCAAACTAGAAGGCATGCATGTAGTTTGAGTAATCAGGTTTGTCTACTTAACATAATTATTAGGATCCTGTTGCAGTTAGAAAGGTTAATGATATTCAAGACTTGATTAGGTTCTAACGAAAGTTTGCATTTGGGTTTTAGGTATATCAGTCCCTTGTGTTAGGCGCGACACAACCTTTACCATGTTCATCTCCGTTCGCTACTATAGGTTCAGTTGTAAGGTATGCACAAAGTCCCCTGGATGTGGGTTTTGCGAGTCTTCCTTACCAAATAAACGTTACCGATCAGTTACATAAGTGCAGTTACTATAATGAAAATAATGTTTGGTTTTTATTATAAACAGTTAGTACATTTACTTTAAAACATTGTTTCAGGAATATAAACATAAAGGTTCTCAAAGTATTGTTAGCCATTTGTTGGTTTTATTTTGATGTCAAATTATTTGTTGGTTTTTATTGACGAGAGTCGTGTGTGCCAAAACCAAATACCCTTATTGCTACAACAGCATGAGTGTTTGGCTACTATTTGGGTACCCATCAAATTACTACACTTATCAGTTTTCTGACCATATGTAATATCATACTTTCGACATGCTTTATTGCTATGAAATATTAAAATGAAAGGTAAACACATTAGTTGTGGCAACTAATGATAAGATCTTCCTTAGTGTATCAAGATGCGCGAATAGATATTGAGAAAGCATATGGTGTAAGACTGATGAAAGGGAAGTTCTTAAACACTCTGAATCATCAGAGCGAGATATGATACTGCGTTTGGAGGGTTTACTGAACAATGACAATCAACATCAGAGATAGTGCCATTATATGCAGTAGTTATTATCTGCTATGGAACAATGTCCTGATTTGATAGGTAAGACCTTTAGAATGTAGCTACTTCAGTTGTTAAACAACAACTGTTACAGGTAGCTAGCTGGGTGGTTGGGTAATGGGTTAAAGCAGGCTCATGAGAAGAGTCATTTTTAGGTGTGACTCTAAGCTTAAAATGAGTTTGGGAGGGTCGATCCACTAACCAATGGTGAGTGGGATAAATATGAGTGCAATTTGCTTTAGTTTTTTTACGTTCACTATTCGTTATACTGTTATAGCAGTGGAAATGGTTTCATTTGGGTTGTGTAGTATGTCTAACACCAGCTGCTTCACGGCTGCTCATCGACTGTTATTCCTTACACCTTATTGTTGACAGCCACTATATTGTATAATTACCCATATCATACGATTTTGATTTTTGATTAGAGCATCGCATTGATTTATGCGTGAAATTATTTCGGCTATTAGTTAGGCTTGAAGGATGCTTACCCGCATCAATCCGTAAAAAAAATTAATAACTAAATCGGTCAAAAGCTGTGCAACGTCTCCTAAGTCGTTACCTCTATAAATTGGTTCCACTGTTATTCTACCAGGCAGTGAGTTACATGCTTTCGTTTTCCATCTTTATTGCAGGTTGTACGCTGTTATGTTCATTTACCCGCACACACCATTCTCACGTGAGCAAAGTTATGTAGCTATTTTGCGTTCACATGGAACAACCGCGGTGCTTCATAGGCTACATATGATGCGGGTAACAAAGGTTTGGATTTCTGAGTTAATACCTTATTCTCATATTAGTGTTACTTAAATCTTTATAGCAGGACAGAAAACGTTTACGGAAGTGTTTTGCAACTGTAGATGATACAATTAGCGGCTGCCACGAGCTTAAAACCGCCGAAGAAGGGGGCCTCAGAAGTTATGAAACACATAACTAATAAACATGTCAAAGCAAAGAAGGAAAGGGATGTGATTCAAGTACTTAAGGATAAACATGAGGAACTCGAGGATTTGGAAGCATTTAATCACGGCTTAGTGATCCGGAAGCGAAAGAGCAATGATTACCGACAAACACGGGTAATTGGTTTTTGTTTAATGGAATTCTTCTGTAAGATTACACTATTGTTGTGTTATCATGAAATAAACAAGGTCAATATGAGAATTAGTAGTAATAAGTTTAATATGCATATCTTATTTTACATTCAGAATTCTCAAACCCACATTCTTCTATAATAGCTATCTTAATATGAAAAACACAATGAAGTGATACTTGGGTTACTAGGCTGCAGGTGTTGAACCTGCTCATTAGGTAACATGGTTTGGGTGAGTTTGGGTAATGGGTCATTTTTATAAGTGCATACATTTTAGCCCCCACTTTGGCCTGGAAAACTTGATCATATCGACAATTGAGCCAAAACCCCACCGCAACACGACGGGCGTTTCCATCTCGTTGCAAATAAAATAAAACTGCGATACATAAAATAAAACACATAGATTAAAACACGTATTAATCCAGGTGATCCCAGGTTTGAGAGTTGTTGGAGTCATAGCCATCGTCGTAAGCAGATCAGTTCACAAATCTGCTCTCCTCCCACTCTCGTTCCAAAACGTCGAATTGTCTGTCCCTACGTTCTTGTTCCTCCCTTGTTGCTTGCTCCTTAAGAACAGCTTCCTCCCTTGCTTGTTCTTCCTCCATTTCTCTTAATACTTCTTCATCTTGGAGAAATAGTCGTTGTTGTTTCTCAGTAAGGTGAAACGGATTTTGTTCTTGTTCCTGAACCGGTTCATGAACATGTTTCTCTTCCGTGGGAAAAACGGAATGATATATGTTGGTAGAGTGTTTTCTTCTGGAAATTGTTGGGAGAAATTGTTTTGTTCAGAAAATTGTTGGGAGAAGTTTTTTTGAGACATTGTTTATTTGATAAGAAATTGTTGGGAGAAGTTTTGTTCAGAAAGTTGTTTTGTTCAGAAAATTGTTGGGATAATTTGATAAGAAATTTTGTGTGTGAGAAACAAAGAGTGTGGGTATATATAGGAAAATTTTTGAATTTTGAAAATGAATTTGAATTTTGAATTCATATTGTAACTGTAGTGTTTGAATTTGAATTGTTAATGAGTTCGTACTGTATTTTCGTTTATTTATTGAATTCGTAAGTATTAAAATAATAATAATAATAAATAAATTAAAAGTGAGTGGAACCTTGTCCACAAAAAGATTAATGGAAGTGAGATGAGAGAAATAGTTGACGTGGCTCTGAGGTGTAAAGTGACTGGGTATACACCTTGCCATCTAGCCTTAGGGTGGTTTTCAGAAGTTCTTGTGAACTACGAGGATTTTTTTTGTCTTTACAAGCAACAATTTGGAGGAAACAGAACGCGCCTTTTTTTTAAAAAAACAATTAATTATCTCATAATATTTACACAACAAATCGGTCATGCAATGTCCTAAGCAAGACTTCAACCCACAACTATTTGATTAGAGAACATTCTCACACATATGATACTATTAGGACACAAGCTATTTGATGCTTGGCCTTTTCTTATCTTCTTCCCGCTCTACAAGTAGGAGTAGCACAAAAAGAGAGATTTGAGCAAAAATTCTCGATCCATTTGAAATGCATTGTATCTAAGAATCTTGAGTTACAAGTCTTATTTAGTTTAATGAAATACATATGGTGATTTTTAATCTTGAGTCAACGCGCGTCAATACTGAGAGCATCCACTATGTTAATCCTTTACAAAGGTTTATAGTTTTACTATGACATTAAAGCTTTATAAGATTATATAAAATTTAAATGCATTAAATTATAAAAATGTTTAATATTCTAAACCTACTCATCGTAAACCTATTTATATACCTATCTTCACTATGATTTATAAGTTCTTAGAACTATTCATCATTTTATAAACCTTTTCATAAACTACTAGCGGATGCCTTTATGCTCTTATTTTTACATGATCAAATACATTTGTTGGTATATTAAAGCACAACATTTTTTTATGGGTAAAAGTCAAAAATGATAAAGATACTTTCTCAAATGTAACAATATGATAAACATGGTCATTTATGTACCAATATGATAAACGAAGATCAAGTTATATACAATAATGAGTAATTATTCACATCTTCATATCTCACATCTGCATCGTTAATCCTTTATACTAACGGCCGTTAGTAAATAACTTAAAACTTGGTTCTCTTACGTTTTCGTCTGTTTTTTTACGTTTTCGTCCGGCTTTTTACGTTTTCGTCTGTTTTTTTACGTTTTCGTCCGATTTTTTACGTTTTCGTCTGATTTTTTTACGTTTTCGACCCCTTTGTTACGTTTTCGTCTCTTTTTTTATGTTTTCGTCTGTTTTTTTACTTTTTCGACACATTTGTTACGTTTTCGTTTGTTTTTTAAAGTTCTCGTCCGATTTTTTACGTTTTCGTCCGTTTTTTTACGTTTTCTACTGTTTTTTTACGTTTTCGTCCGATTTTTTAAGTTTTCGCTCGTTTTTTTACGTTTTCTTTTGTTTTTTTACGTTTTCGTCTGATTTTTTACGTTTTCGACCCCTTTTTCGATACGTTTTCGTCTGTTTTTTACGTTTTCGTCCGTTTTTTACGTTTTTTACCCCTTTGTTACGTTTTCGTCTGTTTTTTTACGTTTTCGTCCGTTTTTTACGTTTTTGACCCCTTTGTTATATTTTCGTCCGTTTTTTTATGTTTTCTTCTGTTTTTTACCGTTTTCATCTGTTTTTTTATGTTTTCATCTGTTTTGAACAAAAACGTAAAAAGTAGTCAAAAACGTAAAAAAATGATGAAAACGTAAAAAATGGACGAAAACGTAAAAAAGCGGACAAGAACTTAAAAAACAAACGAAAACGTAAAAAAAACAGACGAAAACGTAACAAAACAGACGAAAACGTAAAAAAACGGATGAAAACGTAACAAAGGGGTTGGAAACGTAAAGAAACGGACGAAATCGTAAAAAATAGATGAAAACGTAAAAAATCGGACGAAAACGTAAAAAAAACGGACGAAAACGTAACAAAGGGGGTCCAAAACGTAAAAAAACGGACGAAAACGTAAAAAAAATGAACGAAAACGTAAAAAATCTGACAAAAACATTAAAAAATCGAACGAAAACGTAAAAAAACATATGAAAACGTAAAAAAATACGAAAACATACAAAAATGGATGAAAACGTAACAAATGGGTCGAAAACGTAAAAAACATACGAATAAGTAAAAAGTCGGACGAAAACGTAAAAAGTCGAACGAAAACGTAAAAAAAACAGACAAAAACGTAAAAAACGGACGAAAACGTAAAAAATCGGACGAAAACATAAGAAAACTAAGTTTTAAGTTATTTATTAACGGCCGTTAGGATAAAGGACTAACGATGCAGATGTGAGAGATGAATATGTGAATAATTACCTATTATTGTACATAACTTGATCTTTGATTTATCATATTCGTACATAAATAACCATGTTTATCATATTGTATCATATTGGTACCCTTTTTTTTTTGAGAAAAGTACCAAAAAGTGCCAAAATCTTTTTGGTAGTCCCCTTTGTGGTCAAATTTTTCTTCAATCTCCAAAATGGTCATGCGCAGCCACTCGACCGCGCAGCTCCACCAGAAACATGGCATGTGTCCCAACTACCACTGCACCCTTTATCTTTTCAATTTTCCAAGATAACTTCTATCATTGAGCAACCGCCGGCTACTCAACCGGCGGCTTGCGCAACCGGCGGCCAAGATGTGACATAAAGGTGCGTTGACTTTTACTTTCCTTGATATCCGATTAACTTTGTGGAAATCCGTTCTAGATTTTGAATTATTATCCGATCTATGTTTTGAATTACTTTCCGATGAATTACTTTTTCACATACACACAAGATTATCACACACTCAATTTGTTGTTTCATTCCACCATGAAACCCCTGGTAGTCTTCTAATTTTTTTTTTTTTTTTTTTGATTCATTGTTAGATCTAACTGGGTGTTTGCCTTTTTGGTATTTCTGAAAATGGGTTACTTGGTTTTATTGTTGTTAATCAGTTTCTATTTAAGAAAATAAGCTGTTTTGAAGTGCTTATCAAAGTGCTTATTTGGTATTTTTTTCAAGGAAGTCAACTGTTTTGGAAGTGTTTTCGGCTAATTTTTAAGAAAATAAGCAATTTTTAAAAAAAAGTGCTTATACATGTCTGCATGCAAATATATGTGTTTATAAACTGGTTGAAATTATAGTTTTAAGTGTACTATTTAGGACGACTATTTGAAAAGTGTGAAACTAGTTATAAGCCTAGTATTCTGATGTATATAAGCTGATATTTGCAAGTATAAGCCCATAAGTAAAAGTTCTTCTTAGCGTATTTCGTGTCTGCATAATCTTGTTAACTAGGACCCAGCGATGCTAATTCTTGTATCTTGTAATCTCTTTAGGAAAATAAGCTGTTTTGAAGTGCTTATTCGGTCATTTCTAATAACCTAAGCAGATTTAAAGTTCTTATTTGGTATTTTTTTTTAAGAAAATCAACTGTTTTGAAGTGTTTTTTGCTAATTATTAAGAAAATAAGCAGTTTTGTGCTTATACATGTCTGCATAATCGTGTCTGCATGCAAATCTGTTAACATTGCTCAATGCTATTCTACGGTGTTTATAAACTGTTTAGGTTGAATATTTGAAAAGTGTGTAACTAGTTATAAGCCTAGTATTCTGATGTATTAAAGCGAAATTTTAATTGTTTAGAGAAGCCCATATTGCAACTATAAGCCCATAAGTAAAAGTTCTTCTTAGCTTAATCTTGTTATCTTATCCCAGCTATGCTAATTCTTGTATATTGTAATCTCTTTAGGAATATCATGCGAGGGTACATGTTAGAAGCAAACTCAATTACTTTCCATTAATCAAAGACAGACTAGGTTTGGATCGATCTGTACTGTTTAGGTCGACATGTTTTGGGCATTGGCTGGATTTGGATTATGTTGACAATGAAGAGGGTCTTATACATTTTATGCTACAGAAGCAAGTCTTCTCTGATAACGATCACTATGATTTACCCCTCATTTATAATGTTAACAATCATTTTCTACACTTTGGTCGTCGTGAATTTTGCCTCATAACTGCATTCAAGTTTGGGATGGTCAGTTTCCGAAAGTTTAGAGAGGGTGATATCAGTTTTCGTGACCGTGTATTTCCGGAGAAGATAGGTCGCTATGTTAAAAACATAGATCTTCTATCTGTGATTGAGGATGAAGAGCGTTTCACGAAACTATCAGATGAAGATGCAATACGAGTTTGTCTTTTGTTATGTTTGGAAGTTATATTTATGGGTCGTGAGTTAGGATTTGTTGTTGATGATGTATATCTAAGGATGGTAGAAAATCTGGATGCTTGGGATGAGTTTGCTTGGGGAGAGCACATCTGGCGGGAGTTATACGCTGCCATTAGAAATGTTAACTCAAATCATAAGGATGAGCACCATAAAGCATTGGAAAAAGACCCCAATTTTGTTCCATCGTATTCATTGTCTGGATTCATTCTGAGTTTCAAGGTCTGTATTTTTAGTCCAAATCATTGTCAAGTCATGCAAATATTTTGTTTGTCATTTGACTTATTCATTAACTTTTTGTATATATGGATTCTAGAGTCTTCATCTCAGACACAGCGTTGGTGGATTAATGACCCTGATGTGATCCCGAGAGGATGTTCCTGGTCGAAGCATTTTCCATTTCAAAATTGGGAGCCATACAGCCAACTTTTTCCCGAGGTCAGTTAATGCGTATATGCCAACTTTTTTTCCTAAATGTAATTGCATATATGCCAACTTTTTTCCTTTGATTGTAAGATTTATAAGTTGTTGTGTAGGTTAATTGCATATATGCTTAACATGTTTTATGCTTATCTTAGTTGTTTTGTAATCTTAAATGCTTATCTAGTCTCTAAACTAGTTTATTTATTTCTTTCTAAAGTTTATTTTTAAATGCCTTAGGACAAAAATCCAAATTATGACCTATATGCCAATCTTGCTGAGGGCCAATCAGAATGGTTTAGACAAAGCCTAATTTTTTTTAAGTGGTATACACCAAGAGCACCTCCTCATGTTGAATACGGGGGGGTATTTGGTGATTATCTAAGAAAATTGTCATCAGCTCGCACATCTAAGGACAAAGATAGAGAGGCACATCCACTTAGGCAGAGTTGTATGCTTCGCGTTAAGGCTTTGGAGCGTTTATGTGACAGTTTGTTGATTCTGCCTAAAGAGATCAAGAGTTTGAAAGAACGTGTCTACAAACTGGAGAGTATTATTCATGTGAGTCTTGACACAAACCTTTTTCTACGTATGCCACAATTTAACTAATGTCTAATTATCATGTTTTGCAAAATACTTTGTGATGCAGTATATTACTCAGAAAACAAAAGTCGGACACGAGCACAAAGTTAACTCATCTGTTCAAAAGGTATACATATATACATATAAATTTATCTTTTCTTCTTATTTACTTAGCTAAGTATGTGCACACATGTTACAGGATAACGTGGAGTGTGATCTCGGTGACGAGTATTGTAGTAATCTAGATGGTGATTTTTTTGAATTATTTGATTCGCCTATTCTAACATCCAACAAACACACTGCCAATGGATTTGTAGATGGTTTGGATAATTTCTCCCAGAAATTTTATGTTGTAATTGATTTCTGCAACTTTCAAATTACTCTTATTTGTCTTGTACCTTTTATTATAACTTGTTTCATAACTTTACACAGAATGGTGGGGTTGAAGTGGACAAATTGTCTGATGAAGATTTATCTGAGGTGATCACATACATGTTTTCAAGAATATATTATGATAAGATCGTTTATAAGCTCGGCTAGGGATCAATAACAAAGATAATAATATTGTACGCAGCGGAATAATCAAAACAATACTTTGTTATTGAACAAGGTTTTCAATCACTAATACTCTAATAAATATTAGACGTTTATAGAAGCACGTCTACTAACTAAACTAATAACCTAGGCGTTTACAATGATCCATACGCCTAGGACATACTCTAATCTAAAACTAATACCCTAGACGTTCTTCCCTAACGTCTAGGCTAAACACACACCTTTTAGTCGACTACATTATTGGAAGACTTTATTAAAAACCTACACCTATGTCCTCTTTATATACTAGAGGATTAGGACTAAATAATAAAACTTCCATTGCAAGCAAGCCCTTCCATCTTTTAGTAGGTTTCCTTCTTGTCATATTAAGTCCCTCTTGTTTCATTCTTTTTGTCTTTATCAACTCAAACTTGTAATTCCCAACAATCTTCCCCTAGTTGATAATGACAAAACCATTCTTGAACGAACTTCCCTAGACGAAGTAGAGAAATTGAGATCAGGGATCTCACCATGAATGAAACAAGTATGTCTTCCTTTGTCTTCCCCTTAATCCATGTCATGTCACTCAAACATCTCTTCCCCTTTTTGTTATTATCTAAATAGGGAACATATGCAAATAATGATCTTGACCACTACGAACCAATATCATACTTCCAATCTAAGACTTCCAATGCTTCAAATCACCCACCATTACGCATCATAAGAAAAATGGATCCAAAACAGTAGAAAACTTCAACTAGCAGTAGTAATAATGATCAACGATAGTAAAAATCAAAAACTTCCCCTTGAGTGATGCATGTAGATGGTTAAACTTTTAACAATAAGCTTCCCCTAAAAACCATATGTTAACCATCTTCTTGATTCTTCAAAAACTGTAGGCTCCTTGTAATGATCACTTTGTGAAGAACACCAAATATAACAAACTTGATGAAGAAGTAAAATTTCCCGAACTTGTGTCTTAAATCTTTACTATCCACGGAACTCCATACTTATACGAACCACCAATATAAGTAGACCGCAATCCCTTGAAAAGAATCCTCAACTAGTATGAGACACTGAGCACTACAATGTAACTCCTTCAAGTGATAGCCAATGTGTGCATAGAGCATCATAAGAAAAATCACACATTGCTAGATTCAACAAGCTAGATGATAAGAACACAAACCAAGCAATTCCACTTCACCTTCAAATAAGTGATAAATAATCCTCTTCGTAATCAATTCTTCAATAAATCTCCATAACGAGCCTTTTTAAATCCTTTTAAGAATAAATAACCAAACTCCTTGTGTGTGTGAACAATAACCTCTGTGTGTGTCATCCAAAAATCATGCTCAACTTCCCCTTAATTCCAAAAACCATATGAGAAGCAGTACTTTCAATATAACAGTACTTTGAAACCTCCTCACAGTACTTTGAGAAGTAACAATTCCTTGAGCATAAGCAGTACTTTGAATCGTTCGAGCAGTACTTTCATCTTGAAGCAGTACTTTCAAACATGAATCTGCAGTACTTTCGAAATCGACAGTACTTTAATCCAAACAGCAGTACTTTCAGCAGTACTTTCACATAAAAGCTCAGATAGAAAATCCCTTCGTTGGAAAGTTAGATTGATATATAGAGAACATCCACCCAAAATTTCGTTACGATCCAACGGTTAACGAAAAAGTTATGATCGTTACAAAACAGTGCTGTTGTAACCTTACGGATTTTTCTGCAGCAGACTTCGACTGCTTATAACTTTTGATTGAGAGCTCCGATTGACAATTCCTTCGATGAGATTAAAGATAGATATCCCAAGAAGCTCCAGTTCAAATTTTAGCCAAATCCAACGGTTCATTAAAAAGTTATAACGTTTTTAAAACAGTGCTACAGAAGTATTACAAATTTTTTACAGCTTCGAATTTTTCTTCCTTTTTCTTCAAGAAAACCTTGTAGATCCCTAGATATCACGAGCCCCAGGCTCTGATACCAATTGTGAAATCGTTTATAAGCTCGGCTAGGGATCAATAACAAAGATAATAATATTGTACGCAGCGGAATAATCAAAACAATACTTTGTTATTGAACAAGGTTTTCAATCACTAATACTCTAATAAATATTAGACGTTTATAGAAGCACGTCTACTAACTAAACTAATAACCTAGGCGTTTACAATGATCCATATGCCTAGGACACACTCTAATCTAAAACTAATACCCTAGACGTTCTTCCCTAACGTCTAGGCTAAACACACACCTTTTAGTCGACTACATTATTGGAAGACTTAATTAAAAACCTACACCTATGTCCTCTTTATATACTAGAGGATAAGGACTAAATAATAAAACTTCCATTGCAAGCAAGCCCTTCCATCTTTTAGTAGGTTTCCTTCTTGTCATATTAAGTCCCTCTTGTTTCATTCTTTTTGTCTTTATCAACTCAAACTTGTAATTCCCAACATATTAACTGTTTTCAAGACTTATCTTAGGTAATAACAACGATCCATTGTGATGTAATTGCAGGATGATTGTGTGAAGGCTGAAAAGCAAGCTGCTGAGATTTATAGGGTGGCAGAGCAGAGGAAACAGAGGACGAAACTAATTTTGGAAGAAGAAAAGAGGATGAAGAGTATACAGCATAGTAATTCCAGTCACATGAAACTTGCTTTACAGCGATGTGGAACTTTCAAGAGGAGGTATGTCAACGTGGTCAGGCCGAAGATGGAACCATGGGAGGAGTTATTACCTTTATACGTCCCTAGCATGGATGCACTAAAGAAACGTACAAATGTCCTTGATGCATTCATGACTAAAAGGTGTGAAGATCTCGAACCGTGGAAAGAGGTATTACCTTTATGAATCTGCAACTACAGCATCAGATATTGGCTCAATTAAGTCTTATAATTCAACTTTAACCTGTTTTGTTTAGGAAGCAAGCCGTCCATTCAAATGTATCGATAAAATTTCATTTAGCCCAGAGTTGGAGAAGTTTCTGATTACCCCTGGGCAGACTCGTTGCAAGTTTCCTTGGTATAGTGACGTTACTGTTGATCGTACTTTCTGGGATGCTTTAGTTGGGCTCGACGATAAACTTGTAGGTTGGTTACTTGACGAGGTACGTTAAAATAACAATTTACAGTATATTTGGGATAAAACTATTTTTTGCTATATGTAAAGTTTTTGTTGAATTCTGTCTTTTTATTGCCTTCAGCACATTGATCTTTGGGTATGGTATATGTGGTATTTTAGACCATCTTCCGCAGATTGGTCAATGGTTAGTTGCTACTTTTTAACGCTTCTACTTCAAGACTCAATGCCACTGTTTTATGCAACCGATGATATTTACCCATTTGCGTGGAGGAATGTGGAACAGGTATTCATTGGTAACCAATCTTTTAGAATATGATAGTTTAATTATGTGGATTATATCAATTTTTTTTAAACATTGTAGGTCTTCATACCCATAAATGAACCCAAGAAACATTGGTCCCTAGCGCAGTTTGACATTAAAACTGGAATCGTTACATTCTATGACAGTGAAGGATATCAAGAACCTGAAACTCGTCCGTGGTATTTGAATATGAGGAGTTGTTTGGAGTGTAAGCTTCCGGTAGTTCTAGAGAAGACTGATGTGTTTGCAAGCAAAGGAATCGATCCCCTAGAATACAACATTAAGTTTAGGAATGCACGTAACGTCCCCAAGCAGGGTGGGGTATTTGGTGATTGCGGCGTCTTTGTATGCTTATTTCTTTACAGGTTGGTGATTGTTTAAATTTGTTTTTTACATAGTTTTAAGCCTTATTTCTTTAATGTTGTCTTTAATAGTGTCTACTTAGTTTGGAATTCATAACCTGTACTCAACTCACACACAAGCATGTTATCCTAGGAGTCCTTGCATAGAAGTATAATGATATAGTATACCACTAACCTTTACATGATTAACCTACTGTTACTTAAACCAACTGCATACATACATCATATATTCATACATTTAACCAGCAGTGTTGCATAAGCATAAAACATTTCATAGTAAGATTTGGTTACAACAGTTTTATTAATTTTGGTTTAAGTGATACTTAAACCAACTTCATACATACATCATATATTCATACATGTAACCAGACACATCACTTTTAGGAACTAGGAAATCACATTTAGTCTCTTTTTCCTTTTTTCTTTGGATCATCATTAGGTTGCTTCCCAACAATAGTGTTACTCCTACTAGGACCCGCAAATTGCCTATGTGGTTGCTTAACTTTACCACCGCCACTGTTTTCTTGTTGTTCCTGACCGTATATCTGTTTTCTTAGTTCTTCTAGCACTTCAGCTGGTAATCGGTAACTTGGTTCAGCATTTGGTCCATACAATTCCCATATCTCGGGAAACATCACCTCTCTTGCTACCTTTATTGACCACTCCCTATCATCATGATTATGCTCAAACCTAACTCTTTTACCACTCATTTTTTTTAGTTATTTGTTTTTTGTTATAGATGTTTGATGAAAATGCAATTGAGATTGTGGCCTTATATATTGTAGGATCAATTTGTTTTTAGTCACTATTTTAGTCAAAAAACAGCTTTTCATGACTGATACTGTTGCATCATCAATTCCTGCATAATGACTGCATTTTGATTACTGCAACTAATTTTGCATAAATATTTGAGTCATTTTAACTGTTACTTGTGAGTCAAATACAGGTTAACTGTTACTTGTTAGTCCAATATGGGTTATCTTTATGCATGATTTTAATTTGTTGTTTCTTGTTCTCTAAACAGATTATCTCATGGGATGCCATTGGTTGTTGAAGATGTCGTCCAGACAGCCCTTGCATATCGAGAACAGATGGTCCGTTTCTATTTCAAGCACAAGATATTTGTGTAGGTGTGATTGCTATTGTGACCTGTTACCTTTGGGCCAAAGCTACATTGTGTTTTGTGTTTGTTAACTGTTGCTTTTTGGGCAAAAAACTTATTTGTGTTGCTATGTTTGTTAACTGTGATATTGAAAGTTGTGATGATTGTGTTTGTGTGCTTTCAATTGAACCATGTAGCAAATGACTGTGTTTGTGTTTTTGTGTTTGTTAATTGTTGCTTTTTGGGCAAAATACTTATTTGTGTTGCTTTTGGCTATGCTATGTTTGTTAACTGTGATATTGAAAGTTTGATGACTGTGTTTTGTGCTTTCAATTGAACCATGTAGCCCATTCAACTAAAGCCCATTCATTAGACAAAACATATCATACTAAAGAGTATCATACACACTAGAAGAAGATAAGAAATCAAAACTGACTTAAAAGACCCTAAAAATTTGCTTCATCCACAAAATGGTTCATAGACATTTGTTTTTGAAAACTAAGCGTAATAATCAGCTTTTAAATCGCAAAACTTGCAACTTTCATTAAAAGTCTAATGCTGTTTGCCATACACTAAAGTATGCCACTCTATGGGTCATCCAAATTAACAGCTTGTGAGTTGACTTGTTCTTCTTGTGAGCTTGGCGTTGCTTGCTGTGAGCTTCTTCTAGCAGGTAGCTTTGCCTAAAAATTGTGTAAATCAATTTATGAGTTAATAATCTGTATCCTAAATAATGAGCTTTAAATAACAATACATAACTTACTTTTTTCTTTGGCAATGTTTCTCGGCAACTTTGTCGGGTGTGTCCAACATTACCGCACCTTCCACACTTAACTGGTACCGGTTCCTCTCCTTGGGATCTAATACGATCTTTGTTCTTGGGTCTACCAGATTGGGGTTTAGCCATAAGTGGTGGCTTAACAACTTGCAAGTAACTTGGACACTGCCAACTTGAAACTTCTCCAACTGGATATACCAAGTCTTGGTACGTAGCTTTAAGCTCAATTTTCCTAAACCATGCTTTTGCCAAATGATTACAATCCGTCATTCCCATAACTCTACAAACCGCTAAAACATGACCACAAGGCAAAGCAGAAACTTGCCATTTTCTACATGTGCATGAACGTTCATCTAAATCCACTATATGTATTTTTTGTCGATCATCGACCTGGTAAATCCTGTTCATCTCAATCCCGGCCACAGTCCAATGAGCGCTCTTTAACATTCGGTCTGTTATTTTTGCAGTTGCCCAATCACTTAGTTCATCCATTTGTGCATCTAAATTATAATATTCGTTAGTATTTTATGATTTGTAAACAATAAATTCGTTAAATAGTTTACTTCTAGGAAAAAATTACATAAACCGCGTACCTTTATATTTTTCTCGACGATTGAAGTACCACTTTTGGACAAGGGCTCTGTACCACTCCATTAGGTTAGTGATGGGTACTTTTCGGACATCTCTTGTTAACGAATTGATTGACTCAGCGCTATTAGATGTCATGTAATTGTAACGATTACCAGCGGAATATGCCCTTGACCACCTTTCAACCCCAGCTTCGATCAGTTTGTCGTAGGCTTGTTTTCTTTTGCCCTTAACCTCGTCTAATGCTCTATTAAAATCATCGATTAAGTAGGCTTTGCACATCTTCCAATATAAAGCCTTATGCTTTTTACCCTTCAAGTTACAATTCATCATCAAATGCCTACAACAATGCCCATGGAATGCATTCGGGAAAACAGATTCACATGCAGATTGTATTTCTACATGTCGATCTGATATGATAGTTAAATCTGGAACTTCACCAATGCATTCTCTCAATTTTGACAGAAACCATGTCCACGATTCACCAGTCTCACCCTGAGACACACCCGTTGCAACAGGTATAATTTGATTATTCCCGTCCATTCCAACTGCCAGCAGATTTGTTCCAAGGTAAGTACCTTTAAGATGAGCTGCATCAATTATTAACAATGGTCGCATATGGTGTAGAAAGCTTCGAATCTGATTAATTTTTAAACGATTAGTTATATGACAATAATACTCAAGAAATAGTAAATATATAGATATATGCTTACCGTTACACCAAAAGCTATGAAAACCATCTTAAACCGGTCTTCATCATCAGTATCAATATGTGTTACAGTACCGTCATTTGTCAATTCTAAATTATGACAATAAACCGGTAACTGTTCAAATGATGCTTTCGGGCAACCTTCAAGCGTATCCAATGCCACATTCTTCGATCTCCATGCTTGTTTGTAACTAATATCGATGTTGAATTCAAGGTTCATGTCGTTTTGTATGTCCTTTGCCGTATATATACGGCTGTTGTCTTTGAACTTAGGTACTAGTAAATGACCCAACAAGTTTTTCGTAGCATTACGGTGATGCATACCTATTTTTGTTTTTGAACAAGTGTGATGGTCGTTCACCGTTCCTAATTCCCATTCACTACTAAATTTGCACTTACTTGAAATTATTTTCCATTCGCAACCCTCATGCACACAAATTACATCATACCTTACCGGATCTGATTTTCTAACCTTAAATTCATAACCATCTAAAAGAGCTTTATAACCAATTTTATTCATAACACATTTTTTATTATCAAATCTTTCACCCGTTTCCAAAATACATCTAGCATGATCAATTTTTCCTTTTGGAGTTTTTATAATAGGTTGTGGATCTGGTGGGTTGTGAATGTTGTTTAAAGTATTCATTTGCCAATTATGCTCAAACTTTTCTCTTGCCATAAAATCATTATGGCAATCAAAAATTTCTTTTTTGGGTAATTTTGAATCATTGTAAATATTGTATTGTTGGTTTAAATTACGGTGATTTTCGAAATATTCTTGTTTTGGTATTCGGGAATCATTGTAAACAGTGTATTGTTTTAAATCAAAAGGAGATAAAGGAACGTTAAGATCTATACCCAAAGAACTAGAAGAAGAAGGATTTCCCACAAAGCATTGCTCAATCTTTTCAATAAAAATAGTATGTGGCGTACCTTTTCCTTTGCAAATTTCGTTTGTGTAAAATCTCACATCATCATCGTCTACAATGTGGACACACTTTGTACCAACTTTGTACGTAAACATGAGGTTGCACGTATCGTTAAACTTGTACTTTTTCTTCACAATAGCTACCAGTTGATTGAAAGTAATATTTCTTTTAAGGCAAACACCAAAAGTCACATCTCCGTAAACGAAATACACACTAAATTCAGTAGCCGATTCTCCCATTTATTTTGAATGAACAATCTAATTCTTTCAAATAAGTACATTAATATATATAGCTCTTTGGTGTAAATTATTTAAAGTTAGTAGAAACTTGACTACTCGACCTATAGTAATTAATTGTACAAATTTAATATGCATTTAATATTGCATCTACTACATATGTGTGTTAGTTGTGAATTTAAATGATATGAATAAATGTAAGTTTGGTTGTAAAACTTAATGTAGTAATTAATGCACTGGATACTCGACTACTCGACCGACGGCTACTCGACCTATGGTTGGGTAAATGTAGTAGCTAATTGTACACATTAATATGCATTTAATATTGAATCTACTACATATGTGTGTTAGTTGTGAATTTAAATGATATGAATAAATGTAAGTTTGGTTGTAAAACTTAATGTAGTAATTAATGCACTGGATACTCGACTACTCGACCGACGGCTACTCGACCTATCGTTGGGTAGATGTAGTAGCTAATTGTACACATTAATATGCATTTAATATTGAATCTACTACATATGTGTGTTAGTTGTGAATTTAAATGATATGAATAAATGTAAGTTTGGTTGTAAAAGTTAATGTACTAATTAATGCACTGGATACTCGACTACTCGACCGACGGATACTCGACCTATGGTTGGGTAGATGTAGTAGCTATATGTACACATTAATATATTTAATATTGAATCTACTACATATGTGTGTTAGTTGTGAATTTAAATGATATGAATAAATGTAAAACTTAATGTAGTAATTAATGCACTGGATACTCGACTACTCGACCGACGGCTACTCGACCTATGGTTGGGTAGATGTAGTAGCTATATGTACACATTAATATGCATTTAATATTGAATCTACTACATATGTGTGTTAGTTGAGAATTTAAATGATATGAATAAATGTAAAAGTTAATGTACTAATTAATGCACTGGATACTCGACTACTCGACCGACGGCTACTCGACCTATGGTTGGGTAGATGTAGTAGCTATATGTACACATTAATATGCATTTAATATTGAATCTACTACATATGTGTGTTAGTTGAGAATTTAAATGATATGAATAAATGTAAAAGTTAATGTACTAATTAATGCACTGGATACTCGACTACTCGACCGACGGCTACTCGACCTATGGTTGGGTAGATGTAGTAGCTATATGTACACATTAATATGCATTTAATATTGAATCTACTACATATGTGTGTTAGTTGTGAATTTAAATGATATGAATAAATGTAAAAGTTAATGTACTAATTAATGCACTAGATACTCGACTACTCGACCGACGGCTACTCGACCTGTGGTTGGGTAGATGTAGTAGCTATATGTACACATTAATATGCATTTAATATTGAATCTACTACATATGTGTGTTAGTTGAGAATTTAAATGATATGAATAAATGTAAAAGTTAATGTACTAATTAATGCACTGGATACTCGACTACTCGACCGACGGCTACTCGACCTATGGTTGGGTAGATGTAGTAGCTATATGTACACATTAATATGCATTTAATATTGAATCTACTACATATGTGTGTTAGTTGTGAATTTAAATGATATGAATAAATGTAAAACTTAATGTAGTAATTAATGCACTGGATACTCGACTACTCGACCTATGGTTGGGTAGATGTAGTAGCTATATGTACACATTAATATGCATTTAATATTGAATCTACTACATATGTGTGTTAGTTGAGAATTTAAATGATATGAATAAATGTAAAAGTTAATGTACTAATTAATGCACTGGATACTCGACTACTCGACCGACGGCTACTCGACCTATGGTTGGGTAGATGTAGTAGCTATATGTACACATTAATATATTTAATATTGAATCTACTACATATGTGTGTTAGTTGAGAATTTAAATGATATGAATAAATGTAAAAGTTAATGTACTAATTAATGCACTGGATACTCGACTACTCGACCGACGGCTACTCGACCTATGGTTGGGTAGATGTAGTAGCTATATGTACACATTAATATGCATTTAATATTGAATCTACTACATATGTGTGTTAGTTGTGAATTTAAATGATATGAATAAATGTAAAAGTTAATGTACTAATTAATGCACTAGATACTCGACTACTCGACCGACGGCTACTCGACCTATGGTTGGGTAGATGTAGTAGCTATATGTACACATTAATATGCATTTAATATTGAATCTACTACATATGTGTGTTAGTTGAGAATTTAAATGATATGAATAAATGTAAAAGTTAATGTACTAATTAATGCACTGGATACTCGACTACTCGACCGACGGCTACTCGACCTATGGTTGGGTAGATGTAGTAGCTATATGTACACATTAATATGCATTTAATATTGAATCTACTACATATGTGTGTTAGTTGTGAATTTAAATGATATGAATAAATGTAAAACTTAATGTACTAATTAATGCACTAGATACTCGACTACTCGATCGACGGCTACTCGACCTATGGTTGGGTAAATGTAGTAGCTATATGTACACATTAATATGCATTTAATATTGAATCTACTACATATGTGTGTTAGTTGAGAATTTAAATGATATGAATAAATGTAAAAGTTAATGTACTAATTAATGCACTGGATACTCGACTACTCGACCGACGGCTACTCGACCTATGGTTGGGTAGATGTAGTAGCTATATGTACACATTAATATGCATTTAATATTGAATCTACTACATATGTGTGTTAGTTGAGAATTTAAATGATATGAATAAATGTAAAAGTTAATGTACTAATTAATGCACTGGATACTCGACTACTCGACCGACGGCTACTCGACCTATGGTTGGGTAGATGTAGTAGCTATATGTACACATTAATATGCATTTAATATTGAATCTACTACATATGTGTGTTAGTTGAGAATTTAAATGATATGAATAAATGTAAAAGTTAATGTACTAATTAATGCACTGGATACTCGACTACTCGACCGACGGCTACTCGACCTATGGTTGGGTAGATGTAGTAGCTATATGTACACATTAATATGCATTTAATATTGAATCTACTACATATGTGTGTTAGTTGAGAATTTAAATGATATGAATAAATGTAAAAGTTAATGTACTAATTAATGCACTGGATACTCGACTACTCGACCGACGGCTACTCGACCTATGGTTGGGTAGATGTAGTAGCTATATGTACACATTAATATGCATTTAATATTGAATCTACTACATATGTGTGTTAGTTGTGAATTTAAATAATATGAATAAATGTAGAACTTAATGTAGTAATTAATGCACAGGATACTCGACTACTCGACCGACGGCTACTCAAAAACCTAGCCTATAAATACCCATTCAAGTTACATACACAACTCATATACTCAACTCACAGACGGATTTTCAAAAATGTCACACAAAGATTTCTCTCAACAATTCCCTAGTCCACCACACAAAGATTTCTCTCAACAATTCCCTAGTCCACCACAAAATGAGCATGTTTCTTACGATTCACCTGAATATGTCTTCCCGGTATTCACAAATGACTATGAAGTAGCAAACGTTCAACCGCAAGTTCCGTTACCGGTAATCCCAAATGAAAATGAAGCGGCAAACATCCCACTCGAAAACGAGCCGGCAAAAAACCAACCTTTGGAATACGATCCCAATCCGTTTGGGTTAACTGAGGATCAACTTCGACTACTTGAACAAGATATGGAAGTACTCATTGAGTTTGAACTAGCCGAGGAACGTGAGGAAGCTGCTCGTAGAGAGCAGGAACAACGAGAATTTGAATACCGATGGGAAATGGGGCTTGGACCTGAGCAATCATATACTTCTAGTGACGAGGGTTGGGTCTCGGATGATTCCTTTTTTTAATTTCATGTCCTATCATCTAATTTCATGTCCGCTAATCTAGTTATTAAATAAATTGTTAGTGTTTGTGACTCATATTTTAATATAAGTGTGTCGAGTAGTCGAATATCCAGTGCATTAATTACTACATTAATTTTTAAACCAAACGCACATTTATTCATATCACATCTACCCTACTAACAATATTTTAATGTGTACAATTAGTTACTACATCTACCCAACCATAGGTCGAGTAGCCGTCGGTCGAGTAGTCGAGTATCTAGTGCATTAATTACTACATTAACTTTTACATTTATTCATATCATTTAAATTCACAACTAACACACATATGTAGTAGATTCAATATTAAATGCATATTAATGTGTACATATAGCTACTACATCTACCCAACCATAGGTCGAGTAGCCGTCGGTCGAGTAGTCGAGTATCTAGTGCATTAATTACTAACACACATATGTAGTAGAAGCAATACTAAAATTTCGAATTAATGTATAGTTGATTCACATTTCGAATTAACAAGTAAATTTGTTATATGTAAAAACTAAATTTTCGAATTAATTGATTTACTACAACATAAGTTATACTACAACATAAGTTATACTGCAACCAAACTAGTAACTAGACATAAGTTATACTACAACATTCGTTATACTACTACATTCGCTAAATGAAATTACATTGGATCAAACAACAATGGTTACATAAATATTCCACTTCCAGTACCACAATCACCGTTGCCACTTTCAAGAACCTCATCGTTGGATAAAACCTTGACCAAATTTTTGATTGTGATGTTAAGATAATGATTGCCAGATTGTTTGGGAGAAAATACAGAAACATTTTGAAGTATCAAGACAGTTCCGACGATAAATTGGTTTTTAAACCTATCATCATTAACAACTTTGTGATGTATTGAACCTGACATAAACCCTGAAACGTCTTTCAATGTTACTTTTAGATCACCCAAAACATTCGGAGTACAAGACTTGATTATAGCAACAACCTTTTCAAGTTTCCCTTTTTTAAGAAATTTTTTTATATCGGAAAAACAACCAACAATGATCCCGCCATCAGCATTCATAAACTCAACCGCGTTAACCCATGGACCACTTTTAAAATCCGAATCCTCAACCATATCGTCAACAACTTTCCTAATAAACTCCTGTGTGATCATTACACCATCGTCCACACCATCCCGAATACCTGCAGGACCAGGTATTTTTCTAACAGGATTTTCGAAATAATTATCAACTTGAGAGGATATTGTGTTTTGTGTTGTGGCGGATAATCGGAGATCAGAGTCGTCTATATCAAGTAATTCTTCCCACTCGTAATTTGGTGGTGAATTCATTGCATAGCTTTTAAGGTTTGGTAATCTTATCACATGTTTCTCACCTCTATTTATATAATTATCATATACCCCATGACATTAATTATAGTATGTGTTAGTTGGGAAAAGGTTAGTTGTTGTAACCAATTAATAGGTGTTAGTTGTTGTAGTTAATACATGTTAGGATACTCGACCATCAGCTACTCGACCACTCGACTTTGAATTAGATCTATTATCCATCGGGTAATATCCAATCAGATCACTATATTAATCCTTTTTTTTTTTGTTATTTACACACTTCATTTGTGTTTGTTCACTAATACTAGAAGAATTTTTTTACACTTTTATTTTTGGCTTAATTTATTTTTGTTAATTCGGATTTTTTCTATTAAAAACAAGATGTCTAATATTTCTAATGATATTGTATTCGAAGTTTTCAATAAAGGCATATTCTACGTCTTTCCCCTAAGGGCAGGTGGAAAAATTATTGAAATTAAACTATCTATGTCTAAAACGTTGTCGTATTCCCAAATGTGCGACATGTTGTTAGAAAAAATAAAAGAAGATATTTGGGCTTGGTTTTATTGTATACCAAAATGTAGCTTGGAAGAAGGTTTGACTATAGTGGAAAGTGATAGAGATGTTAAGAAGATGTATGAATTGGCTCAACTACATGGTAAAATTGAGGTATATGTTTCCCATACTCCTCAAGCATTCCTAGTTGATTACTATCACAAAAACTTGTGTAAAGATGTGTTTGATGAGGAGGTGACAACACAATTAAAAAACCATGATAAAAGAAAGAAAGGTTTTCATTGTATGTCGTTGGAAGAGGTTAGTGCATGGGAAAATGAAGAATCTCAATCATCGGCTTACTTAAGATCACCGCATGAAAAGCCGTTTAAAGAAGCTAGTCTATTTACACCAAGGATGCTTTTTGATGATTTTGATGATGCAGCTCATGATGAATTTGATGAAGGTTCTAGTGCTCTTCCTTATGTGTCCAATAACGGTGATAACAATAATTTATGATGGGCATTTTTAATTGTAATTTATGATGGTTATGTTTCATTGCCTTGTTTGTTGTAATTTAGGTACTAGTGCTTTTATTTAACATGTGTTAATTCTTGTGGGTCATCCAAGATGGTGTAATGTATTAGTTGGTATTTAATGTTATCAGTATATTATGGTCTCTAACAAGGTAATTGAAATATAAGGTTATTTGTGTCATTCTTTTATTTTTGTATTAGTTCATACTTCATGGTGTAAGGATTTTTTATTGTAAGTTTCATTTTTTTTTTCAAATGCTGTGGCTTCAGTTATCTTTTGTAATCATTCTCTTCGATCACGGTTTTATGCTTTAATTAATTTTGGGGAGAGTAAAAATGTGTTGGATTTATCTATTTATACGCCTAATAACAATTGAAACCCTACCTACTCTCTCAATTTTCATCTATCTTTACTGTACACACACCCCCAAATCCCCAATCACCGCCTTGCAAAATCAATGGCAAACCAAACCCCAAGTCTTGATGAGTTGCGTCAAGCTAGTGGTTCCGATGATATTGCAACCATGTTCAAGCATCTCTTTAACAATGAAGTGATGGAAGCACAAGCTCGCCTAGTCAAATTGGAAGCAATATGCAAAGAGCTTCACGATGTGCTTGCGAAGCGTGAAGGGACAGTTAGGGAGCTCCATTATCTTGGCCCAAACCATGAGAAAGGGGTGGATGCTTTATCATGTCTGGTGAAGATGAATGTAGATGATCGTGATATTTTGGAGGGCCTTGAAGCTTCTGTTCATTTGATTCGTGCTGGGATTGAGCAGAAGCAAGATGGTGTGACCCTGATGGAGATTGATGAAGACATGACTGGTGTTTAGTGACATCGTCACTTTTGGGTTGAAGCTTTTTGGTTTTCAAGTTGTAAGTATGTGAATGTGTTTTGGGTATGGATCATTAGTAAGTAATTTGGTTTGTATGGTATATTTATATATAACTCGTATGTAATTATAGTTTGGTTTATGGTTTCTGAATATGCTGGTGATGAAGTGATGTAACTATTTGGATGATAATTAGTCCAATGAAGTTTTGTACTGAAATGATGGTTTATGGTAATGAATCGTTATAATATTTAGTTTATCCTTATTGATTTTGTTGCCATTTTGTATATGCAATTCTAGTGTAGATGTTGTTTCAGTTTTGTTAATCACATTGTAATGGAATTAGGGTTTAATGGTCAAATTTAGAAAGGGTCACTTTTAGAAATGACATGTAACCCAAACTAAAGTGGGTAAGTTTTTAGATTTTGGTTTAATGGTCAATTTTAAATGTGAATAAAGTGGGTCACTTTTAGGAACTTGTGGGTCTACACGGCAGAACCATATGAATGTTTTGGTAGTTTACATGGTTACTCTGAATCTAAGTTGTTGATGCTTGGTATCCTATTAAGACCAATTTGATGTTTAAGATTGTGAAAACAAGAGGTGGCCAGGCCTCGGCTAATCCAGTTTAAAGTTTAAATGGTCCAATGACAAGTATGAGGACTTAGATGTGGGTAACTGGAATAGTGGAGTCATGGTTTTTATGCAAGAATAAAGTTTAAATGGTTCATGCTCTGTCTGATAGACCATAACTCCAATATCATAGAATTTTGGGTTATAGTTGCTTATTTAACTTTTCGTTTGAGTCTGTTCACTTGTTTTGCAACTGAATGTTGATACCTCCAACTGAGCAAAGAGTCAAGTATGCTAAAGAACTTGGAGGTATCAACATTCAGTTGCAACATTAAACTCGATCCCTTAACCTTTATTATTAGATAATAGATACTAATAGATATCATTGTTTGCTAACATATGTATCATTCAGTAACAAGTTTACATTGACTAATAGTTCAAAATATAAAACATGATCCAACTTATACTGAATGTTGCAACTGAATGTTGATACCTCCAACTGAATGCCTATTTAACTTTTCACCTGGTAAATGGTAACAGCATATATGTTGTTGATCCCAGTTGAGCAAACGATCTAATATAGAAACTGACTTGTAACAAAAGCTTATCAAGTATTACGCGGAATTTAACACTTGATCTTAAGAAGAAGAACAATTAACATTCAACACCTCAATATTATTTATTAATACGAATACTCTTACAGTATTAGGGTTTTGCAACCTTGAAGTGTATCGACCTTAGATATAAAACATACGTATATCTAACCTAACCTAGGACCTCCTTTTATAGGCTAAGGAGTCCTATACAATATACAATACGTAACCTACAAGATAAATATCTTTTCCATATTTATCTAATACAATAAGCTAACCGACTATACAAGACTAGCAGTGCTTAATACATACTATCAGTGGTTACACAATACTACTAGCCGCGGTTATCTTCATCCGTGGTTACACTCTTCAATCCGTGGTTACATCAAGCTTGTCCGTGGTTCCAGTACTTGGAGTAATTCATTATTCAAGGAACCTAAAACCCAACAATCCTCCCCTAAACTTGATAGATTCTAACAGAATTCTCAAGTTTCTTTTAAGCTCAAAACATCTGATGTGGAGGATGTAGCCAAACACTTACTTGCTTTAAGTATCTTCTCATACTTCTTCAACAAATCATAAGCTTGACCTTCATAGGATAATAACATCTTGAAACAACCAGGCTTCAACATCTGAGCAATTATTCCTGGATGCTTATTCAATTTAGGATAATCACCTTCTACAAACATATGAATAATCTGTCCAGAAACAGTTAGAACATGAACTCCACAGGTTTGATATAAAAACCATCTTGTAACTTGACCATTGTAGAGTCCTTGCCATTCAGGTTCAGCATGAGTAGGTTCAAATAAAATCTTCAAATTATAATACACCAGCCTCTCATGATAATCATTTGGATATACTTCACCAAATTTATTCTTGTAAAGTATCCAAAGATTCATCAAATCATCTCTATCAAAATATTGAAGCATTTGAGAAAATTTATTATACTCAGAAACTTCATTATTGAGTCTTTGAATTTTCCAAACTCCTTCACTTCCATCTAAAAGCTTAAATTCATAAGAAATGATCTGATTTACATTTACATCTTCAACAACTTTCAATCTTTTAGAATCAGATGTCACCTGAACCTCAGATTTTCTTTTTCTTTTACTTTGCATCCATTCATCATGTTCTTTAATCCACTCTTCTTCCTTTTTAGAATTCATTGGACAGAAATCATCATTGTTAATTTTCATACATCTCTCATAGATTTCCAAGATTCTTTTAAATGAACACATACTAAGATTTTCAGAAACATGTATGCCAGAATTCTTGATAATCTTCATCAAAACATTCCTCAACTGAGCAATAGTAGGAGGTTTCTTTTTTACAATTTTCTTCTTTTCTTTACTAACCTTCTTTGCCAATATACCCAAAAGTCTAGCCTTTTCTTCATCATCAAACAAAGCCCATTCTTGTACAGTATACTCATCATTTATTAATTCAGAAGCTTCAAGATAATTTTGTGATTCATACCATGTAGCTAACAATTTCTGACTAGCTTCTTCTTCATCTTGCTTTCTCTTCACCAAAACTGCTTTATCCTCAGCTTCAAGACTTTTAGCATACTCTTCATCATAAGCTTCTAGTTCTGCTTTGTTTTTAAACTTCAGCACTACCTCTTTACCTTTTCCAACATTAGATTTAACCACTTTCTTTTTCAAAGGTTCACCAATAACCAAACTTTTACCTCTTGGTTTAGTAGCAGTAGACTGAATAGATAAAACAGGTGCAATGATTGATGTAGGTATAGATGATGTTTTGCTCAGATTAATCAATGTACTTGCAGCCTCTTTCTCTACTTCTTTAGGCTTAGATGGTAATTCAAAAAGAGTTGTAACAACAGTAGAAGTAGTTGTGATAGCAATAGGTATGACAGTAGTAGAAACAATAGCCAAGTCTGAAACTACATCAGTGGTTACAAAAGTACTAACCAAGGTTTCAGACATACTATCAGTTGTTGTGTTCTGCACAACTTCAACATTCTTCAGTTTTTTCAGAACAACCTCATTCCCATCTTTATCAGAAACCAAAAAATCTTGATCTCCACTATCAAAATCTTCTTCTATAGGTACACTAACAGATACATCCACAGCCTCCCCTGAATTCATGCCATCACTCCTCCCCTGTTTGGATACACCATTCACATTCAGATCAGCAGAGGATTTCACCTTCTTTTTCTTTCGTCGCAGAGCTTTCAAAACAGCAATGCCAGGTCTTTTCACTTTCTCCAAAACCAATACTTTATGCTTCAACCTCCGAATTTCCTTACCCTGAAGCACAGATAACGCTTGTAGACCTGAAATCTTATCCTCCATTTTAGCACACTGAACCGTCAATTCATTTAAACGTTCAAAAATATCCTCCCCACTTCGACCTGTGTGAACTGGTCCGAGAGGTGGTTCATCGAAAAAGTCATCATGTACATAGTCATTAACCGTCAATTCATTGTCAGGTTCCAATCTATCCTCATCACTTCGAGATGTGTTAACTGCTCCGAGCGGTGAATCCTTGGACATAGAAGACATAGCACCAGACCGAGCCTGATCATCTATGTACCCTGTAGCAGCCAGTTGGCTAGGGATACCTCCACCTGTGTTAAGCTCCAAAGAACTTTCCACATTAGGAGTTGCCAAAGGTTGGGTCTTATTGATGTTTCCACTATCCTGACCAGCATCTAAGCATGAATCAGTAGTGGAAGCCCTTCCAATCATGTCACCTCCACTCCGTGTGACAGCCTCAATAACCATACCACTAGCACTAGCCTGAGGAAGCTGAGTGCCCTGTGTTCTCCTAGTCCATGATGCAAGACCTTCATTAAACTCAGAATCATTAGGAAAATTAAGCATGTGAGGAAATAAAGGAACATCTCTAATGACAACATTCTGTGGCTGATTCCTCATATGTGCAAACACTCTAGGAAGCATACGATGTACCTCATACTCTCTAATATGTTCAATAGGATCCTGTATTTGATGTTCCACAAGCAGTTGAACAAACCGAGGATACAAATAATATTTACCCTTCTTCCTAATATTCTGCACTAACCCCTCATAAATCATCCTAGACCAGTTAAATTTCCTTCCATCAGACAAACAAATAATAGCAGTAGCAATTTTTGAAGGAAAATCATTAAAGCCTGTGGTCTTATTGCTCATACACATCAACAAAGTGTGAATCAAAAACTTCCATTGTTGAGAAAAGAAACTCTTAAAAAATTGTACCTTGTTACCTCTGTGTGTGTAACCTAATCTCTCTAAACCAGCAACAATCTCAACATCTGTAAGATTATCAACACCATCAGCATCATCAAGCCTCAAAACTTCTCTAATAAACTCCTCAGAAACAGAAATAACATTCTCATCCACCCTAGTACGAAAAACCTCCAACCCATTAACCTCTTCAAGTTTAGCATTCTTCCAAAACTGACGTATGTAGGCTTTAAGAATGGTAGGTTCAACCGTTAAAGCAAAGTGAATGGAACTATGAACAAGAAAATCAATCATTTGATGGAACCCTTCAGAGCGAGCATCTTTGGTGAGAATAGCAACAAGATTATGTGAAGTTGAATACGTCTCAGCCATTGTGATTAATGATGTATATGAAGTGGATTTTGTGAATAAACCAAAGAAAATGATTAGGGTTTAAGAGTATTATCAATTAGAAGTGGTTAGGAGTTCAAAGAAAGTGATCCATCCGTGATTTTGATAAGGGGTATAAACTATTGCCAAAGTGTCAAAACAACCCCTGTAGTATTCAAAACAGAGAATCAGACTATCCGCTGTTCCACAACAACTGTCCGCAGTTGTAACACATCATCAGTGGATACAGATAATCACTCCTCCCAACTGGTCCAAATTAGAGCAAGCAAATCCATGCCACTGGTTAGTAATAGCCAGAAGTGGTTACAAACGACCTATCCGGGGTTAGAACACAAACATAAGCAGCAAACACACTAGCTCCTTATGCACACACATCCTTCTTTCCTGCAAGACAACACAAAACAAACACAGAGACAAAGATTATAGTTGTCAGTGGTTAGTAATAGCCAGAAGTGGTTACAAACGACCTATCCGGGGTTAGAACAGAAAAGTCAACATAGTCAACTTCTAGAATATATCTCAGTCCAATCCCCAAGAACCTCATTAACTCTCCAACCACATTGAACCTGCCCCATATTAACTTCAATAACCCTAAACTTCACTTATAAAAAGCACCCAAATATCATATAACGCCCAAACCAATCAAGAGATAAAAACCCTAATTGCTCCAAAATCCCCAATCAACCAAAATGTGGAACCCTAGTTGGAACAAACCAGAAGTGGTGGATCTAACCTCCTCCTCATCCTCTTCATCATCAAGTGAAGATGGAAACCCATGGCTGACCTATTTGCCTCCACTAGAACCAAGACCAAGAAAATCTCCATTTCTCCCATCATCTGAAGATGATAGTGTGGTGAATCCAAGTGATGCTTCTGAAGACTCTGATGACTCTTCTAAGAAGAGGACTTCAAACTCCAAACCTTCATCTTCTAACCCCCAACCAAGACCTCGAGCAAGAAACCCACCACTCCCTAGTGACAGAGAGGTGGTTCTTGGTCTTAGTGCACCAAGTCATGGTGCTTCTTCACATATCGTAACCAGGAAGGGAAAAGGGAAGATGGAGTAAGTTGCTGAATGGTGGTAAGAGAAGATGGAGCACAAGAAGATTATCATATCAGCCATCTATCTGCCACAATCAGCTTCAGCTTCTTCGTTTGCATCAATCCATCCTTTCCATTTTGATCCTTAGCTGCTTCGTTTGCATATGATAAATGCATATCCAGCATTCAAACGATATAAGCAAGGATAGTAGAAGTAGAAATCATGTATAGATGTAGTCTTTATTTAGCACTTGAAGTGTCATTGTAAGCTGTAAACTGCTTTGTTTAATGAACAATGTAACTTCAGTACTTCTTGCATCTCTATAATGATTTAGCATTTTCCTGCACAATGGTTAGTGGAAACACAGAACAACTAGCAGTGGATAGATCAACTCTATCAGTGGTTAGAAACAACACTATCAGTGGATATTAAAAGGAATAGCAATACTAAGATTACATAATAACAGTCCATTACTTTTACAAACTTATACAAAACAATTTGAGAGATTTAGAGAATAATCATTCCAATATTAACAACAAGATACTGAAACCTCCCCAAAGTACAAAACTACTACCAAAGTACCAATATATTATGCTCAGTTACCTACTACCATTTGCAACTACTATTACAGTTTCAACTACCAAAGTACAAAACTACTACCAAAGTACCAAAGTTATGCCAAACTACAAAATACATTTGCAACCACCAGTTGAGTTATTTGAACTTGTACATCAATGAGTTATTTCTACCAACTACTACAGCTTCTCACATTTCAGCGCCACATTTCAACCCCAGCTTCAATCAATTTGTGCCAAAGGTACTTCAATCTTGTACTTCCAAAAGAAATCTACCAATCGCTCCCTATATGCCAAAGCTGCAAAAGTAGGATTACCATCCGCCAATGGAAGATTATTCGACAACCTATACAAGTTTATCATCACCCATATACCGCAGTCACCATAAAGAGGGCCTTGCCTTGGCACATTATCCGCATACCGGAAGGTGATGGAGTAATGTTTTGGATCAATTCCCTTTTTTTCCATTACTTCGGTTTCTTGTAAAAACTTTGGAATTTTATATTCAAAACATCTCCTCATGTTGAGCCACCAAATTCGATTTTCAACTAGAGGCCTGGAGAGGCTGTCATATATTGTTATGACACCGGAACGTAGATGGAGTTCTCCCAGAACCCAATGTACATTATCTTCGTTGATAGGAAAATAGACCTACAATATTGTTGAACAAACATAAGACAACAAAAACAATATTGTAATTAAAATATTGAATCAAAGGGCTCAGATTTGCTCAAAAGAAGCACACTCAGCTACCAAGCCCCCTTTTCTCTCTCCAAAGAAACTCACACAAGGATTTGGTAAAAATAAGAGCTTAACTGTTTTTCTGCACTGGCACAGGACAACAGCATTACTGCTGTTATGGGCCCTTTTTCTTAGTCTAATCGGTACTCAAATTGTGCAAACTTTGTTTTTATTAAATCCTTGTATGCCCATCTAATTCTAGTTTCAGTTTAGTGCACTATAATAACCACTAGCATAGTATAAAGTTGAGTTAAAAATCTGTTTTTGCACAACTACATGTTCTGCATCAGTTATTTTTAATCTGTGTAGATGCCCTTCCCAAGTTACATTTTTACGATTACCACTATTCTAACTTTGTTGTTGTAGTTTGCTTTTGGTTTTGAAAGTCTTTTTTCAGCTAGAAAATAAGCTCCAAAAACAGCCTCACATTACCTTATTTAGGAATTTCCTTAAACCACTAGAAAATGACTTTTCAACCATATGTGTGATTAACGCGAAAACTAAAGGTTACTTATTATGGTCATGCCTGATTGTGATCTAATAAATACTACATATCAATTAGAACCATCAAATACTACTAGAAAATGACTTTTCAACCATATGTGTGATCAACGCGAAAACTAAAGGTTACTTATTATGGTCATGCCTGATTGTGATCTAATAAATACTACATATCAATTAGAACCATCAAATACTACTATACGAATATCAAAAATTTCTTAAACACACCTTTTCAACAGATTGAGCAAACCAGGGGAGACCATAAGTTACTCCGTCAGCAAAAAAACCCGGCATCCTGTTGGTGAGAATCATGGAGCTAAAAAATGGACCTGCCATGGCCCAATCAGCATCGGCAGGTCTAAAATGCCATAGAAAAATTATCCATAGATCAAGATGCTGCCAAAAAAAATAAAAATAAAAATAATAAATTACCTAAGTAGTTAACATTATCCATAAATATTAAAAATTGTTATCATGAAATTTACCGTATCAGAAACCCATCCATTTCTATACTTCCTGATGCCCACCAACCTTTCCCAAAAATCATGATATGCATAAATGCCATCTCCTCCCCATGGAAAATAAAATCTCCTGTCCTCCTTTTGATTCAAAAAATCCATAATTTCTTTCGGGACAATCACTCTTAATTGTCGCGAACCTGTCGGACGAGTTAGATCCTGCAGATATATCATACAGAATTGTCTAGTCCAGAGTACTTAACCACCGTTACAACATCTGGAATAAATAATAAGTAAAATAAGTTACCTCATTCCACGGGGGAATCTCTTCACCACCATGTGAAACCAACGGCTGAAAACGCTTAACACATTTCTTCTTCCTGGCACGGACTTTAGGCTTTTGTGGAGTGGTTGAAGGCTGCTTCGTGTACGGGTCTTGAAGATACCTGCTCGCTCTAGTCTCTCGGGCATAATTAACCGGTATCTTTTTAATAGATGCCTGCCCGTCACCATAACAGTAGATATAACTAAATTCTCGTTATGGTCATTGCTAGGGGTACAATCTGGAACATTCATTGCTGATTTATCCTGATCATCATTGCTAGGAACAGAATCGGGATGCTTCGTTGCTAATTTCTCCATATCATCATTACTAGGAACAGAATCTCGATCCTTCATTGAATGAGACTGCAAATCATTGTCTTTTTCCTGTATTAAAAAAAATAATAATAAATAAATAAAATAGCATAAAAAGATTGTCTTATTTGATTTTAAAACCAAAAAAATGTTAAATTTACCTTTTTAGGAGTATTAAATACACATATTTGCATAAGAGTCTCCACTGCCATTAAATCTTGTTCGTGAAGCGGATCACCCGTATTCTTCAATGCCCCTTCTTCCTCTTGTTCCTCTACTACCTGTAGAAATACAATTAATCAAGCCATTCTATTTCAGTAAACTGATATATGATCAAATAAACATGTTTCGGTCATACAAACGGTGAATATGGTTAAAACTGACTACCTGATTATCAAACGGTGTGTCAAACATGTTTTTATATTCTGAATCCAATATTTCAGGATCAGCTTCGTTGATTCCACCGTTATAATAATCATGTTGAATATCCATGTCAGGATGCAATTTGACATCATTATCAAATGCATTTGAGGGCTGCATAAGAAATATAAAAATCCATAGTCTCGTTATTGTATGACGAGTGTTATGTAATAATATCCATACTCTCGTTATGTAATAATATTACCTTTTCTTCATTTGCATTGTCAGGTTCAAGAGAGGGCTGCACATTATCGTTGGAGCTGTTCTCAACCTTTCGACTAGTGGGCTCCACACTATCATTAAACCTGTTATCGACCTTCACACTAGTGGGCTCCAAAATCTTGTTCACAGAGGGCTCAAAAGTCTCGTTCACAGAAGGCTGCAAAAATTCAACTAATCTTAGCCCTTCACAATCTTCTTGTAATAATATACGACATGTTGATAAGGAAACAAACTTCAAGAACTTACCTTTTCTTGATTTGCAGTATTAACAACATTTGGTTCATCATCATGTACACTACAAGGCTCCATAGTCTCGTTAGTGCCATTCTTAACAAGTTGCTCAAGTGCTGCTATACGTCTCCCATAGAATGCTTCAATATACTCAATCCTCTTTATAAGCTCACCTCGAGGTTCAGAATTTTCTGATAATCTACTAGAGGACTGCAAAAATAAGGTAATATATAATAATCTTATTTACACATTCAATGTAAAAATAAAATTTTGTTTATAAACAACAAACCTTTGAGTCTTGATCAACTTCACTCGACATCTGCATAAAAGATGCATCCTTGGGGGGTTTCACACATTTCTCAAGTGCACTTAAACGCCTCCCAAATGAACGCTCAATAACCTCAACCTTCTTTGCAAGCGCTGGGTCATCCAATCCTTCATAGCCATGCACCTCAGTGCGAACATGTACCTCACGGTGGACCTCACGGTGAACCTCACGGTGAACCTCCGTGTGAACCTCCGTGTGAACATGTTTACGCGGAATAACCTTCCTCTTTTTCAAAGGTCTATGAGATGCATCTTCTGTTGACCCATTCTTGAAATAGTCTAAACTACATGTCCACCATGATGTATTGATCTCCTTTTCAGTGGGGACAAGTGTATTAATTGACTCTCTAGAATAGAATAACCTCTCACAATCACCTTTTGTAAATGTTATACCATTACTCCATGAAACACAGCGGGGTACAACATCATCGACTTTGTGCCACCAATTTGTAGCATTCGGAAAAAGTTCCAATAACCATATCTGTAAAAAATTTAAAACCATTAATGTTAAATAAATAAGCTAACTTAATGGCTAGTTGTAAACTAAATTAATGTCCAATAACCAGATATGTAAAGTTTTTAAAACTAGATCTGTAACAACTTGTATATGGGAACGTAACAAAGATATATCAAACTTCAGCTACAAGTTTGCACTTAATAAGAACATGTTGCGTTTCAGCAATTATTAGTCAAGCATCTGTTTCTAATCTAAGAGTTTCGGATAAAATCTGTGTACTTCAAAAGTCAGACAAAATTGCGTCACTGCATTATGTCATTAGATTCATATAAACGTCAAAATAAATGAGGTATTCTATTCCATATGACCACATATTCTGATAACAATGCAGTTGCACTATAGCTATTGGCTTAAAACCAAACTTAAAAGTGGATTTGGGGAGTCAAACATAGCATTTAGATACTAAAGGCTGGGTTGGGTCAACATTTATGGTATGGGTGGGTTGGGTCAACATTTACACTGCATTGACATAAATGAGGCAAGCAATACATGAGACAAGCAATAAATGAGAAAAGCATGCAAACCTTAAAGACGAAAACAAATCCATTCAAAGAATATTGAGGCTTGTATTTTTTCCCGTGTGTTGCAATTTTTTGCAAAATATCCTTACGGTGTCTTGAATCAACATTATACACCCTAACGTGAAGCTCTTCCCAAATATATTGTCCCCAAGGGAAAGCATCAAAAGCACACAAATCATCCACTAGAGCCAAAATCTCATAGGGTATAACATGCCTAAGCTCATTACCCATGAATACATACTCTAAAGCCAGCAACAGACAAACACGGACTGAATCATCATGAGATAGCTTTTTAAAATCCTTATCCTTCTCAAGAAGTGCTTTAAGATCTTCACCCTTTATTCTTGGTAGAGTAGGAAATACCCGGTTATGGAAATTTGAGACACTCTCACTCAAATGGTCTAAAGAAGGATTTCCAAATTTCAAACCGGTTAACAAACAAAATTCCCTCCTACCAAACTCTAATGTATTGTGACCAATATCAAAAATAAAAGGCGTATCAGTAGTAGCATCTTTGATATCCCTTTGGTGTTGAAGCAAAAAATTCAGGACAAGATTATCATGGTCCTCCGTTCTAATATCCAACCAAGGGCCAAAAACACTACTTTGAAACTTGTTATACCTTTCCTTTTTTTCAGACAACTTCTTGGATATTGTTTTCAGAAGGTGTAGCTTAGTTCTCAAACTAACATTCGAATCATAAACCTAGGTTAACAAAAAACAAAATATTAAAAATAAAACTAATTTATACATGATACTAGCTACAAGATTATTCAGTCTTCATGGGTATATTGTGTTACTAAAAAATACAAAATACCAACTATTTTCAACCAAAATTGATATACCCAAAAGACTTGATCGTTAACAATCCCAAACCTAACTAAAGGATTAAACATTTATTACATCTAAATATGATACTTACATCAACACGATGCAACGATGAATCCATTGGAAATAAACAAAAATCCGATCTCTCAATCGGTGACACTATATGTTGTTTTGTGTTTGTGTTTGTGTTTAAGTTTGAGAATGATAATAAGATTTGGATTGATAATCATGTATTGATTAATTCTTGTGTATGATCCGATGGTTATTGCCGATCGGGTTTCCAGGTACATTGGAAAAGAAAGAGGTACGGTGAAAAGTAGTTTTGTACTTTTTTTTTTTTTTTTTTTTTACTTTTTGCACGTGGATAAATGCAAGTCGAGTAAAAGTAGGTTGAGTAGCCGTCGGTTGCGCAAATATGGTGGTTATTTGGGTAGATTAAAAAGTAAAAAGTGTACTTTCCTTA
Source organism: Chrysanthemum seticuspe (assembly GCA_019973895.1). Taxonomy (NCBI): domain Eukaryota; kingdom Viridiplantae; phylum Streptophyta; class Magnoliopsida; order Asterales; family Asteraceae; genus Chrysanthemum; species Chrysanthemum seticuspe. The sequence goes on from BPTQ01000008.1 coordinate 190,019,363, forward strand.
TGACACGTGTCATGTTTCTGGTGGAGCTGCGCGGTCGAGTGGCTGCGCATGACCATTTTGGAGATTGAAGAAAAATTTGACCACAAAAAGGACTACCAAAAAGATTTTGGCACTTTTTGGTACTTTTCTCTTTTTTTTTATCTCTAAAGCCAAGTCTCCAACTTTGACCATCGCCCCATTATATGCCACTATCCTTTATGATGCAATTCAAGCTTCCAATTGTTGACCATTATCCTTCTTCCATACTGCATTGATAGAAATTATCTATTGTTCCAATTGTTTATTTAACATTTGTCTAAGGGTAGATAGATACCTTATTTAAGACTATCTTTTACCACAAGAAACTTTTGTTTAGCTTCGCTAAGAAGTGGTTCAAGTGTATCATAATATATCAATTATCAATATTGAAAGCTTTATTATTTGAAGTTGGTAAAAATATTATGGCCGCGACATTGTAACCAATCAAACGTTAGCAATTTTAATGTCCACAACATTCAAACCAATATCATCATTCATCAGTTAGACTTGATAAACATGCTAAAAATCTGTTTGAAAAACTTTCAAACCATAGATAGTTTGTCAAATATAATTGTATGAGTAGAGTTATTTTACATACCAAACTTTTCTTACATACCTAGAGACTCATCTCCACCATCCATCTAAAAAAAATCAGTGGCTGAGATTAAACGCATTTTATTATTTCACTTATTTTTTATAATTTAAATCTCTTAAACCGTTAATCGTTAAACAAAAATATTTACACCATCGCGACGAGCATTTAATTATCTCTCTATAGACGGACACTATGATATATACTTTCGAAAAAAGAAAAAAAAAAATCGTTTTTTTCACGTTTTTTTCGTCTTTTTTTACGTTATTTGAAATTTGCATTAAAAAAATCATATATGATTAAACACTAATTTGAATATCACATGTGATATTAGTTTTAAATCATATATGATATGTGATATCACATGTGATATGATATGTATATCATATCTGATTTTACACTAATATCACATGTGATATTACACTAATATCACATGTGATATTACACTAATATCACATGTGATATTACATATATCATATATGATATAACACTAATATCACATGTGATATTCAAATTAGTGTTTAATCATATATGATTTATTAATGCAAATTTCAGTTATGTAAAAAAAAACGAAAAAACTTAAAAAAAAAAAAAAAAAAAAGTGAAAAATACGAAGAAAAAAAAAATTTTGTCGAAAGCATATCAAAGTGCCTATCTATAGAAAGATAATTAAATGTTCGTCGCAATGATATTTTTTTTTTTCCGCTTAACGATTAACGGTTTGAAAGTTATTAATATTTAAAAAAAATGGATGAAAGTGGGTTTTTTAAATTGTTATGATTAATCTCATCTATTAGATCAAATAAAAATGAATGAAAAATGAATGGTAGAGATTAATCGCTTGGCATGTAAATAATCTTTTGTCCTCAAATGATCTTAAATCTAATTGTATATGTCGATATTACAGTCATAAAGACCCAATTACCTCTGTATCAGCCAATGCTAGAGAAACAACACACACCAAAAATATTGAGAACACACAAAGATAAATAAGAATTAGGATCCGGTATTGTTGTATGCTCAGAAATAATTGCTTGGTTAGAATTTATTGTCTTTGCCACATAAAAATCACCAAAAATAAATGGGCGCACAGTTTTCTGGTGTTAAAACTTTAAAGTGTGATTAGACCATCTCCATGGTCAACCCTGAAGTACAAATATAATGTTGAACATGTTGTCAACCAATCATAAATATAGGCCAGACATTAACATATACTCATAATTAACTAGTTTATCAGGGCTACCCAATCAAAACTTGAGGTTAAAAGTTGGGTAATCTCAAACGCTCAAGTATACCGTAATGCGTTCTCTTTTCCACAACCTAAGAAAGTATTTATGAAAATCGAAGGGTGTGAAACTGCAAATATGACAAAAACACCCACAAAAGAAGTAAAAAAAAAAAACATTTGATGCTCACTAAACTTGCATCGGAGAATGAAACGCGTGACCTAAAACTCCTACAACTTTATAAAAAAAAGCTGATTTAAAACAAAACTTACATTAAAAATTGAAAAAATAAAATAAACATAAAAAAGAGGATTAAAAAAGCTCAAAGTTCGCTACTAAAACTTAGTCTACACTTTTAGTACAAAATGACGTCCCTATGTCAATTCTCTGAAACTGGAAAAATGAAACAAAACATAGAAATGGTGCGAGCAGGCAAACACATTTATGGAAAACATACTAAACCAGCATCAGGGCCTGCTTTACTTAATCACCACCGCCTGCAGCCTGGTTTGGCCTGTTGTTTCTGAACCCACGACCCCTTCCACGAGTTCCCCTTCCACGACCACGGCCTACATAAGATCAAACACAAGCAAATGAATTTTCAAATTTTTAACTAGGTTTCATTTGTACGATAACCAGGCAAAACGATGTTGAAGAACACTAAAATTAAATGCTTCATGTTGCTCAGCCAAAAAAAAAAATCCATGTACTTGTATTTCAATTATTATGCACATATACTTTATTAACTTCTGTTAACCCGAACCCCTGACAATTTTAACCTCATGGTCTTAAAACATTTACTATAGCACAATAGCCTACAATCCTCGACAGTTTATATCTCATTTACTAGTCCTATTAGTGTAAAAATATTAGAGTTCTCTTGTGATACTAGAATTTAAGTTATTGCATGTACAAACTGCAAAATATATATATAGGAAACCAATATTTCAGCCAAACAGTGTAGCAAACAAGCATACAATGCAAACCTCAAAACTGCAACGTCAATTTTGGTACATCTATGTGGATCTCTTATACATGTACTAAAACTTTGAAACTCTATATATACACTATTTGACAGCACTTGCAAAGCTCCAACTCGGAAGTCATTACCGTGTGTATCGTCTTCATTTTATTTGATTGGTTAATTATATTGCTTACAAGTTCACTAGGAGAGTAGAAGGTAATTAAGAGTAACAAAAGGTGCATTATGTAACTGCTTAAATCAATTTAGTCACTAAATGACGTAAAAATAAAAACCATCTACCTCGTTCAAAAAATATAACTGAAGTTAAAGAAGCTTACCTCCTTGCATGGGATCTTGATTGTAACCTCCTGCATCTTGTTGATTATCCATATAATAGTCGTTATTATAGCCTCCCCTTCCTCGACCACGGAAATTACGACCACCCCTGCCCCTAGGAGACTCCTGGTTATAACCTCCAGCATCTTGTTGATTATCCATATAAGAGCCATTGTTATAACCACCCCTTCCACGACCACGGAAATTACGACCACCCCTGCCCCTTGGAGATTCTTGATTGTATCCTCCTACATCTTGCTGGTTATCCATGAAGGGGGCATTGTTGTAATTTCCCCTTCCACGGCCACGGAAACTGCGGCCTCTTCCACGACCTCTACCCCTAGGGAAACCACCAGGGCCATCCCAACCGCCATCCTCATACTCATCGGGTGCATAACCGTTTCCTATTATTACAACCAAATGTCAGTTCATGTCGAGAACAGATTCTTGTCCTTATAACTGATTATATCATATGAATATCATAAAAGAGAGGATACCTTGTGGAGCTCTGGCCCTTCCTCTTCCCCGTCCCCTTCCACCACGACCCCTGCCCCTTGCGGATGGTGATCCCTCTACAAAAGAAAATTAATATAAATAAACATACTAGCTTCTATATATGAAAAAACATGTTTGGCGTCTTATACCTCCTTCATATTCAAACTCAGTCGATGGCTTCACTTGGTCAGCCGGCAATGGGGGTTGATACCTGACAGCAAGTTAAATGACTAAATGAGTGAATCTATAAAATGAATTACAACCACCATATGAAAGTTCTGATCACTAGAAGTCATTTGAAGTACTACAACGTTAAAACTATAATATGCATATAGAATAATTTGATTGTGTATACAGGCATGTTTCCTCAAAATAATACATGAATAACAGTGAAAAGCATACAGTTAACAGAATCCGATCTATCAATGCAGAACATTGAATCAAGGTATAATGCCAGGAGAAGAGAAAATTATCTCACCCAATAGAAGCTGTATTCAACTCATTCTTAGAAAGAGTTATAGTTATCATCGACACATGCCTAGTAGTCTCCAGACTGCCAAAAAAACATGAGACTTTAAGGCACAACAACAGGTACATAGGTTATTTCTTTTTTTACAAAAGGAATCTGATCTTACGGAAGTAATCCTTCCTCTAAAGGCTCCCAGGTGTCGGTGATATCTGTGGAACCAATGGATGTAATTTGATGAAGACCAACAATGCGTCTCTGCATTACAGATTATACCGTTTTATAAAATTGATCAAAGAACTAACCGATAAACTGTATAGCTTAAGAGCAAGCGTATTAGAGAGTAGAGCAAACCTTTATCAGTTCCACAATTGTAACAGTCTTGTTTATAGCTCTACCCATGGCTTTAATAACAATTTCTGACGAGCCTTTTTCCTATATAGCAGATGATCAGATAAATATTAAAATCAGAGATGAGTACAAAAGCCTCGGTCATTAAGGCTAGGTTACAATAGTACTAAGAAGAATAATCAATTAAATGTTCTTCAAAAGAAAATGGTACGTCTTAGCTAGCAAATAAAGTGTTCACTTACGGGCTCTTTTGCTTCTTAAGTTCTGTACTAGTAGTTCCTTTTTTACTAGTCTCAAACGAGTAACCTTATACTTATCGCAAATATCAAAAATTCTATAAGCAGCTTACAAAGCATAAAACTTTTACAGGCAAAATACATGGTGCGCTCTGTAGTGGCGTTATTGAACCCCATGCAGCGAGACATGATAACAGTGCAACTTTTTAGTTGAAAGTAATTTAAAGTGGATAAGCAATAGGCGTAACTTAAAGCTAGCTTTGACCCTTCATGCAAACATCAGCGGCCGGTTAGTTAGAGAACCGAGTAAAAGCTGAATAATGCTGTGCAAGTTCATAATTATCTGATACAAGTCGAATAAAGTTCATAATGTGTGTTGATTATATGTCCTACTTACATGCATAATCAAACTACAAACCGTTAAAACGATAACTACACTAGTAAACTGCCAGACACCAGTAATTTATCATTGACAAAGCTCAATAGAACAAGTACCTGAAGCAAAGTCATGGCATAGGTAATATAGCTTCGCATCCTCCCTTGGCTAGTAATTCGGATCTCGTTCTCATCAATGGGTTGCTCTGCTCTTGGCTTCTCCACCTTCTGGTATCGATCCATCTTCATAACACAACCAACACAAAAATTACAACGTTTTTTCCAGACACTTGAGAATTACAATCCAAAAACACCATTGTGAAAAACGCGAACATCAAAAAAAATCCCAAATCATAAAATTTTAAATACAACCAACTATCAATTTAAAACAGCAAAAAAAATAAAAAAAAATAACAACATTTACACAAGCCCATATCTAGTGTTCCTTAACCACAAATAATACTAATGATAATCACATTAGTAATAACATGACTAGTAAATTAGTAATGATGCTAATGATAATAATAATCATAATAATAAGAGCATTAATAACAATGACATTAATAATACTACTAGTAATATAAATTAGTACAAAGCACACAGCTAATTAAACATTAGTAGCAAACATAAACATATAGAATAAATAATTAAGAAGCCGAAAATAAATTAAAAAACAGTTCATGCAGTGTGTAATTACTCATTAGTGCAACAATAAAATAAATAAATAACAAAACATTTCTCATTATTATTTATAAAACAATAACAAAAAGAACTAAATAAAATAACAAGAATTTATTACTATAACACAAGCAATTAAAAAAGCGAAGAAGATTAAACGGATGTAAATACCGTTTAGATTAGTATGGATAAGATGATAATAAGCTGCTTCGTAAAGAAGAGCCTCTTGGTGGTTGTTGTTGTTGTGGATATTTCGGCTTGGAATTAAATTTTTGTTAAGCCCTAAAAAGTATATGCTTGTATTCTGTTTTTGTATTTATATCAACATCAACGCCTGTGCCCTAACCTCCCCCTCTTATCTCCAACTGCTTCAACTTGAAAGGGTTTTTGCTCCTTATCTTTAACTGGGCTGGGCTTTTCTTACACCTTTGGGCTGGGTTAGTGTTTGGATCTGCTGGTGTAGGCCTAGAAATCCTTTATTCTTAAGTGGGCTATTACTTTACTAAGGAGAAAATATAAGCTTCTTAGGATGGTTAACACCAAAACGGTCTTTGTTTAGCCGCGTACATCAGAGCAAAAGATGCTTGACTTTCCCTATATAACTTACCAGAAGTATACAAGTTGTATTAATACAACTTTGTTTCGGATATAAAGGTGTGCGTCTCCATTCAAGGAGGACGACGGTGAATCATAATGTGAGGGTGAGAAGAGTGGGTGTATTGTAAGGTAATTTGTTCGCTCATTGATTGACAAGCCGGTAAATGTATAAGTAATATCGTTGCCTTACATAAAATGAAACACGTTCTAGGGCCATATGCTAGCAAATTCCATAAATGCTTTGTACTTTATCCTGCTTGGGTGGGATTACTAAGTGAGAAGAGCTCCTCAGTTGGTCTCTTGAAAGAAGAATATTTGCACATCAAATGGTGACGACATTCATCAACATGCTTAATGATCCATTAAGTAGTTGTTGTTAGGTGTTACAAGGTTTAAAATCAAACAACAACCGATTCATTTAGAATGCGACTCAAATTGGGGGAAATGGAAAACAAGTAAACACGATCTTTGAAGTTGTATTTCTATCGTCTGCCCACAAGTCATTGGGCACGTAATAAAACACCATGCTAAAACCGTTTAGGATTCATTCTCCTATAATTTTTAAATTTAAAATAAATAAATAAATAATTTTTAAATAGAAAAAATCGAAACCAAACCGAAAACCGAACCAAAACTAAAAATTGATGGTTCGGTTTTACTTTTTTCAATAACCGAAAAATTCGGTTTCGGTTTCAGTTTTCATCAAAAACCGGTCCGTAAAACCGAACCGAACATGTTTTAATATATAATTAATATAACATGAAAATAACTAAATAAACTAAATTTTTAATTCCATATTCATTTTGTGGGTGGATTAATAATATATTTATCTTAACGTTTATATGCGTATTTGTTTTGTAAATGTGTTTACTTGATAATATATCAATAAATATGTGACAATGAATATACTATGTGTATTTTCACTTACATGTGCATATGTATCATCTATATAGTGTAATTATGAAAATATGAGATAAACATTATTAAGCTTAGATTGAAAAAAAGGTAAAGCAGAATAACCTATTTTCTAGTAAAACAAGTTTGTTGGTATAAATTTGTCACACCCAAATATAAACGGTTAAAAACCGAAATAATCGAAAAACCAAACTGAAACCGATAATAAACCGAAAAAATCGAACCGCCAAAAACCAAATGGTTTTGGTTTTAGGTTTTATAAAAACCGAATATTTTGGTTCGGTTTCGATTTTAGCCAAAAACCGACCCAAACCGAACAATGCTCCTTCAACATGTACCTCAAAAATCCTTGATCTAAATTTGTTTGTTTTCTAAACTTATACACTTAAGCCACAAAAATACTTGCTCTAATTTGTTTTCCAAACTTATACACTTCACACTCAATAACTCAATAATCCTTTGCTCTAATGCCTGTCAAACTTAGAGCATCAGATACAATAGCTCAAGCCAAAGAGCCACATGTGTGTCACGTCATGTCAACTCAGCATTTTCATTTTTCACTTCCCTTATCACTCACACACTAACCCCATCACTAGTCACTCAAGCCAAAACCTTACTTTTCGTTCTCTGTTCCCTTATCACTCGAAGTCAATAACGTCGACTACCATGTGTACAATTTTGCACAACTGATACTTAACATCATCTGTGTTTTTTACGGGTTTCCATTGTCATAATTTCAGGCTCTCGGCTCCGTCGATGTTTTAATCTTGTCGAATTGCTTTATTTACTAAGGAATATTACAAACAAAAGGTTCGTTAGTATATAAGAGTGAATTTGTCAATCATAAAAACCAGATGCGCCAAATATCAAAACTGAAAAAGGAACCTAAAATTAACGCTTTTCACAAAGTTACCACATCAACAACTTCTCGGAAGCTGTGGTTTCATGTCCCATTATTTGCAAAAGAAGTAAAACAATATTCCAGGGGATTCATGGCACCATATCACATATGTCTTTAGCATCATTGCCACATGCCAAAGCATAAAAGTGACATTTTAAAGATCAAGCAAACCACTATCGTTTTGTCTCTTAAATGGCTATCACTTGCTCGTCATCAAACCAAAATGCCATTTATTTCTTTGTACATCATGCAGCAATAGAGGTACATTGATGTAACCAGGACGGACCTAAATTGATGTCGTGTGTGACGCGGACTACACCTGATTATTTTAGGTCACGAAGTGCAAAAATCTAAAAAATGTCGAATTTTGTTATGAGCAACCCCCGATAATGTTTTTTGCTATTTACGTTTTTTTCTTTTTTTTTTCTCCGCAACTTTAGTTAACCCAAATGACAATTGTGCAACATACGAACCCAAAAACTTTTGTGTCGGTCGTCTTTAGATGTAGCAATAGTACATATACACATGCAATAATGTTGTTTTTAAAACCAAAACACAATGAGTGCGAGATTGATTGGGGTTACACGAATGATGGTAGAAAAGCACTTGAAATAAATCTTTAGTTAGTGGATCAGCGTCGATCACAAACAGTAGCTCAAGAGTAAAATTAATCCAAATCATTAAAATTACATCGGAGACGAGTAAGTACTTTTGGTAATATTATCTTTTATATAATTTATATAATAAAAGAATCTTTTATATAATTATCATTTCGGATTGTTTTTGAAAACCCTTCTCATTGAAAAAAAATTGGGCCAATAGGAGAGCTCGATTTCGCCACGTAAGCAAAATCATATGATGTGATTGGTTAATAAAAGTCAAAATTAAATTGATTTTGGTCAAACTTTAATAAATTTGGTTGATAAAAAAAACACATAAAAATATAAGTGTCAAATTTGTGAAAGAAAAAACTTAAAAAAAGAGGAGGTAATTAATAAAACTTTAGTGGTTGATATTTTAAAAATTATATAGAGTTAAGTGTAATATTATAAACCTCCATGTTTTTTAATAACTTTGGATTATAAACAAATACCCCCTTATACTTTGTACTTTTAAACTTTATATCTTAAAAAACACAATGTGTATATTGTTTTAAAATAACAACATATAAATTTACATAAGATTATAAGTATCAATTTTTTTACGTTCAATAAAAACTCATTTATTTCATTTTTAAAATAACTTACATGGACACAAGTTTACATTTTAAATACGGCTAAATTACTGAAAACGTGAATATAACTATCAAATTGTAAGCACGGTTTACTTTAATATAAAAATAAATATATGGGATTGTACTTATAAAAATGATTCATATAATTCCTATTTATTTATATAAGGCTATCTTGAAAAATATTTTTATAGAACATCAACATAATATCAACGCTCATTATAAAATAAGTATACTTTAACTTTATCAATGCTCATTATGTGCTATTAAACTTGCATCATGTGTACAGTATAATATCAGTAGTTAAATTTAAATAACAACATCAACATCTTTATCGCTAAAAAAAATTAAATCTTGAGTTACCTAACAGAAATTTTTACAAATATTTTACCAAATTCTAATAGATATAAATGCATAATGAAAAACTCATGCATAAGTATTAGTTGTATTTATATCACAATTTTCATTGGCAAAATCTTATATGTGTATATGCTTAACTAAAATGTTAAAATAAATTTGATTTATGTGTAAATTTCGTTCGTGCACGAAACTTATAACTATATATATTATATGTAATTACCTTTAAAAACACAATATTCAGTATTAATACAAAATAATTTTTTTTGTCAAAACCATGTGCGTGCACTTCAGAAGGTTTTTGAAAAACCCTTCTCATTGAAAAAAAAATTAGACCAATAGGAAAGTTCGATTTCGCCACGTAAGCAAAATCGTGTGATGTGATTGGTTTATAAAAGTCAAAATTAAATTGATTTTGGTCAAACTTTAATAAATTTGGTGGAAATTTTTGTTAGATACAAAAAACATATAAAAATATAGGTGTCAAATTTGTGAAAACAAAAACTTAAAAAAAGATGAGGTAATAAATAAAACCTTAGTGGTTGAATTTTTAAAAATTATATAGAGTTAAGTGTAATATTATAATTCTCCATATTTTTTAATAACTTTGGATTATAAACAAATACCCCCTTATACTTTATACCCTTTTTATTTTATATTTTAAAAAATACAATGTATATGTTGTTTTAAAATAACAAAATATAAATTTGCATAAGATTATAAATATCAATTTTTTTTATTATATACGTTCAATAAGGACTCATTTATTTCACTTTTAAAAGTTTAACCTATGTAGACACGAGTTTACATTTTAAATACGGCTAAATTACTGAAAACGGGACTATAATTATCAAATTATAAGCACGGGTTACTTTAATACAAAAATAAATATACGCGATTGTACTTATAACAATGACTCATGTAATTCTTATTTATTTATATAAGAATATCTAGAAAAACATTTTTAAAAAACTTTAAGGAGTATACTTTAACTTTATCAATGCTCATTATATGCAATTAAACTTGCATCATGTGTACAATATAATATCAGTAGTGAAATTTAAATAACAATATCAACATCTTTGTCAGCTAAATAAAATTAAATCTTGAGTTACCTAACAGAAATTTTTATAAATAGTTTACCAAATTCTAATTGATATTAATACATAATGAAAAACTCGTGCATAAGTATTAGTTGCACTTATATCACAATTTTCATAAGCAAATTATTATATGTGTATATATTGAACTAAAATGTTAAAATAAATTTGATTTGTGTGTAAACTTCGTTCGTGCATAAAACTTATAACTATATAACTATATGCAATTACCTTTAAAGACACAATATTCAGTATTAATACAGAATAATTTTTTTTTTGTCAAAACCCCGTGCGTACACGGGTATTATAACTAGTATAGGTTTACAGAAATGTCATATTCTTTAGATAAAGTTATAAACAATTTAAAGTTGAGATTAATAGTGATGACGTATAGTCTATATCCGGGTCACGGACCCGGCTAAAGTCCAATACTAACTTAGCCCGGTACGAACTGGGCTAAGCCGACTAGACGTTTGGGCTCATGAAGGCCCAAACCCGAATCTATTGATGGAATAGATATCCGATATCTTCTAAATAGGAAGATAATCATTCCCAACCGACTAAGGCGGGATACGCCGAAGGTTGAGGAACACGAAACCAAAAAGGATTCCGTGCGTATATAAAGGGAATCACATCCCTCGTTTAAGGTACGATCTCAGAACCCTAACACTCCTTAAACCCTAAACCGATTACTTACTCTCACGCCGGAGGATAATCGTGGGAAACAATCCCACGGTAAGTCTAACGGTGTCTTTTGTCTCTTAGTGCGCAGGTCTCAAGCAACAATTCTCAATTGGTACGAGAGCCGGAGCTTCAAACAAGGAACGCCCAACTTTTGTATCAACAAGTGGCGCCATCCGTGGGACCCTACACTAAGAACCAGGACTAGAATGACGAAGCATGGAAATCAGCGATCGCAGTCAGACCTTATGGGAAAGAAGTCGCAAAGCGGACTAACTCCTAAGCAGACCTCTGGGACAACAGCGCTGCTAAAAATAAAGGATCAGGCCAAGACTTGATCTTCCCTCTGGTGGAACCGCGCTCGGGAACAACCCAAGCCACTACAACCACCACGAGTGGAGTAGACCCACTGCGCACCGTCCTTACTACTCCTTTTCAATCGGTGTTAGAAACTGACCTGACAAAGGTACCAGATGCACCTGACCGAAATAAGGGTATAGTAATAGAATCAAACACACTCGCTCTTGAGGGGGGTCGCACCAGAGCTAGCACCAGAAGATTTCGTATCCCAAAACTACGAAACATTAACTGCCCTCATGCAAGAGGAAGAGAAGAAGAGATCAGGTCGGAACTTAAAAGCCCGACTCAATTTCGATTCTGAATACGAGACTTCCCCACTGCGCCGTCAGAAAGAGAAGAGCGGGAGAGACAGCCGCCGACCCCCAGTATTCAACAGAATCGGGAGGAGAATCGAGGATGATGAGACATCTCACTCGCATCATCTGAGTGAGAGTGATGAAGATGAAAAGCGTACCAATGTCCACACCAGACTGGGTAGCCGCAGAATCCAAGACAGACTGGGACGACGCTATTCCCCAAGTGAAAGTCCCTCGAGTACAAACTCAGAGGACAGTCGGCGCAAGCGCCGAAAGAAGGAAAATTCGTCCTCTGAAAATTCCTCGGACAACGAGGATGGCGAAACTGGACACTGGAAGTCCAAAAACAGATATAATGACCAGGAGGATGAAGATATGTCCCTCCCTTGGCGCCGTCAAAAGGTGGATGCGTTTACTCGGCGCATCAGTGACTTCTCATAAAGCAAAAGAAGGCGCATGCCTGCCAATGTAAAGACCTATGATGGAACAGGTGACCCTGATGATCACCTCAAAATTTTTGAATCAGCAGCGACAATTGAAAATTGGCCACAGCCTGTGTGGTGCCACATGTTCAATTCCACACTAGTGGGAAACGCGCGGAACTGGTTCAGCAAGCTTCCACGCAGAAGCATCAATGGCTTTGAGGAATTGAGAAAGGCGTTTCGCCTAAACTTTACTCAGAGGAAGAAGTGCGCTAAAAATCCTGTCGAGCTCGCCAGGGTAAAGCAGCGCCAAGGAGAATCTACGAGCGCATTCATGGAATGCTTCAAAGATGAATGCATGCAAGTTAAAGCATGTCCCGAAGTGTTGAAGATCTTTGGTTTCATGAACGGGATTAATAATCCAGAACTCATCAAGAGGTTGAACGACAAGATTCCTGAAACCTTTGATGAACTCATGAAACGCTCTCGGTCCTTCGTCCAGGGAGAAGCTGCCGCGGCGGATAACAAAAGGAACCACTCGAACTACCGGTCACAGGAACAATGATTGGTGCAAAACCGTCAAGTTTAATTACACAAGCTAACCACTTGTGAATGGTCAACCGTAACAAACTTAAAACAGCTCAAACACTAATGCAATTAAGATCAGAGGAATATAGTGGATTCCTGGGTCGTTAAGTCCCACGGAGGATGAATTGGTGTATAAACACTTGATCAGATGATAGAATGATCACTAAGGATAGTGATCAGTAAGGATTTTGATGGATAATTACCTAAAAAAAAGATCTACAAATTACATCGACTTAAATGCAAATTAAGAAAATTAAAAAGTTAAAATATATTAAATAAACGCTATCACTATTTTACAATGATGTTTTTGTGATTTTATAAAACAAAATATCTTAAATAAACTATTTTAACTAAAACGTAAACTTAAATTGTCTAAAAACGTGATTTAAAATGAAAACGTAAGTTATTTATAAAAATTACGCGAGTGCGCAAGCAAAAACGTAAAATTTATGAAATAAAAGTCCTACAAGTGTAAAAACAATTTTTTTTACGTACTATATGATAAAAGAAAATTTTAGAAAAAAGATTTATATTTTTTAGACTTTTATATTTTTTATTATGAATTAAATAAGATTTTACACTAATTAAATGTTTAAAAATACTAAAACTATTAAGAAAAATCTGAAACTTTTTTATAAAATACTTTATACTATTACAAAGATAAGAAAAATACAAATCATGAAAAAACTTGTTTAAATAAGCTGGTAATAAGCTAAAAGCTACGTATAAGCTAAATGGACTAATAGGTGTTATATATTAAATATTGCAAAACATAACCGAGACAAGTCCCAAGGGCAGATGGTGTGTGTGTGGTGTGGTGAGCTGGGTGGCCAGAGATCAAATCCCAGCAGTGGCAATTTTTTGCAACTATTTTTTTTTTTTTTTTTTTTTTTTATTTTACAAACTTATTAAATACATTAAGATAAGCAATTTATATAACTAAAACTTTTTCTCAAAACTAATATTAAGCTCAGATTAAGCTTATTTTACTTAACAGTTTAATAAAAATTGGAAATAAGCACTAGATTAAGTTAAAAATGGCTTAAAAGCTCAAAATAAGCACAAGGCTTACTGAGAATAAGATAAATACTGATAATAAGCTAGTACAACAGCTGAATAAGCACAAGAAACTAGGAATAAGCACTGAACAAGCAATAAATAAGCACTAGCTTATCTGATTTTGCACAGGACACTTTTTAAGGTACCTAGGTACTTTCTAGCTAAAAATTAAGCACTGTAATAAGCTAAGAATTAAAAACAAGCACTGCAATCAACAAGTTGACCAAGTGAGCTTTCCAAAGAACTAATTTGCAAAGATTGGCTTTCACAAATGAGCTTGTGAGAAGCTTTTGAAAAACTTGTAAAACCACTGAGTCAAAACTCAGTGAATGCTGAGAAAATGGACAAAAACAGAAACCACTTGCAGCCCTATCTAAAAAGCTTCAAAGTGAAATATTAAACTTGGAACCTTAAGATGGCTTGGTTAACTATCCAAAGAACCAAGTTTCACAAGATATGGACAACTATAGAGCTTTTGGTGAGCTTGTGAAAATGGTACCTAATCTGTGCACAGGGCACTCTTGACTTTTTAAGAAAATGAAACAGTTTGACTTATATGAACTTATAACTGATTCTATGGACTGATTAAGCTGTATTAAGTTATATTAAGACTGATTTGATCAACACTAACAACTTCTTAACACAAAATCATGATCACAGAACCTTAAAATCCAACAGTTAATGCACAATATGAGATTAAAAGGATTTTTTGACTTTTTACACAGTGAGTACTAAATTTTCTTGTTAAACTGAGATATTAGGACCTAGTTTGACTCATAACAACCAAAAACAAAGTCTTAAACACCTTATATCACAGTTAAACTAGCTAATCCAAACATCCTTTTTCAAGACTGATTTGGAACTTTTCAAAGTAAATCAAAAATTAAAACCATTAAACTGATCACAGACCTTGTATCATCATATATTAAGGCTAAATAAACATAAAATAACAACAGTAACAGCATAAAACCTAAGATTAACAATTATGCTAATAAAACTGTCAAAATGAGATTTTTAGAAACTACAAATTCTAATGAACTAACAACTGGTTTTATTGTTTAATTTAACTTAACTACAACTAATGAACATGAACAAACAGAAATTTGAGCTAATGATTGTCTTACACAGTAAAATGCCAAAATGAAACAAAATGGCTTACAAGTGGATTCCAAGCTTAAACTGAGAACCAAGGTATACAAACACAACCTAAAGCTTCCCAATAAGCACTAAACCCAAGGCAATCCAGAATTCACCTTGCTCCTTGCATCTTTCTTCATTTCTCATGATTTTTTATTTATGACTGATTTTTCTTGTATTTTTTTGTATTTTTTGCTTTTTATAACTAGAACTGATTTTAAGGTATCTAATAGCTTTTATAAGCTATCTTAGGAGCTTATATGACTTATAAGTCCTAAAACAATAACTGATTAACAACATTCAACATTCATGAGATTTTTTAAACTCGAAAAATTGCATAACTTGAAAACAGAACTTGAAACTTGAAATTGATGTTAACAAAGGTTTTATTTCACATTAATAACTTGAAATACAGAGCTTAAAGCTTAAAAAAACACTGGAATTTGAAATTTAATAAAAACGACATAAGCTAAATTATAATTAAAACTAGATATCTTCTCCATTGCTTCTTTCTCTTTCTTTATAGACTTTTTGAGACTCCCACATGCTTCTGAAACTTTCCCACTTTAAATCTTAGCCATTGGATGAGTCAAACTCATCTCAGCCTTCAAATCTGTTTTTGGCGCCAAAATTGATAATAGTGGATTGAGGCAGGTTCAGAGCAATTAAAGAACTTTGGGATGTTGTGGAGGTGTAAGGGACAAGAAAGGTGAAGTTTTCATGGGTTTGGTGTGATGTGGAAGAAAAGCAGGTTTGAGAGTGTAACAGTAATACGTCTATGGTGGGGAAGCATTTATTGCTTGGTAGGCTGTTGTGTGAGGTGGAAAGGGTGTGATGAGTGTTTTAGATGGCAAGGTGGAAAAGTGGGAGGGGAGAAACCATGGCTGGTTTTGGTTACAGTGAGGGGTGAGGGAGATGAACAGTAGGAGTAGTTTTAGGCGGGTTTGACTTTGTTTGACCTTGGGATATTATAGACAGGGGGTCCAAAAATGGGGGGTCACAGGCATAGGCTGGGGTTCTTTTTGTTTTGGCAGGGGTTCTAAATACAAAAAGGGTCTTAATGGTTTTAGTTAAGTATAAGGACCAAAGTTGTAAATCTGCCAAAGTTCTTACAAGGACCATTCCTGCCATATGTGAATAGTACAAGGATAATATTTGAATATTTTCCATTTTTTATAAATCCAAGGACCATTTTTTGTCATTTTCAAAACTTGAGGGACTAAAGTTGTAATTTTGCAATTTTTTTATATCAAGGACTTGTTTTGACAACTTTATGAATCCCTAAGGACTTAAAATGATATTTTTCTTTATTTTGATTTACCAGGGACTGTTTTTGACAACTTTTTAAACTTGGGGGACTAAAACTGCCAATTATGCAAACTTGATACGTTTTTCACCAGATTTTGATATTTTTGCATTTAAAACACATAAAACACTTGTTTGTGATATTTTAATCATTTTGATGTGTTTCTGAGTGTTTTCAGATGTTTTTGGCATTCTAACAGTATAAAAATGATGAGTATTTAGACACTCATCAAACAACCTGGGAGACAATCCAATGACCGGAGTAGTAACCGTAATAGGAGCTATCGCAGCCAGGGGAGCGGGAGGGATAATGATAGATACACCCCGCTGATCAAGACCCCAAAGGAAATACTCGCAACAGAAGGTGCGAATTTTCCAAGACCGCCGCAGATGCGCACCCCAGAGTGTAAAACCCTAAAATCTCAAACGCGTGAAATGACAATTTTGCCCTCAAACTTAAAATTATACAAACTCGGAAAAACACGTCAACATCGTTTAACAATTTATATCATCAATAATATACACA
Source organism: Chrysanthemum seticuspe (assembly GCA_019973895.1). Lineage (NCBI taxonomy): Eukaryota > Viridiplantae > Streptophyta > Magnoliopsida > Asterales > Asteraceae > Chrysanthemum > Chrysanthemum seticuspe. Next base: position 190,036,575 of record BPTQ01000008.1, read on the forward strand.
AATAATGAGAGTAATTAACTTATGTTATGAATTAAAAGAACATAAATGATTAAACTCTAAGTAACAAATAAACATATCAACATGTACACAATTCACCTAGACTAGAAAAGAGACTACATACACTTGGAAAAGATAAGCTTGGAAAGTCATTGATTTGGTCCTTCCCCCTCCTTGATGGCCGGCCCCTAATTCACTCCTCCATAATCACAATATCAATTATCATAAATCTCATTTATACCTATCCTTTCATTTCAAAAGCACACAAAGAAAAACCCTAATCTCTCCTTCTCCATATTGGCGGCATCCTCACTAAATCCTCCATTTTCATCCGAAAATCAAACAACCAAAGTGTTCCTAGGAGGCTCGTGATCGTGTGTGATCGATTGGTGGACGTGGTGATCGTGTTTGGTTCAAAAGAAAGCTAGGTCGTGGGTTTCATTATTCGGCCGTGGGTTTGATATAGCCAAGGAAGGCTTGGTTTTGATCGTGGTGGTTTATTTTTTTGTTCCTTTGTCACGTACACGCTACTAGGGTAACGTATCATCATCTCAAGTCTTTTTCCTCTTTGTTTCTTATTCAAGTCGTGGCATATGAAGCTTTTCTAGGGCTTGTAATATGAAAATAAGTCACATAAAATGATGGGATATGTTTGTCACATAAAATGATAACGTAGTCGTATAATAAAATTGTTACCAAAAAGATTAGAAAAGAAAAGAGCAAAAACATTGAATGGGGGCTGTTTTGGATCGAAGTGGGTGCGTTTGGATACGTAAAACATGTGATTATAATGGTTTCAATGGACCCTAAAACTAGACAGCATCATATGTCGAATTTGTGTGTGTCATAGATCGAATTTTGTAAGAGAAATAATCTGGGTTTTTGTGGGAAAAGTTTATTTTATGTCTTAGTTAAGTTTTCCAAGTGGTTTGGTCGAATTTGGAGTTGTCTAAGTCATATTTTTGAATTTTACAAGATCAAGTGTCAAAGCTGAGAAAACGGGTCTGAAATTTGGTTGGATTGTTTGATTTTTCATTTTCAAACCATAAAGAATTAGGAGCTCTCCTTTTACAGAATTGACATTTAGGATATAAATGAATTTCTGGGAGTTTTGGGAATTTTTCCAAGGTGTCTAAACAGGTCCAATAAGTGTAAAATTTTAAGGTGTATTTTCTGATTACTTTCTGGACAGGTCTGGACTTGTGATTTTCCATAGGCCATTTGGCATAGAGATAGAAACCACCAATTTTTGGAGACTCTTTTAACTCATATGGGAACCCCTGGGATTTTACTTGATTTCAATTGAGCTAAGTAAGTATTTTATAAAAATCGCTAAAGTCTGGTCCAAATATGAGTTTAAGAAAATAAAAGATAAAATATGATATCAATAAGTAAAACACTTACAATTGCATAAGAAGCTTATAAAATGAGTATATAAGTAATATATGATATCAATTCGTGTAGATACGTTGAAGGAGATACGACGTTGCTTCCCGGTGTAACTTTCTTGTTTGCTTTGATTTCGTTGCTAAGGTACAGATATTCTGACCTTATCTCTTAAGGTTTCTCGTGATTCTTATACATCTTTCGATATTAGCTTGAACTGTTACGTTGTACTCTAAGCCTCATGATTAGGGCTTCCCTATGACTTTGCTATGCTCCCTTTGATATGAAACATATATGAACCTTTGATATGAAGCTCTGATATGAAACTCCGATATGAAACTTTGATATGAAACTTTGATATGAACTTTGATATGAACCCTTATGATATGAATATGCTTTGACCCTTCAGTCTGATACCCGAGCCAAATATGTTTCCTAGTCAGGAAGGTAACCTGACCGTGTCATTGATGCACCAATGGCATGACTTTAGTGTGGTTGAGTGATGTTCCACACCGTCCCCATTATGATATGATTATGAGCTCACTATATGTATATGATTTGGCCACTATGTTTCCGGGGGGCGTATGGATGCATCCTAGATATGATATGTTTCGAGGGATTTGATCTGTTTGGAGATACATATGGTGAATGATGTCGGGTGCAATCCGCGTCTTCACAATTCTAGGAGCTAGCTACTCCATTTGTTACTGAGGTCTCCCCTCCTATTATATAAGGTATTCCGAGGTCACCCCTCCGAATACAATGGTTACTTATGATATGATATGATATGATATGTTCCGGGCTCGTGGTAGATTTCTGATAACCCTTACACTTTTGATAAACCTATATTGTACCTTCCGTATTCCCCAACGCACCATAATCTGTATTACTTGTTCATTACTCAATACCCTTATATGATTCACTTTTACCAAGATATAGATACTCCATTACATTGATCTGTCACACTTTCATTCCGTTACTTCAGACTATGGTTCCATTCACGTACTGGGTTATTATATGCTTATTGAATTTGATTATGCTATTCATGTTTTATGTGACTACTGATTATCCTGCTATGATGTGATTAATATGTGGTTATCTGAGTTACCTGTTTTCAACTGATGATATGTGATCTCACTGTTATGTGACCCTCTGTATTGTTTGGTGATCATGCTAATGTGTAATCGATAGTTTTGTCTGTTTATTATGTGTACTTCGTTCAGTTGATCTCGTGGACTATGACTATTCGTTGTATCCTTATCTGCTTGTTGTTGACCTGTCATGTTTGCATTTCGGTTTATGCTACGGTTTGATTGGGTAAATGGTTCAGCTTATGACGTCTGGCTTGTTAACTTGTTTAATTGTCCTGCTATGTTCCTAATTCATTTAATTATATCGTTATACTGTATTCCTACTTATTACGTGTAACTGCCATGTGTTGACTGCTGTTAGAACTTCCGCTGTTATGATACTGGTTGTGTTTTCAACTAAGGGTTTTGACCTGTGTGAATTTCCATGCTCACTTATTAATTAATTGCTTCCGCTTGCCTGTAGATATCTGTTTGGCTTGTATGTCTTCTGATTTTCCTGAATTGATGGTATGACATATATGTTGTGTGGATGCGACGCCTGCTATGTTTGCTTATGTTTCAGTTCTTGTATGTCTGGTTCGTATGTGCTTGTTTATATGTCATCGATGCTTGGCTTTGCTTCGTTCTCCTTGTTATCTGTTCGTTTTGGATATCTGTATAATCGTGTTCTGCAGGATCCTCATTGACTCATTGTTCTCATTTCGCTGTGACTTTATTATCCGTTTCCTTTGTTCATTTTGCATTTCAGATTCTATTTAGCTTTCGTTTTGTTATATCTGTTCACTGGGCTTTTTAAGCTCAGCCGCATTTCTTTTCCTGCGGCAGGTTTTAGATTTGAAGATGGGCTTTGATGGGCTGAGAGTTGGATTATCTGAGTGGACCAACCCTAGTTGATTATTATTTGGACTTATATTGAAGAGTTTTGTTTTGAGATTTCATTTCATTTTTGGAACATTGTATTTCCTTGTCAGTAAATCGATTATCTTATTTGATACTTCATTTTAAGGATTCCGTTTGTAAAGATTTTAATTGTACGTTCTGATATGACGCCAGAATGTGACACTTCTACCCTTGTCGGGTTGGGGTGTTACACAGAGGATCGGCGTACTGGGAATGGATACTGTGACTACCATGCGCAGAAGGGCCATACCACTAACGAATGTGTCCAACTGCGCCAGCTCATCGACAAGATGGTTAAAGAGGGTAGATTGGACCACTTGGTCAAAAACATTAAAGAGGGAAAGGACAAACAGAAGAGTGGCAATAAGAAAGAGACACCTAAAGACAAGGCCGACACCATTTACATGATACAATCATGGCAGCGGATCACAAGACAGAAGGTCAGCCAGATTTTTTCACGTGGAAAGGAGATCTCTTTCCCCACCTTAACCGCGGACAACGCAGTGGTGGAACCACTCACTATAGAGATAAGCGCGGGGGGTCACGACATCCACCGCATGTATGTTGATGGTGGATCTTCTGCGGACATCATGTATGAGCACTGTTTCAAATGACTGCATCCTGAAATACGCAGTCAGTTAATCCCGGTCAGAACGGCGTTGACTGGTTTTACAGGTGAGAAGATATGGCCTATGGGGCAAATACGATTACCTGTTAGCATTGGAAATGAAGAACACTCCGCAACGGCCTGGATGGAATTCATGGTGATTAAATCTCCCTCGCCATACAATGGCATTATTGGGAGACCTGGAATATCAGCTATGCGAGCAGTGCCATCAACAGCGCATGGGATGCTTAAATTCCCAGTGGAAGGTGGTATTGTTACTCTTTACAACGCCATTGTACCACATAGAGAATGCAACACGATTGCATGCGAGACGGCACCAACTCCAGCACAGCAGACAACCAGAACTCCAAATCTGAAAGTAGCAATTCACCCCGAATACCCGGAACAGGAAATATCCATCGGAGGATCATTGTCGGACAACGGCAAAGCAACTGTATGTGCACTCCTGCAGAAGAATTTGGATATTTTTGCATGGGAGCCTAAACACATGACAGGAGTACCACGCTCTATCACAGAGCATAAACTGAGAATCCGACAAGGATACTCACCCATACGCCAGAAGAAGCGCGGCCAAGCCCCGGAGCGCGCGCAAGCAATCTTGGCAGAGGTACACAAACTGGTAGAGGCAGGAATCATGCAGGAAGTTTACTACCATGACTGGCTTTCCAATCCAGTCATGGTAAAGAAGAGTGACGGCAGCTGGCGAATGTGCGTAGACTTTACCGACCTTAACAAAGCATATCCACAAGACTCCTATCCTTTACCAGAGATAGACTGGAAAATAGAGTCTCTGTGCGGATATCCATTAAAGTGCTTCCTCGACGCGTACAAGGGATATCATCAAATCCAAATGGCTATGGAGGACGAAGAAAAAACGGCCTTTCACACAAGCCAAGGCGTCTACTGCTACACAAAAATGCCCTTTGGCTTGAAAAATGCAGGCGCCACCTACCAGAGGTTAGTAGATAATGATTTCGAAAAACAGGTGGGCCGCAATCTAGAGGTCTATGTTGATGACCTGGTTATAAAGAGCCATACTGAAGATGAGCTGGTGCGTGACATTGAGGAAACGTTCAAAACTCTACGAGAGATCAATATGAAGCTAAATCCCAAGAAGTGTACCTTCGGCGCTACTGAAGGCATGTTCCTTGGATACCTGATAGAACCCGATGGTATAAAACCGTGTCCAGAAAAAACAAAAGCGGTCATCGAACTTCCTTCACCGCGCACGTTGAAGGAAGTCCAATCTCTCAACGGAAAGTTGGCCGGCTTAAACAGGTTCTTATCCAAATCAGCAGAAAAATCACTACCTCTTTTCAAAACACTCAAGAAGTGTATCAAGAAGGGTGATTTCAGATGGACTACGGAGGCAGAAGAGGCCTTCACTCAGCTTAAATAACATCTGGCAACGCTCCCAACACTTGTCGCACCCCGACCAGGGGAAGAGCTGATCATGTATTTGTCTGCAACTGAAGGCGCAGTCAGTGCAGTGCTACTAACAGATAGGGACTCAGTACAAACCCCTATCTACTTCGTAAGCAAGGCACTCAAGAAGACGAAGATGAACTATAGCGCCATGGAAAAATTAGTTCTGGCATTGGTATTTGCTGCTAAACGGCTGCGCAGGTACTTCCAAGCACACCCAATCGCAGTAATCACGGACCAACCGATCAAGCAGATCATCTCCAAACCTGACGCATCAGGCAGACTGCAGAAGTGGAGTGTATTGCTAGGTGAGCACAACATCTCTTACAGACCACGTACCGCAATCAAAGGACAGATTCTGGCAGACTTCATCATTGAAAAGCCAGACACCGACGAGGTACCCACACCAAGTAAGACTGAACTACAAGATCCATGGATCTTGTTTACAGATGGATCCTCATGCATTGATGGCTCAGGAGCAGGCCTCATTCTCACAAATCCAGAGGGAATGGAATTCACTTACGCACTGCGCTTTGAATTCACAGCGACAAACAATGAGGCAGAGTACGAAGCCCTACTCGCTGGACTACGCATTGCAACTCGAATGGGTGTACGTAACCTAGAAGCAAATGTGGATTCCCGACTAGTAGCCAACCACGTGTTGGGCGAATACGTGGCCAAAGAAGATAATATGATCCAGTACCTTGATAAAACCAAGACACTGATAAAAAAGCTTTGATAGGTTCACTATCAAGCAAGTTCCTTGAGGGGAAAACCGCAAGGCGGATGCACTAAGCAAGATTGCCTCGACAAGCTTTGCACACCTATCAAAGCAAGTGCTGGTGGAAACACTAAAAAGCAAGTCAATTTCGGAGATAGAAATCTCCACGATAATAGAAGAGGAAGGTCCTACATGGATGACACCGATAACGGACTTCCTAAGTAAGGGAGCGTTACCCCAAGAGCAGAAGGAAGCTCGCAGAATAAGGCGCACAGCGCAAAGATTCGAGCTGCGAGACAACATATTATACCGACGCTCCTTCCAGCAACCATGGCTCCGTTGTGTCGGCCCCTTACAAGCAAATTACGTACTGCGAGAAATCCATGAAGGTTCATGCAGTATGCACTCAGGACCACGGTCCGTTTTGGCACGCGCCATGAGATCAGGATACTATTGGCCGACCATGCACCGTGACGCGCGGGACTTAATAAGGAAATGCAACGATTGCCAAGTTCATAGACCCGTCCCACGCCAACCACAGCACGAGCTAACACCAATAACATCACCATGGCCATTCTACAAGTGGGGTATTGACATCGCAGGCCCTTTTCCTATCGCAGCGGGTGGACTAAAATTCCTCATAGTCGCCATAGACTACTTCACCAAGTGGATCGAAGCGATGGCAGTAGTAACAATCACTGGTAACCAGGTGAAGCGCTTCGTATGGGAAAACATTGTATGCCGCTTCGGTCTCCCTGGGGAAATCATCTCGGATAACGGGAAACAACTCTGTGATAACCCTTTCAGGGACTGGTGCGAGAAGCTTAACATCACACAACATTTCGCGTCAGTTAAACACCCACAAACCAACGGCCTAGTGGAACGAGCGAATCGAAGCTTAGGTGAAGGAATTAAGGCACGCCTAGAAAAGCACAAAGGAAGATGGGTGGAAGAGCTATCACATGTCTTGTGGGCGCACCGCACCTCAATCAAGACCAGCACAGGCGACACTCCCTTCTCTTTAGTCTATGGGACAGAAGCCGTCATCCCAGCTGAGATCGGCATGCCAACTATCCGCACTGCTGAAATCAATGTGGCAACCAATGATGACGAGAGGCGTATTGACTTAGATCTGCTAGAAGAAAGGCGCGAACGCGCAGCTATACGGGAAGCAAAATCAAAGTCAAGGATGAAAGGATACTATGATGCTAAAGTGCGCAATGTTTCATTCAGACCAGGTGATTTTGTCTACCGCGCCAACGATGCGAGCCACGCAGAAGACACATGTAAGCTTGGACCAAAGTGGGAAGGACCCTATGAGGTTATCGAAGCACTAGGAACAGGCGCGTACAAGCTCCGAGGCTTGGATGGTCGCGAACTGCCACGCACATGGAACATCTGCAACCTTAAGAGGTGATATCTATAGGAATGGCTACAGCCTAGCGCACAGACGCTCTCGCACTTTCAGTGCCCAATAAACATCTATGCATTTACTATTTCTTTTACTTAGTAGAATTGTCTTATTTACTTATTATAAAAATTTGCAAGTATCAATAAAACGCCGCGGTTTCTAGCTAACTCCGCGACATATTTCAATTTGTTATTTCCATATACTCTATGTCTTAATAACTTTTTATTTCTTGCCCACGATGGCGTGCATGCACCATAATAAACCCATGATGGTAAAAGGATAAGTTAACCTACTAAACAACTTGTTGAATAAGAGGATTGCAAACCCATCAACACTGGATCACGTATCCTTGTTAAACACCTTATTCTCAAGACGTTGGAATAAGTTTTGTACACATCCTACGACGGATGCGCAACAACGCACACGTGCACGTTTAACAACTGTGGAACCAAAATACTTGATTCCTTAATTCGGTATGTACAGTACGTTGCATATCATTACACATACACGATTATGATAATACTTGGAAGTTATTTTTTAAGTATCTTAGGACCTTCATACATGATTATGGATTTCCTGTATTCTTGCACTTGCATATACATGTAACAACGAATACGTCTTTTACGCAAAGACAAACAGATAAGTATGCACATCACGAATTGCAAAATATATTCACAAACACTTAACAAAAGGAGACTTATTTCATAACTACTAGTTATTTCCCAAAAGATAGTTACAGCACAAGATACAATCTAAAAACTATGACTAAGCTTCAAGGATGAACTACCCACGCGGCTCGCAGCATTCCCAACCCTATTCAGCTCCTCCAACAAATCCGCGTCTCGACGGGCCATAGTGGCAACACTCACGGGCACCCCGTCAGACCGAGGGAGGTGCGCTGCGCCGATACCACACATAACAGCCTTACCCTTGATACCTTTCTTCTGAGCAAGCCTCGTCTCATGCGCTTCTAAAACTTGCTTCAAGGGGACCTCCCTCTCCAGGACAAAAGGATTCAAGATATCCCTGGGGCGCGCGAATATAGGAACGTGCAGTTGGGATGCATCAGGTTTAAGATAATAGTCTGGCTGCGCAACGGCTTCCCCACCGAGATGACGTGCTAGAGTCAGACCTGCAAAAATAACATCTATCGGATAGTCCTGATCACGCTCCAGTTCAGCAATCTTGGGGAGTTCCAAGTCCCTCATCTTCTCCATGGCAGCGACCAGATTATCATAAGCCTTCGCGTCATAATTAGGTACCTGCTCAACGGGTACCTTTAGAAGCTTAGCCTCATGCAACTTCTCAATGGCTTCAGCTTTCCCACGCTCCAGCGCGCACTTAACTACATCCCCGAAGGAGTCAACGACCTCTTGCGACTCTAGGATACTTAACGCAGCAAGACGAAGCCCATGGCTTATGAGCCATCTGCGCTCAGCAATGGTCGACATAAGTTGAGGATATAACTCCTCGTCATACTCCAGACTCAACTTGCGCAACTTCATCTCCTGAGTTTCAAGGGCGCTTTTCACAGTAGCGCCAAAATTTTCAAGCTGAGAGGTCATCGCATCTTTACCATTCTCCAAATATTTCATGGCCCAATGACAGGAAGACTTATATCCCGCGGCCTCCGCACGCTCTTGATTTATTTGGCACATCAGCGCCATTTTCTCTTCGGCGAGCTTTTTAGCGTGCGACCCCATAGTCTCTGCTTCACCCCTAGCACTAGCTAATTGCGCCTCCAGCAGCGCAATCCGTTGGTCTTTTTCAGCAACTTGGCTAGTCTCTCCCGAATACTTTGCCTTTAGCCGCGAAGCGAGTAAGACCAGATCCTCGACCAGTTGCCCCATGGGCGCATCCCCAGAGGTCCCAGGCTCAGCGCTTTGGCTCTATAGCCCATATGATTCAGAACGAATTGGACTTGATTGGGGGGGCGACTCTGCGGATTGCTCAAACCTACAAACATGACGAGAAATTCACAGTTATTCAGTAATATCATGAGGCATTGTGGTGCTTAATCTTGTAAGGATACTTACGCAGGAATAGATGTGTCAGGTGAGGGTGGGCGCGACGCAACATCACTAGAGGATGACTCCACACTAAACACAACCGGTCGCTTCTTCCGAGAGGTAGCAGCGCCATCGCCACTGCGCTTCCTTTTGCGCTCCAATCCTTGACTTTCTTCTTCCTCTTCCACTTCCTCCACATGCTCCGCCGCTACGGGCGCAGGTTGCACTGGAGATGAAGGGACTGTAGAACTGGGCACACTCTGTAAAGGTGTTGCTTGTAGCGCAACGAACGAACTTTCCCCCGCCTCGCCTAGGTCCAACACTAGGGTACGCCCTGCCGCCGCAACAAGCACGGGCTCTTCTCCCTCTTTCAGTGGCCGTGTTCCCACTTCTACTTCGCTAGGCTTCGTCAGTTGCACAACGCTGAACAGGTCCATTTCTGCGCAACAACAAAGAAATACACACAGTTCACGACAAGTACTGAGAACAAACAGTGAAAAACTTACAGTAATGTAACTAAACGGGGTACGCAAGCATGAGCACCCACCCTGACCATCGGCGCCTAAGAAGATAGGAACTTCTTCTGAACTGCCAAAATAGTTACGGCTCAGGCCAATATGCACCAAGAACTCCTCGGGGTAGGAGTTAATAGGGATGCGGTTCGCATTTATTGTTTCCGCATCCTCCGCATTATATGATCCAGGGAGGGGGCGCTCATCCTTTGGCAGTGTCCCCTTAGAGTAAAAATCAAAATGAGACGGAAAGCATGCGTCGTCAACCCAGAAAAAGGTTTCCCTCCAATTTCTGAGCGCGTCTAACTTTTCCGTATAACATTGGAGTGACCCAGGGCGCTTCGCGAAGGAAACCCACCCGTTTGACCACGTGGTGTGGTAAAACGCGCGGAACAGGTGGATTGTGGGGTTAATGGCCAATAAGTGGCAGTTCACCTCGAAATTAGTTAGTTTTGCCGCACCTATACAGTGCAGCTGGGATAAGTGTATGCGGTAATAATTCAATACATCACTTAAGAATAACGACAGGGGTATGCGCTGATTTGCGAATTCAAAGAATCGCGTGTATACCCCAATCTTCCCATCAGGGAAATCCGCTATCGACGCATTCGCAGCCGGAACTTCCGGATGTACTGCGTTGGGAATATAATAATCAGACGCAAACTGTCGAAGCTCCTCCTCCGTTATGTCTGACGTAAAATCCGATAATTCCTTAACCATGGTATTGTTTATAATAAAAAACAAAGGCGCAGGCGCAGTTACCTAGGGGATATTTCGGTATGAAGGCTTAGAAGTGTTTGAAGCTGTGATAATGGCGGATAGTTTTTTTTTTTACTGTGTGTAGAAACGGTGAAAATGAAGTGAAGGGATTATATAACCTTCCTCCTCCACGCGATGATCGACACGTGGATCCCACCAACCCTAAATATGTGGTTGGGATTGTTTGATGGGACACGGGTGCAGTAACCTTTCCCCCGATTTACGAGGTGCCCGTTTTCTTTATTACGGCTGGATACAATGTATCAAGAGGATATTTCTTTAGCTTCTTTGCTACGCTTTGTTTATTTTTCATGGACTACGATAATTAGTCTAGCATCCGTAGTTACGCACTGCGCATACTAGACTGGGGGGACATGATGACGTATAGTCTATATCCGGGTCACGGACCCGGCTAAAGTCCAATACTAACTTAGCCCGGTACGAACTGGGCTAAGCCGACTAGACGTTTGGGCTCATGAAGGCCCAAACCCGAATCTATTGATGGAATAGATATCCGATATCTTCTAAATAGGAAGATAATCATTCCCAACCGACTAAGGCGGGATACGCCGAAGGTTGAGGAACACGGAACCAACAAGGATTCCGTGCGTATATAAAGGGAATCACATCCCTCGTTTAAGGTACGATCTCAGAACCCTAACACTCCTTAAACCCTAAACCGATTACTTACTCTCACGCCGGAGGATAATCGTGGGAAACAATCCCACGGTAAGTCTAACGGTGTCTTTTGTCTCTTAGTGCGCAGGTCTCAAGCAACAATTCTCAATTGGTACGAGAGCTGGAGCTTCAAACAAGGAACGCCCAACTTTTGTATCAACAAATAGTGTCCGCCGGCTCAATAGGTAGCTTGGTAGGCTTTTTTTTTTTTTTTTTTTTTTTTTTTTTTTTTTTTTTTTTTTTCCCTTAAGAAATACTTAGCTTTGAGATAGTAATTAGGGGTGAGCATGGGGCGGGGTGGGGCGTTCTTTTGGTAAAACCAAAAACTAAACCGTGTATTACGGTTTTTGGAAACTACAAACCGTTTGGTTTCGGTTTTTTCGGTTTCGGTTTTTCGGTTTTTGACATTGAATCGGTTCGGTTTCGGTTTTTATTCGGTTTTTTCTTACTTGAAAACAAGCAAATTTTAATCTTATATGAAGTTTACAATTCTAAGTTTTCAAGCAAAAATATTTAAACAAATATCAATAATAGCATATTCTCTAGCAATCCAAAGCGTTGAAAAAACGTACAAAACAACCAAACATCAATCTAAAAATATAAAATGCACATATTTGCGGCCTTGCACTTTTCGTTCGCTTACGAGAATTGTAGGGGAAATTTTCAAAGAACACTATTGTTCGAAAACAAAGATATAATATCTATAAATAAAACAAATTTTAATGTATAGATAGTAAACACCACATTTTTTTTAATATATAAAGTTTTATACTTAAATTTTTAAAATTAAATAGCAAATCTTTTATATAGATAAAATTATATATGAACATATAAAAAGGTGGGGTGGGGCGGTTTTCTCGGTTCGGTTTTTCTTATGAAACCAAAAACCGCCCTAAACATTCGCTTTTTATAAAATTTAAAACCACCACCATCGGTTTGTCAAATGGGGTGGTTTTTTCGGTTCGGTTTTTTTGGTTTTTTTGGTTTCGATTCGGCTTTTCGGTTTTTGTGCTCACCCCGAATAGTAATTAACATTTTTTAAACAAAATAGTTTACGTTACATTGATTTAAGATCATTTGTATACCAGACTTTATTAATACCAAATGACTAATCTTTACTTTTCATCTCCATTTGATCTAATGAATGGTTTTAACAAACTCATAATCATTTTTTTTTAATCAAATATTAATATTTTTTAAACCATTAATCGTTGAGCAAAAAAAATATATATTATCATGACGTGCATTTAATTATCTTTCTATAGATATGCACTTTGATATATTTTAGACAAACTTTTTTTTTTTCTGATTTTTTCACCGTTTTTTCGTCTTTGTTTTTTTTTCTTCTTTGTTAAAACTTGCATAAGAAATCACATGTAATTGAACACTAATTTGAATATTTATAATAAAATCACATGTGATTTTTCAAACACTAATCTCAATTACATGCGATTTTTCTCACACATGATCTTGCTCACATTCGATTTTCATAAATAAACTACTATAATCTTTAAAATCACATTTGATTTTATTAGAATATTCAAAATAGTGTTTAATTACATATGATTTTTCATGCAATTTTCAACAATGAAGAAAAAAATACGAAAAAGTGAAAAAAAAGGTTAAAAAAAGGTTTGTCGAAACGATTGATTACTTTATTAAATGGATGGTGAGAATGAGTCCTTCCGTTTGCAATGGAAGTTTGATATCCAAAATAACTCTCCTAAGATTAGCTTTGAGATATTGACAAATATCTTAAATATGTAGTAACATTTTAATGACATTTTTTTGTTTTAATACACAAAAGGTTTGAATTGGCGGGAACACCTTAATCTCGGGTGCTTTTTAGCACTATCTATCGTCCACCTATAAAAAATAACTCCGGCAACTCTTCTGGCTCAGTAGAGCATACTGGTGTGAGAACGAGCCGAGACTTGAACCCGTGATCTTTTATTCACAAAATCTCTTCAGTGAACCCATGTAATTTAGGCATGCTTATCATAACTCTTTTTAGTTTTAATGGAGAGGGGGATTAAAATTAAAAATAAAGATAAGACTACAGTGTAACTAATCAACATATTAAATAAGATCTTTGGTTTATAAGACGAGAATAAAAATAAAAGTTACGCCTACCAACTAACAATTTCAATAAAAGAAAATAAAAGCTACGACTAAAATTTAACTAATTAACAAATAAGATCTTCGAATTATAAGGCGTGACAAAAACTGAAAGTTACGACTACAGATTTACAACTTTAATTGTGATTTACTCAACAAAACATCTTGAATATTATTTCTAGCACTTTAAGGGAGATCTTTTAGTTATAAAGTGAACTACAACATGTAAATTTGTAAGATTATTATATGATAAAAACACACACAATTACTATAACTTCTCTGAACTTGATGACACTCTCTAACTAAAATATTTATAGTATTTACCACGATATAAAAATCATTAAAGACTATAGCATGTAAAGTTTAGGGTGCGTTTGGTATATTGTCATGAATCACAATGAGTATGGTTATAGGTATAACGTGGGCCTCTCATAAATGAAAGATCGGTACTTTTTCCTTTTTAGTGATATGGAGTATGAAACATATCTATATTTCATTTCCATATTTGAAAGATTTACGTTTTAAATAAACACATGATTTGAATGAAAATTCATTCCTTGATTCTCATTCCGGGATACCAAACGCACCCTTAATATTTTTGTTGGTTAAAACATTCCCAATACGTATAAATTTTATATGAACATCAAGGAATATAAATTTAAACCACCCAATAAATCTTAAGGGTCGTTTGTTTTTTGAAAGAAACATTTTTTCCTCTCTTTTTAAAGTCTGCGAGCAGAGGTATTTATTTGATTTTTGTAAGCATACGTGCTTTTTTTCATTTCTTAAAATATTAGATATAAATTTTCACTTATTCTCACTTCTTCATCACAAACCTTATTTATTTCTCTTTTATTTTTTTCTTTCAAAAGCACAAAAAACAAAAAGTATTCTTCGTTGCTAAAGACTTTAAATATATTTGTTCTTCTGCGGACATAATTTACAGATAAATAAATAAAACCTCGGAAAAAACAAACGACCTTTTAAACATCGCCGTAAAGTGCGAGAATAACCTCCTCGTTTTCCACATAAAAGAGCTACTTAATAGACTAGACGAGTACCCGTGCCTAGCGGCATCGGTTTCTAGCGGCAGACAATTAACGATATGCGATATTGTGGTAAGTGTTTCGTATAACGTTCAAATATGTAATTACAAACGGTTGTAACATGAGATAATTCAACTCTAACAAAAATTCTTAACATGTATCAAACGACATATAAAAATATTTAATGAAACTTAAAATAAAACATTACATCAAATATGAAATATTAATTAACAACACACGTTACTCGTCGCGTAAAACTTCTTGATACATGACATTTGAGATATAGATTCCTGCTTGACGGAACTCTTTGACTGATTGATTGGCTATGAAAATACATTGTGTTTATATAGGCAATAACAATATGCAATGTTCAATTTGAAATTTCCCTTTTCCCGCATTGAAATATATGTGTTTAAAACGTTTATTCTCCTTTACAACATTCCAGCAATGTCTAACAACATTCCAAACGTTTGTATTGAATTGAATACTTTATTCTCTTTTAAAACATTTCATCAACATTTAAAATTGTCAATCGTTTCCTAACATAGGTTACGTCAACTTTATTCTCCTTTGCATTGATGAATACTTTCAATACGTTTGCATTGATTACTAACCAAACGTTGCATCAATTTCCAGCAATAGGGAAGGTGTTACACATTCTTCTTTATGCATTTAGTACTTTCCAAACGCAAATTTATGTCATTTTTGTTCACTTTCAAGCTTGACCGAATTAAGTTTTCCACTTTCAATAGTTGACCATTTTTATATTTTATGTAGTATATATAGATTTATGTAGTATATAGATATAGATAGATTATGAATGCTTAAAAAAAATTGACATTTGGCAATGACATTTTAGGTATGAAAAAAAAATTGACATTTCCAAAATTCTGAATATTTACAAAATCTCAAACAACAACAATTCAAATCATTTCAGTTGATAGATTAAAATTATTTCAGTCGATGAATTTTCAAAGTAAAAGTTCAACTTAAAAATATGTTTAAATATATGGGCTCAAATTAATGTGTCTTAGCTGCAAAAAAGAAAGTTGCATTGGAAAGAATTTAATCTCGCCACGATACTTTCATTCAAGTTTTCCTCTCCAAATAATAAGATCAACGCATTCATGTTAAATTTTGATCATCATTGCTTCGTAGATATTAAAATAAAAAATAACTATATATCTAGCCTCATAAGATATTTGGCTTTGTTGAAAGGGTTAAATCCACTAAATAAAAACGAACTTTCACAAATTCCCCGAGTTAGTAAAAAAAAGTTTTAATTACCAATCTAGTATGCGAAACTTTCAAATTTGTTATATTATCAAAAATATGGAGACCTTATTTGGCATTTTATTTATTTTTATTTTGCCTAGCCATGTCATCATCTTCTTGGGTGAGTATTCCGCCATCCACCGTCTTCTCCGGCAAGTATTTCGGAATCTCCTCGACAAATATTCCGGCAACCACCATCTTCTCCAACAAATATTCTGGCAACCACTCATCTCACAAACATGCCTCCTTTTAAAAACATATATTCAGAAATACCAACTAAATAGATTCATCTAACATACCCACCAACAAAATACCTAAATTATTTAAATCCCACGGGCATTGGATCTTACTCATTTCTAAAAACTCCATCACATTTTTACACGTTTTAACACCATCATATTCCTGCATATTAAAGATATGTATGTTACTTCCTACCATCGTTAAATGTGTTTTAACGGGTTCACTTTCTTACTCTCCCTATTAAACCCCCCACCATTCCTTCTCTTTTCACCACTACCCGCCTATCTGGGTTCACATATATTCGGAGAAATGAAAACATGTAAATATCTCATGAGATTTCAAGATCTTTAAAGATATATTCCAACTCATCAAAGATATTAAAAGAAACACAACAACAAAAATCCTACATGAGACCCTTTTAGTTATCAAAGATCTTGAAGACCTTTTACCCAAATCGAACTGCAAAAAGAAACCAAAAGGGTGGGTGTGGTGGGCTTTTTGGTTTTTTTTATGAATGTTAGATTTCAATTCCCATGAAAAACGCCGTTGTTCGTGTGTTTGGTTTACAACCACCAACACAGTGGAAACAATCAACAGCTAACAAATAATCTTATATCCAAAAATCCTCAAAACCGCAAATAGCCAACAAATCCAAACACCCTCGAAACCAACGTAATAGACATAATCTATGACACCGTCCTTTAATTCTTAGCAATCAAGCGAAAAACTTGTATAACCCAACAAATCGGCTAGATCTGAACGTGAAGCCAGAAACAAACGAATCAAAACCAACAACAAAGCCACCTACTTAAACCACCTAGCTCACCGTAACAACCGAGAGTGTTGGTTACAATGGCGGCAATTTCAGTGGCAACAAAGAAGAGGTTTATGTGTGTTTTGTTTCTTGAGAGAGAGAGAGAAAGATGGAGAATAGGTATGGCGGCCGGTTTTAGAGAGAAAGAATAAAAAAGAGAGCAGGGAAGAGTAACCCATTTTAGGGTTTGTGTTGGTTTATTTGAAGTTGCCAGCCGTGTATATTAAAGATTCAATTGTTTCCTAAGATAATATTAGTTTGACTGAAATTTCACTTTTTCACTTTTCAAGTTTTTATAGATATAGATAATACTACTTGTTTTTTAAAGAGTTAAGTTTGACGAGTTTAGATATACCGTGATCTTAAAAGCGCGCTTCAACAACTACAAAAAGTATATTTGAAAATAATCCTATTTTATTTGACGATTAACAAGGACCAATCATGTGGCAAATGCTTTACTTTAAGTTTTGACTGAACTAGCAATCAAAAAACGCATTTTTTTAAACCTTAATTATCATGAGGTGTAGTGTAATTGTGTTGATTGATTATAGCATTATCTATGTTATGTCCTGTTTGCTTTTCAAAGAGAAAAATGTATAGATTCAATCATTTAACACTACAGCTAACAGAAAGTTACATAAGAAATAATAATTCAAGTTTACGGAATTCTTTCTCATTTCTCGATCTTTTTTATGGATTTCTTCTAGAAATCCTAAACTTATGTTTAGTTGGATAGATTGGTTAAAAAACCCTTTAGTTTTGACTACTTCTTTGTAAGCTTCTTTTCTAGCTTTTGCTAGCCTTAATAAAAGCCGCCGTTCAAAAAAAAAAAAAAAACCAACAGCTTGACGAAATCTTGATTCAAATTACGGAAATGTTGGACTTTGGTGAATCACTTTGATGCGGATCGCTAATCAAAAGCCACAGACGATTATGAGAACTCAAAAAAAGCTTCCAGTAGTTAAAAGTAAAAAAAAAAAAAAAAAAAAAAAACCCTCTAATACAAAAAAACATAGTACTTAAACTACCCTCAATAGTCGCATAATTTCACCTTTCATCTTAGCGCCGGATCAGTCTTCTCCTACAATTTACCTCCCTTCACTCTATTTCACTTTTCACTTCTAATGGTTACACCTTTTATTAAAATATCTATTTTTAAACAAACATATCATACAAAATACCTCACACATATATACTCACAAATCAAATAATAAATAATAAAAACATAAAGAGGCCGTACCTTTGCACTCTAAATTATTTGATGAAGAGTGTTTTTGTGTGTGTTTTTTTCCTCGCAAGAGTATCTCGTTTTTATTTTAAGAAAAAAGCAACCTCAAAATGATGTTAACGCGCTTTCAAAGAAAATACGACTTAAGCGACAAGGTTTGATCCCTAAACGGCTTCGGTTCGTCCAATCAACTCTTACACCGAACAAACGAAGGCTTGACAACGTCGTTTTTTAAAGGCCAAAACACACCGTTTTAACCTTAAACGTGGTTGTTTGCTTCAACATTATATAAAAGGGTAACAATGATAGCATTCATTTTTGTCTGGCTAGCACACTCCATACCCGAGTTCTTAGTTAAAGAGAAGAGAAGTCGATAAGAAATTAAAAGAAAAAAAATCACATTTTTTAGGGTTTTTAATTAATTTATTTATTTTCAATAGAAGAGGATAGTAGATCCTGCCAAAATTTCCCTCTTAATATTCTTCTCGATTTGAAAAAAAGATAATTTTAAAGCCATATTTTTATACATGCCATTTCTTTTTCTTTTTTTTTCCAGACTAAAGAATACAAAATTAAAAATCATTTCTCCTCCTTTTTTATCATCTTTTTATTTCTCTGAGTGTGTTAATGTTTATATTGAGAGTCAACAAATTTATAATTAGTTTTTTGACTTTTTCGTATCAAGTTTTAAAAACAGCTACTTATTAGTTACTACAGTCAACCCATAGGTTTGATGCATTTGTTGCCATTGCCCTCGTATCCTATGCATTTTGACAAAAAGTTAGAAGGGCGGAATATTGCGTTTGTAAACAAGTATATGGTTATATGAACTTGTTTTTTAAGTTTGTAAATGATTACACAAAATTGATAAAGAAGCAAAGAATACTGGAAAAGGTTAATGGTGGGTGTCCAAGAATATATATTTTGGAAAACAAGCAACTTTATCATAATTTTCTTGGAAAAGTCGCACTAATTTCAACATCTATAAGAAAAACATAGCTGGACATTTTAAAACTTTGCGATTCTCAAATGAAAACAGAAACATGGTAGCTAGTTATATTTTAGTATTATAAAAATAGAGGATTACCGCGCATAGCAACGACAGTTTGCAGCAATATGTTGATTTGTACGTGTAACTTATATATATATATATATATATATATAGGAATTAGGTGCGGATTTTTTTAATTCGTGCGGATGTACGGATAGATCTGGACCGCTCATTCTAGATCTGATCTTGACTTTTTGTAAAAAAGTTAAGATCTGCACTAACTTCAAGGTACCAATTGACCATGTAAACGATTTTTTTAATTTTTTTTTCCTTTTGAGGAATCCTTACTATTTTTATCTTCTTTCATTTTTTTATTTTTCCAGATTTTTCTGAGCATTTTTTGTTTTTTTGATTATGAGTCCTACCGTGATATTAACGATATTATGAGTCATACTGTAATATTATGAAACTATGATATTATAAAATGGTGATATTATAAAACCAACTGTCATATTAAGCTTTTTTACATGTAAAAATGAACCATAATATTAAGAAACATCTGATAGTTACTATGATATTAAAAATTTTAAAAAAAACATATGATAGTTACGGTGATATTAACAATGATATTAAAAAAAGAAAAAAAATTCATGTGATAGTAAAAAGGAACCGTGATATTAACATTTTTTTATTAAAAAGGGAACGGTGATATTAATAATATTAGTAAGAAAAAAAAAAGGTAGTGTGATATTAAAAAAAAATTAGTGTGATATTAACAATTTGTATTTAAAAAAAAAATTTATGTGATATTAAGATCAGATCTTTACTTTTGTAAAAAAATCAAAATCAGACCTTAATATCACAATACCTTTAATCATGAAAACGGTTTTTTTTTTGAATTTTTTTTTCAGCGATTCTTAATAATTTATCATCCAATTTATTAGTTTAATTTTTTCAGATTTTCTTGAATTTTTTTTAAAAGCTATTGTGATATTTCCGCACTATCCCTACTTAAAAAGTTAATTCCCACCCGATCCCTTCCATATATATATATATATATGCGCATTCATATGCGCATTCATATTATAAGGTTGATATATGTTAACCTGAACTTATTCACAATCGGTTGCTTACCTAAGTCATATTTTTAGTATACAAGACATACATGGACGGAGTCAGGATCAAATATGATCGGGTGCACAAAATCTTTTGAACTGTAATACTGGAAACACATTTCAAAAGACTGGGTGCATTTAAGATGCATTTAGAAAAAATCAGCGTTTTTTTAAAAAAGCAACACTACATCAAAAAAATCCATGCCCTTAGCTCCGTCCCTCAAGAAATATGGATAAATCAAGTTGAAATTCTTTATGCGACTTCCGAGAAGGAGGCGATTCATCATGAGGATATCGTTACTTCGGTGCAAAGTTTGTCTCTTCAATGGGTTTCACATCGGGCTCATAAGAATAGATTCTCTATCAAATAATTGATTCAAGTCCCGCGAGCACTGGTTGAATGATTGCATCTTAGTTTTCTTTGGTTCCTCCCTCTCATAGGTGTTCTTTCTTGGGTGCCTTTGTTTAAATGCTTTGAGCGTATCGTATAGCTAAGTCTATCATTTCAGCATTTTTACTTGTCCTTAGAGGCCTGCTAGCAGGGCCGTCTTTGAGGGTGTGCAAGGTGAGCGACCGCTCAGGACCTCAAAATTTTTAGGGCCCCAAAATTGTCCCGTTAATAAATATATGCATGTGTAGACATATTTTTCACGAAGAAAAAAGTATTTAAATGGAAAAATATCTTAAATGAGTAATATGTTAGAACGTTTAGATAACTAATTGCATTATATCTTATAAACGGTGACACTTTATATATAATATTGCTTAACGAAAGACCTCATTATATAATTTCATGCAGGGCCTTCAAAAATTTCGCTGATTCATGAGACGGCCCTGCCTGCTAGCATTCTTGGTTATCAATGCTTTCTGCAAACAGATTCTAAAATATATACATTTGATACAAGAAAACACAAGCTACAAGAAAGCACCACTATATTGTGTTTGGAGTTTTAAAAGTAGCATGAATATTTGTATGAAGATTAAAGTGGGAATATTGAAAAAGCAATTCCAATGAACGGCGCGTAACATGCAAACAAACTTAAAATAAACTAACGGCACAGCGTTAGTGGCATATTTTAGTGCATTATACTACGAAGAAAAAGTTTTAAACTTTTAACGGGGTGGTCAGCGCCGTTAAATTTTGGAAGCAGCAAAACAATATCAGTCTTCAAGTGTTTGTTTTCGTAAGCTTTTCCTGTTTCTCACGCTACACGTCACTTTTTTTCTTATTTTTCTCAATGCTTCTTCACGAAATGATCACATACCCCGTTAAGTGCGTTACAAACTTACAACTATTTTAGATGATGATTCATTGGTTAAGCAGTATAGCTATTGACCTACTGGGAATACTTTGTACTAAAACTTGTAACTTACAACTATTTTAGATGATGATTCATTGGTTAAGGTGTATAGCTATTGACCTACTGGAAATACTTTGTACTAAAACTTTTTGGTAAATCAATATTATGTGATTGAGTCTTTAAATTGTGTATATATGCTAGGATTGTAATCTCTTTGAGGTCTAGGTACCCTGCACCAAGAGACGTTTTTCTTCAAAACGCAACGTGACAGCTATAGCTGAGATCATCTCGGAAAATGCAGCCGAACGACACTACCTGCACATCGTGGCTTGCGTTTTCATGTTTTCTTATTTCTTTTTCTTTTTCAATTGTGTACGGCGTCACCAGAGAGTGGTGTTTTTGGTGTTATGGTGGATCCCGGTGTTATGAGAAAAAAATACTAATATGGCAGCACTTTTCTCACGACACCAGTAAGACGGCTCCATGGTATCTAGTGCTCTTAGACTAGTGCTAGTAAGACAACACCAAAAATATTTTTAACATCGCTAATTTAGCTTCACATTAACTTTTTCTCTACAACCAATTTCACCATTAAATTAATGTAGGGTAAAAGTCAAAAATGATAAACATGTTTTCTCAAATTTACTAATATGATAAACATAGTCATTTATGTATCAATATGCTAAACCAAATATCAAATATGTGCAGTAATGGGTACTTCTTCACATCTTCATCTCTTATATTTGCATCGTTAGTCCTTTTATACTAACGGCCGTTAGTAAATAACTTAAAACTTGGTTTTCTTACGTTTTCGTCCGTTTTTTTTACGTTTTCGTCCGATTTTCGTCCGTTTTTTTACGTTTTCGTCCGATTTTTTACGTTTTCGCCCGATTTTTTACGTTTTCGTCTCTTTTTTTTACGTTTTCGTCCGATTTTTTACGTTTTCGTCTCTTTTTCGTCCGATTTTTTACGTTTTCGTCTTTTTTTTTTACGTTTTAGTCCGTTTTTTTACGTTTTCGTCCCATTTTTTACGTTTTCGTCCGATTTTTTATGTTTTCGTCTATTTTTTTACGTTTTCGTCCGATTTTTTACGTTTTCGTATGTTTTTTACGTTTTCGTCCGTGTTTTTACGTTTTCGTCCGGTTTTTTACGTTTTCGTCCGTTTTTTTACGTTTTAGTCCGATTTTTTACGTTTTAGTCCGATTTTTTACGTTTTCGTCCGATTTTTTTTACGTTTTCGTCTCTTTTTTTACTTTTTCGTCTGTTTTTTTACGTTTTCGTCTGATTTTTTACGTTTTCGTCTCATTTTTTACGTTTTAGTTTGATTTTTTACGTTTTCGTCTTTTTTTTTATGTTTTCGTCCAATTTTTTTACGATTTGTCCGATTTTTTACGTTTTTGGCTCTTTTTTTACGTAAAAAATCGGACGAAAACGTAAAAAAAGAGACGAAAACGTAAAAAATCGGACGAAAACGTAAAAAATCGGACTAAAACGTAAAAATCGGACGAAAACGTAAAAAACGGACGAAAACGTAAAAAAGCGGACGAAAACGTGAAAAATCGGACTAAAACGTAAAAAAATGGACGAAAACGTAAAAAAACGAATGAAAACATAAAAAATAGGACGAAAACGTAAAAAATCGGACTAAAACGTAAAAAAAGAGACGAAAACGTAAAAAATCGGACAAAAACGTAAGAAAACCAAGTTTTAAGTTATTTACTAACGGCCGTTAGTATAAAAGGACTAACGATGCAAATATAAGAGATGAAGATGTGAAGAAGTACCCATTATTGCACATATTTGATATTTGGTTTAGCATATTGATATATAAATGACTATGTTTATCATATTGGTACATTTGAGAAAGCATGTTTATCATTTTTGACTTTTACCCATTAATGTAATAAGACAACCAATTTTATCGCTATTTTTTTTTCTCATTTTCATTTTTTTTAAACAGTAAGATTAAAATTTCATTAATAATTATGTTAGTACAAAAAGTATGACGGGTTGTAATGGGTGAGTGTAGCTTGTTGGACTGGGCTAACAAGCTACTAATGGGCTTATCTTGTACTAATCCAAGTGGTTTGAATGGTTTCCCTGCACAAGAAGAGTAAATCGTTAGCCTTACCTTGGGGACGGACCCCACGATTAGACTCCGGCGTGAGAGTAAGTACACATCCTTGGCAGAGAAAGTAAGAGTATGTGTGTGTAATTATGAGAGAGAAAGTTGTACCTTGTATGGGGATTAGAGTCCTTTTTATAGGCGAGGCTTACCGCTAGGGTTTCCTAGTTACTCGCATATAGTGGTTAGTCACCGGAGCCGGACCCTTGTCGGACAAGGTTCCGTGTTAATCGTGGATGCGGACGCAGGATACTTTCAGCGGCCGATGGCTCGACCTGTTATGTATCTTGCGTGCGTCTTTTGGTCTGGACTATAGCCAATTTTGTCATTTGGCTTACTGTTGGTCCAGAGTTCGTAGTAATTTTATCGTTATTGGGCCTGGGCCCAGTATGTGTATAGTGTGTATTGGCCCTAGTGGGCGTGTTATACGTACTATACGTCAAGTCCCCCCAGTCTAGTATGTGCATTGCGTGCGAATATTGTCGCGTGCGGTGGATGTTACTAGACTTGAGTTGACTGAGCACTTTTCCTTTTCGTGCCTTTTTTGAAATGTCCTTCTGATGTTCCTCTTTTTTCGGGACTGCTACGTCATCAAGTCCCCCTATTATGGCATATTTATTGCACACGGATATCTGTCGCATGCAGTGAATATTGTTAGACTTTAAGTTTGACGGAGCCGTTTCTGCTTCTTATCTTTGAAGTGTCTTTATGAAATTTTCTTTCTTGTTTTACGTGCTGTGCAGCGTGAACGATTCCTGACCCTTCATTTTCTGGCTGATTGGACCCGGTGGGTCCTGCGTCTTTTCGGTAGCCTTTCTTTTTTACTCCTTACTACTCACCTTTGGATCGGGTTGCTTTTTGACACGTGTTCTCCTTTAGGGTTTATCTGGACGCCAACAACCTCCTTGTCTAAATACACTTTATTTTTCCTTCGCCCCATTTTTCTTTTACTGTTCTCTATTTGCAAGCGGTACTCTTCTTCTTTTCGATCTAATCTTCTTGGGTTGCGTCCGTCATCCAGGTTATCTTTCCAGGTTAGGTTCTAACTCCTTTTCCTCTTCCGTTATGGGTACTTTTGCATCTGCTAAGTCTAAGCTTTCACAAGGGACGCTTGATCGCTTTTGTATTAAATATTCAATTCCGCAATTTGTTCATCCAGAATTGCCTGATCCTGATCAGATTATTCAAGAGGCACCAGATGAGAAGATTGGTGTATATACCCGCTTTTTTGAATATGCTAATTTCCGTATTCCTTTATCTGTGTTCCTTGTGTCTATCCTTAATTATTATCGTGTCCATATATCGCAACTTTATGTTATTGGTGCTGCTAAAGTTTCTCAATTTGAGATTCTTTGTTTCGCTCTTGGCATCAAACCCTCGGTTGGGTTATTTAGGTGTTTTTATGTTCAGTCTCAGAAGAATGGTTGGCGAGTTGATAGTTTTGGCATTTGATATACTAAACCCCTTGATTCTCTTAAAAGTTGGAATGGCCATTTCTTCTGGGTTGACTCCTTTGCTTGTCCTGCTATTCATCCTTTCTGCATTGGGAGAAGCGTTCCTTAGGATGTTACTCCTAAGGATGCTGAGTTTGATGCTGGGCATGTTGCTTCCCATGTTACCCATGCTTCTCCTTTTCACAAGTTTCTGGAGTCCTTTATTTGCTTGGTTGGGTTAAGTCGTAATTATACTTTGGGTGAGATTTTTACCCTGTTTTCTATGACGAAGAAGATCAGGGTGGGTGTACCACATTTATGCTACTTTACTCTCTATTCTTTTTTTTTTGTAGCCTAAACCGTGCTTGTTGTTTTTCTACTCTTTGCAGCGATAGATTTGCTATCTTTGGTTCAAATGAAGGATCCTATGAAGCTGAGGGTTGATATTCGTCCTTTGAAAGAGGGTGAGCTTTCGTTGTTGAAACTAACTGAAAGCCCCTCCGTTTTCTGTTGAGTTGGGGGCTAATAGGAATATGCTTGCTGATTTTGAAGCCGGAGCTTCTAGGTTATGTGATGATTCTGTGGATGTTAATATTGTACGGCCTGTTTGTTCTGCTGCTGAAGCTGATCTTTTGGTGTCTGGTGCTACTCTTGGTACCTTTTCGGTGCCTGCTTGTGATGTGGCTTCAGGCTCTCGAAGAAAGAGGAGTAAAGTTTGCACTGATTCTGTTTATCCTCGTAAGAAGTTGAGGACTGACAATGTGGATTCCGGTAGGACTTCTATTGGTGGTAAATCTTCGGAATCTATTCAGAAGTTGCTTGCTCAAAGTACGCTTTCTCTTGAATTTTGTTTGAATGCTTTACCCACTCATTCTTCTTCTTTTCCTTCATTATCAATCACTCCCCTTCATGAAGCTGGGACGTCTATTGAGTCTGACTCTGGTTTGCTCCGTCTTGGTAGTTCCCCCCTTAGTTTTGTTGTCTTGATTTTTATCTTTTTCGTGATGCTTTAATTCCCCTTGCCTTTACTTATTTTTTGTTTGTTGTTTGGTAGGTCCTCCGTGCCGGTTGTGACGGACGCTGTCATTACTACTGTCATTTCTGTTGAGAGGGAAAGGGGTCAAATGAATGTTCATTCCTCCGTTTCTAACAGTTCTAATGTTGTTGGCGACACTCACCCTATTTTTGACGAATTTTCTGACTTTGATATCTCGGCTGGAGACATCCGCGCTGTTGATGATTCGGATTCCAGCTCTTCGTCCGGTGTTCATGTTCCAAAATGGAACGTTGCCAAGAACTCTCTTCTTGATGATGCTGATGAATGTCGTGGCATGGTGGATGAGTTTTCCCCTCCTTGCTATTTTTCTTCCGTTCGTGAGATGGGGTATGATCGCCTTCTTGCTGAGTTCAATGTTGCTACAACACGATAGGTGTGCTTTAGTTCCGAAGTCCGTATGCGATTGGAGTATAATATGGTAGAGAGAAAACGCCTATTATCCCTGTTAGAAGAAAGGGATAAGGAGGTTTCGATCCTTAGGGCTAAAGTTGCTGAAGTTGGGTCCTCTGAGTTGGCTACTGTTGCTGAGTTGTCTGCAGCTTCTACCGCGGAACTTGCTTTGTTGAAGAGTCAAAATTCTTCCCTTGAGAGGGAACGAGACTCTCTTCGTGCTGAACTTGCTGAGCTCCGATCTTCTTTTGATGAGAAAGATTCCGAGTCCTCTACCTTAAGGGCTGAAGTTGTTGTTCCCAAGTCTCAGAATGCTAACCTTTCTTGACAGGTATGTATTAATGATTTTTCATCCAGCTTTTCTATTCGCTTATTCTTTCGTTGTTTTTTTACCATTTGTTTTTATTTGTAGATACGTACTTTGGATTCCTCATGTTCCGAGCTTCGCAGTAAAATTCCTTCTCTTGATGCTTTGAGGGAAGAGTTTTCCAAGACTTAAGACGCAAAGGTGGCTGCGGTTATGAAAAAGGTTGATTCGACAGTTGCTGATTTGTATGAACTGGCTCGGCACCTTGATGAATAGTTTTATCATCGCTTTCTTACTTTGCAATCTAGTCGGCGTTGGTTGTTGACTAATGGCATGAGCCTTGCTGTGTTTAAGTGTTTGAATTCTCCCGAGTATTCTGCAGCAATGGCGGAGGTTATCGACCGTGCCATTGATAAAGGTATGTAAGTTGGGCTAGCAGCGGGTATTATTCATGGTAAGGAGGGAAAAGAGCTTGTGGATCTTGCTGAATATGATCCTTCTGCGGAAGCTCACTATCTTTCCGCCGTGAAGGCCCTTGCGGATGTGGAATTTTCTTTAGTTTCCATTCTTAAGTCTAGCAAGGATACTGGTATTGCTGATGTTTATGTTTCTTTAGTTGATCCGTTGTCCGCCAGCAATGTTATGGGTGCGGAAGGACCTTCAACTAGCGAGTTGGCTTTGACTTCCAGTACTTCGTTGCCACTTGTACTTGCTTCTGCTAGTGTTCCTGCTGTCTCTGTTAGGCCCCTCTCCACCGATGATTATGACGTTGGAGGGTCTAGTGTTATTATTGATATTGCGGAGGATCCACACCCTGAGGTGAGCGAAGTTCCTTCCGTCCTGTCTGAGTCTGAAGCTAGCGTGACTGTCTTGGAGCAAAACTAGTTTACTTTTCTTTCTTTTTATGTTTGTAGTTCTTTGAACAATGTATAGCTTTTCCATTTCTTGTAATGTTTACAATGGTTGCGTGAAGTTTATTACCTGTTCTATGCTACTATCTTTTTGTTGTACGGATATCTATGTTTTTAGTATCCGCTGCGTATATTTTGTGGTGCTATTATTTTAACGTTATACGGATATGCACGTTTTTAATAATCTTTTGTGCAAACCATTTTTGGATTTGTGTCGGGCTATTGTTTTAACGTTTATACGGATATGCATGTTTTTAATAGTCTTTGGATAATTTTGGGCCATCCTCCCGGTACTGGGCTTGCAATACCTCTTACGTACCTTGGTGATTATGTTGTTCACCTTTTGGTTATTTGTGATAACTCTTTGTTATTAGGAAATAAAATATTTGGGTCGTTGATGAGTGTCTAAATACTCATCATTTTTGTACAAATTAGACTGCAAAAACATCTGAAAACACTCAGAAATGCATCAAAATGATAAAAATATCACAAATAAGTGTTTTATGTGTTTTAAATGCAAAAATATCAAAATCTGGTGAAAAACGTATCAAGTTTGCATAATTGGCAGTTTTAGTCCCCCAGGTTTCAAAAGTTGTCAAAAACAGTCCCTGGTAAATCTAAATAAAAGAAAAATATCATTTCAAGTCCCTAGGGATTCCTAAGTTGTCAAAATTAGTCCTTGAGATTTAAATTTACAAAATTACAACTTAGGTCCTTAAACTTTCAAAAATGACAAGTATGGTCCTTTGAGAATTTGAAAATGTCAAAAATGGTACTTGTACTATTGAAACTTGTCAGTTTTGGTCCTTGTGACAACTTTGATTAAATGGCAGGAATGGTCCTTCAAGATTTCAGAATTACAAAACAAGTCCTTGTCATATACTAAAACCTAGCCTTGTCAAAATTAGAATTGGACCCCTGCCTTTAAACCATTTGGACCCCTGTCAATACCCTTTTTGAACCCTTGGTCAACCCAAAGTCAAACAAACAGCCTTACCCGCCCTTATCCTGTATATCTTCCCCAAGTGGCCTGCAACTCTCAGCCCCTCTCCCATCACCTTTTCACCTTTCCCTCCACCCCCCATCATCACAAACCCACCACAATAAATGCCACCCCCCCCCTAGTAGCTAAAATCAGAGCCCACAGGTCAAATGGCTTTTCCCGCCAAAATGATCAAACAGCCAAAAATGGCTCTAGCCATCCAATGGCTCCAAATATTGATGGGATTTGATCAGAGGACACGTGTAAGCCATTTTGAAGTATAAAAAGAGGAAGAGATGCAAGAGAGAAGTAGTAGTTAATTTTTATTTTCACATGTATGTCGTATTTCATGATTATGTTTTTAATTAAGCTTTAAGTTGTAATATTTTGTTTCAATATATCAAATTAAGTCATCTAAGTGTATTCAAACTATTATCAAGCAGCAATTCAAGTTTTTATTCACATTTCATATTTTATGCTTACTGTTGGAAATTTCCATTTCAAAATCTCATACCCAAGCTTCAAATAGCTTATTTCTTAGTTTAAACAAGCTTACATAAGCTTATTATAGCTTTTTGTAAGCTTGGAATGCAATTTCAAGCAATTCTCATGGTTAGTCAACAAAAGTCAACTGAAGCTCATTTGGTCATGGAAATGGTTTATGGGCTGATGCAGAGTGGATTGGGGTTGGATTTAGTTAGAATAGCATAGTTTTGGTCTGGTTTAAGCTGCAATCATAAGCTGGACAGTTGTGAGTTACTTTCCATTTTTCTTACTCAGTTTACACATTGTGCTCATATTTAAATCTTTGGTCATTTTAATTAGTTAAAACCTGTTTGATTAGTGGTATTTAGGTTAATGAAACTCAGTTTGATCATTAAAAATAGCAATTCAGTGTTTAGTTCAGTTCTCATTTGCAAATCAGTAATAAAAGGTGTGTTTGGATTTATAGCTTAATCTGTCTTAGAGGTATATTCAGGGGTAGATGCATGTTGGTTTATGCTTGTGTAGCTCTAATACACTCATATCAGTCATAATTTTGTGCCTGCAAACCATAAAAGTCAAACTTCATGTGAATCTGTCTTAAGTACTGATCTGTTGAGATTTTTGGAAATCAAAAGCTTGTTTAGTGTTTGAAATTGAGAAACATTGCTTGCAGTAGCTTCATTTCATTATATAACATCATTATCAGTCCAACAATTGGTTGCAAATCTCACATAAGTCAACTTTGCAAAATTGTATCAATAGTCAAAACTTGAAAATACCAGTTTTTACCCAACTAGAAGGATTTTTCACAGGTTCATTATTGGTCCAAATCAAGTGAGACTTTTTGTTTTTAAAACTTCAACTGGTTAAGTTACTTGTTATCATTTTGTTAGATTTTTTGTAATTTTCTAAAGCCTTCAAAAAAGCTTATCAAACAGGGCTTATGTGCCCTGTTCACAAACTCAGTCAAAGCTGAGTTTTCTCAGCTTATTGCTAGGCTTGTACCAAGCTCATCAGAGCTCACCCAGGGCTGATTTTTGGTTCATAAGTAGTTAGCCAGGTCTAGGTCAGGTTCCAACTTCTGTTTTTTGATTTCTAGCTTATTTAGTAGCTTATTATTAAACTGCAAGTTGACCCCTAAATATGTTTTTGCACATAAACTCAAATCAATCAAATCACAAGCAGTTGCAATTCAGAGGTCAAGGTCATTTGTAATTTGTTGTTTTAAAGTACTTATAGCTTATTAGAGCTTCTGTGAAAGTTTGGTTCTCAGTTTGTAACTTGTGCTTATTCAAAGTGCTTATTAATAAGGACTTATAACTGCAGTTTCAATTTCCTCCACATAAGCTACTGTTTTTCTATTTTTCCTAGATTCTAAATATTATTTTAGACTTTTCTTGAATTTTTCACATTTTTCTAGGTCAGTTTGCTTATTTTCTTAATTAAAAACAGTTTTTAAGTCATTTTAAATAGCTTTTAATACAATTAAATAAGAAAAAGTTCAAAAAAATAATTTTTCAATTTTCTTAGGTTAAGATAAATATAAAAAGTAAAAAAATTATTTTTCCAGATTTTTCATAGTTTAATTTGTAATTTTTAGTAATTTAATTAGTTTTAAATAGTTTAAAATTCATAGAAAATAGAAAAATAATCAGAAAAATACAAAAATAGTTTTGAAAATTCTCTTTTGATATTTTAGATTTTTCCAAGTTATAATTTTATTTTTCTAGCTTTATTTCCTATTTTCTTGTATTTTAGGTTATTATTTAATAGTTAAAATTAGTTTTTAATTAATAATAATTAGATAAATAGTTATAAAAATAGTTTTCTTTTTCTTAAAATTTTCTTATATCATTAGGTTTGTAAAAATATCATTTTCATATTTTTAGGATTAATATTGTGTAAGCTTCACATTTTCCTTTGTACGTCACGTAGTTTTTAATTCAGTTTTATAAAAACATAAAATCAAGAACATCAGTTTAAAAATAGTGATAGCGTTTATTTAATATATTTTAACTTTTTAATTTCCTTTAATTTGCATTTAAGTCGCTGTAATTTATTAATCTTTTCTTTAGGTATAAATAACTCAAAATCCTTACTGATCACTATCCTTAGTGATTATTCGACATCTGATTGTGTTAAACACCAGTCATCCTCCGTGGGACTTAACGACCCAGGAATCCACTGTATTCTCCTGATCTAAATTGCATTTGGTGTTTGAACTGTTTTAAGTTCCTTACGGTTGGTCATTCACAAGTGACTAGCTTGCGTGAGAAAACTTGACGGTTTTGCACCAACCAGTCGTGCCCAACTTTGTGCTTGCGCGTCTTATGCACTTAATCAAAATGAAATTATTTGAAAAATAAAAGAATGAAGCTAGCTAATCTTCACTTTTTTATTGATTTGATATATTTCAAAAATATTACAAAAATTGTAAGTTCGAGTACATTTTTTCCATTGTCAATCGTTCTTACCCTTTTTATTCTGAGTCTTATAACTCCTGAAGTTGTGTCCTTGCCGGAAATTTGTTGATGGCAGACATCATTCTTTTTTGGAGAAGTGCTTTTGCGATTCTGTTTTTCTTCGTTCTTGCAGAAGTTTGCTTTAATGGTTGCCCGTGACGGGTTGCCTTATACATAATAGTTGTAATTTTCTTTCTTGAAGAATTGTTCTAGCTGGATGTACTTTTGCTGACATTGTCATTATCCGCTGACTTTCCCGGTGCGGAAATTTTTCCTTCTTCTGAGTTTCGAATCCTTCTTCTTGTCTGCTATCCTTTTCTTGAAGGAGTTTCGGTGGCTTGCTTCCTTGTGGGGCCGCTGCATTCTCCCTACGGGATTCCCTGAGAAGTTCGTGGGGCTTGTAATTATTTCTTGAAAGGCTGTGACGCTCCCCGATAAGGTTTTAAAATATACCTTTTTGAGGGGTCGTTTAAGCCCTTATTTGATCACTTTTGTATCCGTTATTACTTAATATCGTTCCTTTTCACTTTTTAGGTATCTTGAAGGCAAAATGCCAGAATGACACTTATTCGGACGAAAAGGCGCGAATTTACGAAGAAAATGGCCAAAGTCAAGAATCGAGACACTCAGGCTGATGGAACTGAAGGGGACGGCGTCAGGCACAACTAGTGACGCCGTCGGAAGATGTTTTGTGACGACTCAGTAGCCAAATTGCTTATTTTCAAGTGACGACTTCAGGTTTTAAAAGAGTAGGGCGTCGCAACTAAGACGACCTAGATTTGATCCAGACGACGTCAGAGACTGAAGGGGACGACGTCACAGACATAAGGTGACGCCGTCGCAAGACTAACGTGGCCAAGACGAAACCCTAATGACGGCGACCCAACGGCGTCACAAATTAAAGGGTGACACCGTCGCATTTGTAATCTTATATATAGAATCCGAATTTTTTTTGTTTTCAGTGTGTAGTCTTTTGGAGTAAAAACCTAAACCAAACCAAGGCTGTCTTGTACAGTATTTTAGGGTTCCATACCCTATCTTACATCAAGATAAGTGTTTTACTTCATTAATTCAATTATGTCTTCCTTTGATTGTGTGTATGCTTATATGTTCCCCATGCCCGGCTACTTTACTTGTGTGTTTGCTTAGGTAATATGAAACTTAGTTATTGAATATTGATTGGTTGTCTCTTATCTTAATTGTGATTGACCTAGTATTGCGATAGGTCATTCGTTGTGTTTGTAATGCTTGATTGATCTTTGATGAACCTTAGCTTATAATCGCCTAGAGTTATTGTAGACAAGTCATTCAAAGAATACCTTAGAGTTAAAGTTTATGAATCCTAGATATTTTATAGTCGTTAACCTTTGGTAGCTTCAAAGAGTTAGGGATAAATGCATACCCTACGACCTTAGAGATACAACGCAATTAAGAATAAGGACGTGACAATTCAACCACCAATAAGAGATAACTAGGGAGTAATAAAGCCTAAGAAAATACATTTTTAACTATCATACGAGCACACAACAATAGACATAGAGTACATACACCTTAGTTTAGATAATTAGATAAGTAGAGTAATCGGTAGAAATACCAAACCCCCAAATCCAAACCCCGAGGTTTGTACCTTTCCATTTCCTAAAAACATAAAAAGATAAAAAAAAAATCTTCCTCAACCCTAACCTTAGCGTAGTAACTTCTCACTAGCATTCCTATTCCCCTAGAGAACGATATCAATTCTCGTGGCTTACCCTAATACTACACTACAACGATTAGGTTCACTGCCTAGGGTGTTGAAAAACTTTCTCGACGAAAAGGAAGTTCCTTTGACCCCGAACGACGCGTGTAGCGTTATCAAGTTTTTGGCGCCGCTGCCGGAGAATAGAATAGCTAGTTAGGAGCCCACCTCGTTTAGGTTTCCTTGCTTGATTCCTATCAAGTAAATTTTTTTCCCATTTTTAGCTTCCTCGTAGTCTATCCCCCTTCTACGTGACCTTTGTTAGTATCCCCATCACTTTTCATCATGGAAGGTGATAACCTACCACCATTCATCAACCTACCACCAAATGACCCACCAAGAGGCCGTACTCTTGGTGAATACTCGAGACCAAGCCACCTAGGCTATAGGAACACCATTGAGCTTCCCGACCAAGCCCAAACTACGGCCCTGCGATCCGACACCATCCGGTTGGTGCAAAACGGATGTGCATTCCATGGACTTCGTTCCGAAGATCCTAATCAGCATCTTAAGGATTTCCTTAAAATTGTTGATTCCATCGGCCTCGATGCTACTACTCGGGAGACCACGCGTCTGCGTCTCTTCCAATTCTCTCTACGGGACCAAGCTAGTAATTGGCTTGAGCGACTTCCCGCCGGCTCCATCTCAAGTTGGGATGATCTCACCTCTCGCTTCCTTGCTCAATTTTTCCCATCGGGGAGAACTACTAAACTAAAACGAGACATCTTGACGTTTCAACAACTTCAAGGCGAATCTCTCTACAAAGCATGGACTCGATTCAAGGACTTACTCCATAAAGTCCCTCATCATGGTATTGATCTTTGGCTTTAAATCCAAATCGTCTATAACCATACCGATTTCATCACAAGGCGATCCATTGATCAAGCCCCGGTAGAAGGCTTAGCGACTTGAATGCAGAGGAATATTGAGATATTATAGAAGAGCTTGCCGATCGAAGCTACGAAGATTGGAATGAATCCCCTGAAACCCCCGTTAAAGTGGTTAATGCCATATCAACTCCTCTTGAATCGTCCAACGTCACCGAAGATCAAATGAGTGCTCTTGAGAGAAGAATTGATTATCTGATTGAAAGGCATAAGAGAGCCCCCGTACGAATCCCTCGGGAAATAGTCAATTCCGCAAATTCCACCAACCACCCAACACCTTTCTCCGAATCCCCAAGTCGTGAGCAAAATCTTAATTCCGAATGGCGCTTCCGTTCTAATTCCCCAATACCACTCTCACCAAGCTTTAAGGAACAAATGAGGGAGTACATGGCAGCTCATACGGAGAGATTAGCAAAATTTGAAGAGGAGGTTTATAGGCAAAGAGAGGAAATGCAGGCAAAGATGACGAAAATGATGAACTTGGTAAATGAATTTACCAAGACAAAAGTTCCCGAAAAGGTATTAGTAAGAAGCAATGATTATCCTCCCACGTCGTTTGTTAACGACATTTCCATTATGCCTGAAGATGGAAAGGTTGAGGAGAAGAAAACTGAGGAAAGCAAGAGGGAGGAGGCTGAAATTAATAATGAGCCCGAGACCATTGAGTACTACCTTAAGCACGAAATTAACAAAAAAACCATTGTTAACCAAGTGAACAACTTTAGGTACAATGAGGTTCTTAGGGAAGCCCTTGAAGAAAAAATAACAGAAAAAGAGTATGACACCATGCTTATGGGACCTCTGTATGAGCTGGTTCTAAAAAAACCAGTAACTAAAAAGCGAGACACCACGGGGAACTTCGTGATACCATGTAGCATAGGTGACATTGATAATATAAATGCCTTAGTTGATCAAGGGTCGGATGTAAACATAATGTCGTTATCAATCTATAATAAGTTGACTAGGGAGAAACCAGCCAAGACCGATCTTAGACTTTCCTTAGCAAATCACACCTATGTCTACCCCATAGGAATCGCAGTGGATGTTTTAATAGAGGTGGCTAATATTGTATATCCGGTGGACTTCGTGATCATAGACATTGAGGAAGATAGAAACATGCCACTCATTCCGGGGACACCTTTTCTGGCCATTGCCAAAGCAACCATCAAATGCGGGGAGAGCATCATGATACTTAAAAGTGGCAAAGGGTACGCTAGGATACCCATTGTACCAAGGTATCCTCTTAAGATCATGGAAAAGATTACGGATGAGAATCCACAAATCCCTAACAACGTGGTTAAGAAGAAAATGAACGATTGGGAAAAAGGGCTTAGAGATTTCATGGTTCAAGGACTACATGCAACATTGTGGAAGCGCGATAAAAAGTTAGGAAATAATCCCACTTCAATACCACAAAGATTGAAGAACCCTACGGAATTTTTAAAGGGAGAGAAAGTACTCTTATACAAATCACGAATAAGAGCGTTACGAGGTAGAAATAAACCAAGATGGTTTAGGCCTTATACGGTGAAGGAAACTAATCTAAAGGATAAAACCGTTACCATAATAGACGACGTTGGCAAGGAATCCACGGTAAGCATACAACGTCTACGTCCTTTTGTTGAAGGAAGAGCAAAAAAGGAAGGTGACGGTAACGAGATAACGTAGGGGCACGACTTCGAGTCTAGCTACAAGACTCATAAATAAAGAAAAGCGCTTCGTGGGAGGCAACCCATGCTTAATTGTTTGCTTGTTTGTGTGTCATGTATCTGTTATTGAATGTTTATTCTCATGTTTAAATTTGTAAAAATGCTTAATTTGTCTTTAACCTCGTCTTAATTACATTTAAAGGTATTTTACATAAGGGATAAGTGTAGGGAGGATTACACACGTTTTCAAAAGAAACGTAAACATGAAAATTTCAATTAATTAAAAGATATACATGTGTGTTTGTTCGAGTCAAATGCTTGTATCGAGTCATAATGGATGTTTTGCAGGAAATTTTTCCAGATTCTAAAGATGTAAATTTTTCAGAATTTTTTCCAGAAAATTGCAGACCAGTTTTTGTCAGGATAACCTGACCGCGTCAGGATCGCAACCTGACGGCGTCAGGAAGGAGCAGAAACAACTGATTACTTTTTCTCGTTTTTTGAGCTACTTATAAATTTTTGGAATTTTCCAGAAATTCTGTAAATATCCATTCCACAAGCATTATATCCTAGTTTAGTAGATTCCTATATATATTGTTACCGCCGATTTTACGCGAAAGGTTTCGTTTGTTTTCTTCAAGTGTGCAGGTTTAATTTACCAAGAAGAAGATACATAAGATGAGAAAGAGCTTTTCAGTTCTTGAAGAAAGATGTAACCACCACTTTACACGGATCCTACTGAGCTAATCAGGGGAGTATTAGTTTCTTTCATCTTTTATTACCTTTCGTTATCATAAATTTGATACTTTCGGGGAACATTGGAGACAATGTTCAGTTTAAGTGTAGGGAGGGAAAATAAAACGGGAACTTTGAAACTATGCTTATCCTTGATTATTTGCTTTGTCCAATTGCATTTGTGTAATAAACCATGATAAAATGTCGGTTAGGGTAATTTTGGCACCAAATTTAAATTTTTTCATGACATATAGGAGTGGGCCATTAGTCTTAATAAAGCATCTCATGGATAGGAAGTTATATGACTAGCACAAAAACCCTTTACCACTTAAATTCCACCCAAAATGTGAGGATCGCTCTTAGATTAGTAGGAATTAAAGCATTCATCTTTAATGCTTAGAGTGTGAACCGGTAGTATAATAGATTCTAGAACTTGTTTTGTGATGCATCCCAAGATCGCTAGTAAGACTACACTTGTGTAGTTAGGAATAACTAAATGATAAGAGGCATTATGATTACCCTTGTTTGATACCCGTAATATAATTACTTCTTCCACATCGGTTGAGTAATTCCCCCACACCCTTGCGTTGTACTCATCTTTAGCACACGATACCCCTAGTTAACCCCTCTGAGCCTATCCTTTTCCCGGTTCTCATGATGTTTCGGTTTTCCGAAATATCAATGAAGAGCATTGTTTACACCCCACCCCCAAATGTACACCCAAATCGCCTTAGCCTACCTTGTATGCACTCACTTTTAGTGCATTATTGTTATCACACTTAACCCTTAGTTCAATTATCTAGTTGCTTGCATAAGTTGCTAAGTCGAGTCATATCCTTTGTACACAGTTTTAGGACGATTGGGACTCATGGGAAAAGTTAAACTTTATGAAATGACGGGAAGGGAACGTTAAATTCAAATTTCCTTTATTTGCGTAATAATGTACTCCAAGTGTTTTGATCTTTTCAATTCGGGTCAAATTAGTGTTAGAGTAATAAAAACTCAAGTGTAGGGATGTGCCTATAAATCCCTATCATTTTGATGTTATCGTAGAGGATGGTAGAGTAAAAGTGTATGAAAAAAAAAATCGAAAAAAAATTAGAAAAAGAGAAAAAAAATAGAGTGTTGAAAAAAAAATACGGGCTACCATCCTACATCTATCTTTAATTTATGTTTGTTTGTTTCAGTTATCTAGAGTTTAGAGTGTCGAGTCTTGGCTTAGCAACGCCATTCTTCGCATGCTTGTAACATAAATATTTTTGACTTGCCACCACTAAATAGCCTATCCCACCAAACCCTTTGTTTCCCTACCGTAAGCCTAATATTACAACCCTTTAAAAGACCTATTGGATAGTCTTTCCTAGGTGCTTACGCCAAAGCGATGGAGGTTTGATATAGTCTCATGCTTATGGTAATCTATGTACTAGGACAGGTTAATGAGTGTTTATTTTCCATTTCCACTTTGTTATATTTCATATACACCCGAGAGATGTGAGTATCCAAACACCCCATGTGAGGTGCTAGTATGTAATTTCCATGCTTGTTATGACTTTTGCGGGGCTTATATGTGTTGTGAATTGTTCTAAACTAATGCTTCATGACCTCTAACTTATAAATTGATTGGCTAAAAACACATTTGCTTGAGGACAAGCAAATACCAAGTGTAGGGATATTTGATAAGGTTTTAAAATGTACCTTTTTGAGGGGTCGTTTAAGCCCTTATTTGATCACTTTTGTATCCGTTATTACTTAATATCGTTCCTTTTCACTTTTTAGGTATCTTGAAGGCAAAATGCCAGAATGACACTTATTCGGACGAAAAGGCGCGAATTTACGAAGAAAATGGCCAAAGTCAAGAATCGAGACACTCAGGCTGATGGAACTGAAGGGGACGGCGTCAGGCACAACTAGTGACGCCGTCGGAAGATGTTTTGTGACGACTCAGTAGCCAAATTGCTTATTTTCAAGTGACGGCTTCAGGTTTTAAAAGAGTAGGGCGTCACAACTAAGACGACCTAGATTTGATCCAGACGACGTCAGAGACTGAAGGGGACGACGTCACAGACATAAGGTGACGCCGTCGCAAGACTAACATGGCCAAGACGAAACCCTAATGACGGCGACCCGACGGCGTCACAAATTAAAGGGTGACGCCGTCGCATTTGTAATCTTATATATAGAATCCTAATTTTTTAGTTTTCAGTGTATAGTCTTTTGGAGTAAAAACCTAAACCGAAACAAGGCTGTCTTGTACAATATTTTAGGGTTCCATACCCTATCTTACATCAAGATAAGTGTTTTACTTCATTAATTCAATTATGTCTTCCTTTGATTGTGTGTATGCTTGTATGTTCCCCATGTTCGGCTAATTTACTTGTGTGTTTGCTTAGGTAATATGAAACTTAGTTATTGAATATAGGAGATAACTAGGGAGTAATAAAGCCTAAGCAAATTCATTTTTAACTATCATACGAGCACACAACAATAGACATAGACTACATACACCTTAGTTTAGATAATTAGATAAGTAGAGTAATCGGTAGAAATACCAAACCCCCAAATCCAAACCCCGAGATTTGTACCTTTCCATTTCTTAAAAACATAAAAAGATAAAAAAATAATCTTCCTCAACCCCAACCTTAGCGTAGTAATTTATCACTAGCATTCCTATTCCCCTAGAGAACGATATCAATTCCCGTGGCTTACCCTAATACTACACTACAACGATTAGGTTCACTGCCTAGGGTGTTGAAAAACTTGCTCGACGAAAAGGAAGTTCCTTTGGCCCCGAACGACGCGTGTAGCGTTATCACTCCCCTTGCGTGCTGTTCTTTTCATCAACGGGTTTATAATGTTGTAGGGTATACAACAAGTTCGATAGGCCTTTCAAGAGGTTTCCCATCTGAATCTGCCCCGTTGCATTGTAGTGGAAGGGCTTTTAGTGAGGTTGCTTTTCCACCGCGCAACTTTTGTTTTATCCCGGCGCTCGCAAGCTGATCATTTGTACCTTAAACCCAGTCTATCCAACCCGATATGCCTAGATTGGTACACGTACACTTGTTTAGGGACCAGGCTGTATTAACAGAGGAATGTAGGCATAGTTTTCATCCTCTGTTGTTTGTCATTCCTAGGGAAGCTTCTTGTTAATTAGGGCCGTTTTACGCATTGCGTTGTCCCTAACTTCCTTTGTTGCCCTTCCCTAGGGACCCAACTCTTTGCACATTCTATCACTCCTTTCGACCCAGTTCCCGTGATATAGTTCCTTCTTCCGCTCGGGAATGCCGAGGTTGGGAAGGAACTGCCTGCACTACCAAAATCTCAAAGGGCTAATGAGAGTCTAATCATTTTAAACTCCTACCTTTGGTATGCCATATGGTCTAGGCAGGCTCACACGAACTTCAATGGACACGGGTTTTGGGTGAAGGAGTGTTGTGAATGTTCGCGGAGGTGGGTTATTAGTCGTCATTTTAGAATGAATAATTGTTATTAGCAGTCATTTAATAACATGTTTTGGTTGCCGCAGCATCTGCTTTTATTCTTATGTTTTTCTTTTGGGGGGTAAAGGTTCAGGTTATGTATGGGTTTTTTAGGAACAACTGTGCGTTGGCAACGTGTTGTTGCTGATGGCCGGTTGTGTTCTTTCCCTACCGTATACCATTGTATTCTTCTTCTGAATAACATCTTCAACTTCTCTTTTGTGTTTCTGAAGATTTTCTGCTGCCTGATGTTATGTGCCAAGCTTTTTTGTTGAAGAAGGAGTAATTCCTTTTTTTGCCTTTTCCCCTTTCTTTACCTCGCGTATTTATAACGAGGATTTTACTATTTTTGCACGCGTTAGCATTAATTTTCATTTACTGTTTTGTGGGTAGGCACGTGCCTAGGCTCGTAGCATGGCGTCTGTTGTTCTTATTAGATTTGACATAATATTTATTGGGAAGGAACGCAAATCTGTACTTGCAGATTTTCTCTCCTTTTTGGGTATCTGGATAAGGCTTATACTTTTGCTTCCGCCCTTGCTTGGTTGTTGTCGGGGACATTCCATTCCGAGGCCATATCCTTCCCTTAGTTTTGTTGTTTCCCACATTGCGGCCTTTATGTCGTGTCTGCCGCGACTTTTTGCGTGTTTCCTTCGGAGTATTGCCTCCTCCGAAGTTAATTATTTTTGAGTCAAAGATTTTTGTTTCTTTTATCCTCTGGGGATGATTTCTTTAAGGTTTTCCCTTATACACCTGTAGTGTGTTTCTGTGTTCTTCGACCTTTATTCTGGCTTCTTTTCGCATGATCTTCCGCGATCCGATTGTTTTGAAGTAACAGGGCGCTTTTTCAACGTTTGTACTTGCTTCCTGAGTCTTCTCGATAGTTGCTCTTTTTATTGTTTTTAATTATTCGCCTCCTTACTTTGTGTTTGGCTTGAGCCTTTTGAGTCTTTATTTATTAAATTTTATAGGATCAGGATCTTCATTCGTTCCGGTAGGGATGTCGAGACCCTTGTTTATTTTGTTGGCGTTCCTGCCATTTTTCTCCTGTTGGAGTTCTGATTTCATCTTTTTCCAGATGTGTGCGCGGTTCTGCTAACTTTAATTTGAGTGTTTTCATCTCTTTGACGAACAACTTTTGAGTGATAACGATAATGATGACGATATA
The DNA here is from genome assembly GCA_019973895.1 of Chrysanthemum seticuspe. Lineage (NCBI taxonomy): Eukaryota > Viridiplantae > Streptophyta > Magnoliopsida > Asterales > Asteraceae > Chrysanthemum > Chrysanthemum seticuspe. The sequence goes on from BPTQ01000008.1 coordinate 190,078,026, forward strand.
TATATATATATATTTTTTTTTAGAGTTCAGCGCTTGGCTTCTTCCCGCTGCTCTTCAACCTCTATCATCGGCCCTTTCTCCCTTTCTTCCCTTTGCTTTTTCAAATGTAGACATTTTTCCTTGGTATGTCTTGCTTTTCCGTGAAATTCACAGAACTTTTCTTCAGTCCTTTCCTCGACTGCAGCGGTTTGGAACAGGTTTGGGTACCTTACTCTCCTTTGTGCCGATATTTCCCCGAAAGGTTTTCGCGGGTTGCGGAAGCCCTGTTGCCTTCCTCTGGTTCTTGGTTTGTTTCTGAATTCTCTTTTGAAACTTTGTCGATGCTTGACTGCTGCTCGTTCCGTTGGTCTTTGTACCCAGGGCCTTCTTCTTTCGCGACTTCCTGCGGCTGTTTCCCCTCTTTGGAAGGAGGTGGTTATATTCATTACTTCGCTCATTGACTTTGGGACCCTGTCATGTAACCGATTAATCAGCTCTGGATCGGTGATTGCGCGCATGAATCCTGAGACTCTCATAATTTCCGGAGCTCCTTTTATGTCCCGGGTTTCTTCTTTAAATCTTCTTATAAAGTCTTCCGTTAGCTCTCCATCCCTTTGCTTGATGTGATGAAGTTCTACGGGATCTTTGGTACACTTCTTTTACTGGAGGAAGTTAGCCAAGAAAACCTCCTTCAGTTTATCATAGCTATCTATTGATTCTGTCGGGAGGTCGTCAAACCAGACCCTAGCGGACCCAGTTAGTGTAGAGTTGAACATGTGGCACCAAGTTGGCATGGCCCATCGCTCTACCTTTGCAGCTGCCTGGAAGATTTTAAGATGATCTTCTGGGTCTCTACTCCCATCGTATGTTTTCACGTTTGTTGGCATTCGTGTTTTCGTTGGCATCTCAAAGTAGCGGATACGAGGAGTGAACGAATCGGTCTCCTTGCAGACCCAGGGTCTAGCCAGGTCATCGTCATTGCTATCACGTGGTTTCAGCTTTCTGACTTCGGACCTTCGACATCCGCTTCCGTTCGACCCATCTCCTGAGCAGTTGTCCACTTTCTGTGATCGAGCTCTTTCAGTTCCGTGCCTTCTGAATCCTGGTCTTACCGGTTGTGATTGGGAGTTTATGTGGCTGCTCACCTCTTTTCTTTCGGTGACATGGCGGACTGGCTGCTTGGGGTCTTTGGAGTACACATAAATACTTTTCTCTTTGTCTTCCAGCCGGTGGAACACACTCTTGCGCAGCCTTTTGAACACTGTTTCCCGTCTGTCTTCTGTCCTTTTAGGCGACCTAGACCTGGTGCGTCTTTGGCTGCTACCACTTTGCGTGTTCCGCCGCTTCATTGACTCGAGTTGTTTCCGCAAGTCTCTCCTTCCTGTTGGTATTTCCGACTCATGATGATGCGGGACTTCACGGCAACCCATCCGAAGTCTAACCGCTTTGGCTTTTTCATCCCGTTTATGAACTCTCTCAGTTACAATAGGCAAGATCTGGTCGAAGTACTTATCAAAATACTTCCGGAGGGCTGCGTCGGATGCAGGCCCTTCAAGATCTGTCGAAATCATGTGGTTTTCTCTTTCCGCTGTACTCCGCAATGTGGACACAAAAGAGGGAGTTGGCTCGGACCGAGTGCTCATGGTGAGTATTTCCTGGAACGCAGTTGTGTACTGGGTCCCACGGATGGCGCAAACTTGTTAGTACAAAAAGTGTTACGGGTTGTAATGGGTGAGTGTAGCTTGCCGGACTGGGCTAACAAGCTACAAATGGGCTGATCTTGTACTAATGCAAGTAGTTTGATTGGTTTCCCTGCACAAGAAGAGTAAACTATTAGCCTTACCGTAGGGACGAACCCCACGATTAGATTCCGGCGTGAGAGTAAGTACACATCCTTGTCAGAGAAAGTAAGAGTATATATGTGTGTGCAATTATGAGAGAGAAAGTTGTACCTTGTATGGGGATTAGAGCCCATTTTATAGGCGAGGCTTACCGCTAGGGTATCCTAGTTACTAGCATACAGTGGTTAGTCACCGGAGCCGGACCCTTGTCGGACAAGGTTCCGTGTTAATCGCAGATGTGGACGCAGGATACTTTCAGCGGCTGATGGCTCGGCCTGCTATGTATCTTGCGTGCGTCTTTTGGTCTAGACTATAGCCAATTTCGTCATTGGGCTTACTGTTGGTCCAGAGTTCGTAGTTATTTTATCGTTATTGGTCTTGGGCCCAGTATGTGTATAGTGTGTATTGGGCCTAGTGGGCCTGTTATACGTACTATACATCATCAAATTACATAAACATTACTCTAATAATTCAAATAAAAAAAATATTACAATAAAAATTAGAAATTTAAACTAATAGTCTAAATTATATTTCTCCTTTATTTGTTACTTCATCTTCAGCATTGTTTCTCGTTGTCTTCCGGTCAAATAGTCATCGTGACTAAGATATAACAAAATGTCTTTTTTTTGTGTTATTTTTCTTGTTGAAAGGTGAACATTTAACGTTGTAGCTCAATTTCTTCTTACCTTTATTGAAACTTATTTTCTTCCATTTCCATTTGTTGTTGCTTCATTTCAAAAAAAAAGTCCCGGTCTTCCTTCTTTTTGGAAAAAAGACTCGAGTGGACGTTTTTTCATTTATTGACCAACATATTAGCAAATGGTGTGGGAGCAACAGCTGAAGATTATGATGAAACGGATGAGGATGACGCTTTTTTCTTAGCTTTATCTCAACCCATTTTTCGAACTTCCCGAACCTCTTCCTCCCCTGAATCATCCGCTTCGTGGTTGAGATTTAAACCACCATGAGTTGAGTCTAATGTGTTGAATGAAGTGGTTTCAGATGTCTCTAATATTTTGTTTGCATCAACTTTGGTTTTGTAAAATTTTGGCACTTGTATCTTTTGCCAATTTTTGTGTTCTCTCAAAAGTTTTCAGGACTCAACAAGTGTGAAGTTTTGACCATAAGTCATAAGATATTCAGATATTGCGTTATCGAACACCCCTTGGTCACATAACTCACTATGTTGCTGTTTTTCACATTATCGTAAATCGTGGAAAATTGACCAACTTTAGGACGAATCTGTGATTTCCATTTGCAGTTGAGGGCCTCGTAGACTCTTCTCGATTTCCCCGTTTCCCTCTCAAATTATTCTAGTAAATCTATCCACTATTTTGAGCATCCCCTTTGGCATTATTTACGGACGTGTTGATCCAAACTTTACACAATACTAACTCTTTTGCTTGGTTCCATGGAACTCTACCGTCTTCTTTTGTAGTCATCTTGCCTTTTTGATGTTTTTTTGACACCTTCTTTTTTATGACCACCACTTCTTTGACGGGAGAGTCGTCTTGAACCGGTTTGGATGGACCACCCAAAGTTTGAGCTGAAGAATATTGTTGACTATAAAAAAACGGATTCAAATATTTTACGTCATCCACATTAAAAGGGTGAACCGGATAATAATGTTGAGAACTTTGAAATTGGTACGTTGGTATTGACGATGAATCGCCAAACATTTGTGGACGTCAAAAATTTTTGGCCGTTGGTACATTTGTTGGTATATGAACGATTGTTCGGATAAGTAGGTTGTTATTGTTCTAGTGGTTCGTATACAAAACTTGTGGATTAAAATTAACGGTTGATGAGTGACCCAAAAGAAAAATTGGGCGTTGGAAGGTTTTGTCGGCGACATGTTTTTGGTGTTTTGATTTTGAGAGTTTTTTGAGACATTGTTTTTAGATGCAGAGTGTATAAAGAAAAAATGTGTTTGAAAACGTGAATACAAATAAAATAGTATTAGGGTATTTCTAGGGATAAATTATATAAACCTTAAATTTTTTTTACTTAAATGTCAAACGGCTAAAAAATGAATCATTGGCTTTGTTTTTCTGTGCACCCAAAACGCCCCCCAACTCGGTCGTGTAGAAGATCGGATCTTGTAATTTCGTGCTAAAAACACATGCCAGAGGGTGTAATAACGAAGACGCGTCCTCCAAAGGTCTTCGACGTGTCTTGAGACCCTTATCATGGGTACTCTTATGTAGCAACTTAAAATTTACATATTAGCTAGAAAATTATTATTATATTTCTTATAGTATATTAGAAAAGTTTTTTCCGTTAGTGTTATTAGAAAAAGGGGCCTTTAGTACAAATAGTTAACGAAAAAGGACTAACGGTGCAAATTTAACTTTAAAAACTGAAACTTACAGATTTGCCTTTGGATCTTATAACTAAACAACTCTAGAATTTTTATGTAGTTAGATGTGTTTACTAAAACCTAGCAGGAACAAACGTTAGTTTCTTCATACTCCACACCATATATTTAAAAAGATGATGAATATCTAGAACACCATAATTAATTTATAAACCAATGAGAATGTGTCACATATATTTTGGTGTTCAAAAAGATCATTTTGGGGCACTATATTAAATGGTTTATAAAAATAAGTGTTCATCCATATTTGTACACCATATATTAATAAAATTGATAAATTATCTAAGCATCATAATTAATTTATAAAGTAACGAGAAGCTGCCACCTATACTTTGATTTCTAGGAAGAGCATTTTGCGCATCAAATTAAACGGTTTTGTAAATGGTGGGGTTTTGAGTAACAATTGATAAAATAGCATTTTATTTGGTTGATATGAGTAAGGATCAAATGAAAAATAAATTAAAATGAAAAGAGTGAGAAAAAATCACAGCCGCAAATTTCAGATGCGTCTAAAGAAATAGATGCATATCTCCTTAAATTTCTCATTTTTATTTGAAATATGTGACTCAAATTTCTTTTCATTCTTTTTATTTTAATTTCTCTTTTTACTAAATCTCTTCCCCAGTTGATATTAGTAATTATTTTTAAATTAAAAGTGTCTAGTGCTTTATGGCAAACATTTAATACCCCAATACTAGCTTGAAACACAAAATCACAGGAAAAGAAGTAAAGAACCAATAACACAAAATGAAGCACTCCCCCAGTTGTGTACTACAACAAACAACATCATACATCCTGAGGTGTACTTTAATATTTTGAACCACTTTTCCTATGAAACTTACCGTGGGCCCACACAAAAACCCTCAATAAAACCCTCATCACACTTCTCTTCATTCGCCCACACACAACACAAGCACCAAAAAACACACAACACAAAACATCATGCTACTATCAGTTTTCCTAGCCTTATTTCTCCCATGTGCTGGCATGAGTCTCGTTTTTATTGTCTACATTTGTTTGCTATGTTACGCTGCTCGTTATCATCAACAACAACCGAATACGATAACAAAGCCTGTTACCGAAAATGGCTTATCAAAAGCCGAGCTAGAAAAGTTACCTATTACTAAAGGTAAAGATTTGGTGTTAGGCAATGAATGTGCTGTGTGTTTGGACGATGTGGAGCCTGAACAAGAAGCTAGGATGTTTCCTGGTTGTAACCATGGTTTTCATTTGCAATGCGCGGATACTTGGCTTGCTAAGAACCCTGTTTGTCCAGTTTGTCGGAACAAACTAGACACAGGGTTCTTTGTTCCCCCTGAAACAAACCCGTGTTGAAAAAAGCGACTTGTCCTGTTTTTAATCTATTCTAAAAAAATTGTTAGTCATTTTTTTAGTTTTAGGCTTTTCTAATGTAGCTAGTGCTCGATTAGTATTTGTTATTTAATTGATTATTCTCTATTAAAGTTTATGTTTTTAGGTTTTTACTTGCACTAGATTGTGGTAAAAAGTTGGTTTTTGGGCATGAACATGCTGTAGAATGTAGGGCAAGTGCTATTAACGTGCCGATGTTTATTGATTATGGTAAAGAACGGCTGTAAAATGTTGGAACATAGCTGTAACTTGGTCGGAGTGATTGGGGGAGTATTAGGTGGCATTTACTTCATAAAAATATCTAAACCTTTCGCGAGTATGTAAATTTGGAGATATTTTGTTTATGTGTTTAGTCGAAAGAAAATACCTTTTTTTTTATAAAATATTTGTACTAAATAAATAAAATAGAGATTAAGAATCAAACTTTTCTTAACATATTCTCTACAAACATGCATTTCAAACTTAACAAGAAAAACAACAAAATACATTTTTTGTGTTTTTGTTGTAATTCCTCTTCTTTTATTCAAAATAGAAGACAATGTCATATGGACATGTTTTTTTACGTTTTGTGAAAAATTTTATCATTTTTTTTCCCTTACAAAACTAAAAGTAAAAAATTTATAAATGTTTCTCCGATCAAAGGCACTCTTAGCTTCCATTAAAATTAAAGTCGTTCGTTTGAATGGCCATGGACAACTTATAATCATAATGGCTACTACCATTCAATTAAAGGCATAGACAATAGCTTGTCTACTAAGCATTATTCCATTCATATCTTTTATATAATAAAAGAATTACATCATTTTGGAGTGTTTTTATAAAACCCTTCTCATTGAAATAAAAATTGGACCAATAAGAGAGCTTGATTTTGCCACGTAAGCGAAATCGAGTGATGTGATTGGTCAATAAAAAATCAAAATTGAATTGATTTTGGTCAAACTTTAATATATTTGGTGGAGAAATTTAGTTGAGAAAAAACACATAAAAATATAGGTGTCCAATTTGTGAAAACAAAAACTTAAAAAAAGATGAGGTAAGTAATAAAACTTTAGTGGTTAAATGATAAATAAATTATATAAAATTAAGTGTAAATTTATAAATTTCCATGTTTTTCAATAATTTTACAAAATAAACAAATAACCGTTACACTTTTTACTCCCTAAACATTATATAATAAACTTTGTTTAAAATTACATGATTGCTAATATTAGTTTTAAACTTTCATCCGGTAAAACTACAAAATGTTGTAAATATATGAATTAGTTTTAGTACATGCTAAATATTTTAAGGATAAATATTTGTTTCGGACTTTCATTCATTAAAAAAAATTATTATATATGTTAAGTAAGGACTCAGATTATTTTATTTTAAAAGTTTAATCTATGCGTACACATGTTTGAATATTCAGCTAAATTTTTACTAATGAGAATATAAGTATCAAATGGTATGCACGGGTGTTGTGACATGAAAATAAATATACGTGATCGTACTTATAACAACGACCCATGTAATTCTTAATTAAATTTTATATACGGATATCTGAAAAAACATTTTAGAAATCTTTACGAAGTATATTATAACTTCATCAACGCTCATTATATGCTACATGATATCAAAAGTTGAAGTTAAACAACAACCTCGACCTCGACCTCAACCTCAACATATATGTTAGTTAAAAAAAGTTAAATCTTTCATCCATAGAATTTTCACAAAATATTAATAGATATTACTACATAATAAAAAACTTTTGCATAAATATTAGTTGTACTTATATAACAATTGACATGTAAGCAAAATCATTGGTTGATAAAAAGTCAAAAATAAATTGAATTTGGTCAAAATTGAAAAATTTCGTGTAGAAAGAAAAATACACCACAAAACACATGTGTCTAAAATGTAAAAAAAACAAACTTCTAAAAAGCGGAGTAGACATTATAAACTTAAAGGATCTGAATGTAAACACCACAAATCCTACCTTCTACCCCTTAGAAGACCCGACCTCACCCAATCGAATCGTGTGCACCAGAAAACCCGAAAAAATATATTGCGACCAAAAAACCCGTCAACCACCAATCGTAAATTCTAAAAAGGAAACGATGCACACTGACATACATTCCTCTTCATTCTGGCACATAGACAAAACCTAACCGGCCATTCCAGAAAATTAACTAACTGCAGCTCTAAAACCCATCACAATTCGATCAAACGAAAACAATTGACCTCTAATTAGGAGTCGTTAATGAAAAGGTATGTTCATGAACAACTAACACAATATATAATTTTGAAACAGGTATCATACATGAATTTTCTGTTATTTTGGTTGGATTAATGATCTTTGTAAGGTTAGTTAATCATGTGTTTGTGTTAAATTGTTATTTATGTGTAAAGTCAAAAGGTTTATGTTAGATTCTTGATTTAATACGTGTAAAGAAAAAATAAAATTTAAATCATTAAACCCTAATCTCATCAAAACAAGATCAATTTATCAGTTGATTATTATCATGTTTCTATAACCATCATGACACAAATATTTTTACAAAAAATACATAATTAAGTTTAGTCCAAGGATTTTAACTATGGCTGCTGAATAAAATTTCATTCATTCAATTAGGATTCATAAATTGTTTATTGGGTTAATCGTATTGTTTGTGCAAAATTGCAATATATCAATTGGCCACTATTAAAATTGAGAAGGTAATTCAAGTTTGTTTGTATTAAAGGCTTTGAATATGGATGAAAAAAGTAATGATGTAGGTGATGTTTAAGGTTTTCAATGGCTGCAAAGTGAAAAAGATGTTGGTAACCTAAGCCTATTTTAAAAAAGTTGATAAAGTTATGTGTTACAGTGAATTCAAAGTAAGATAATTTTGATCTATGTTTATGAATTTAAGCTTTATCAATCTTTAAATATTGTAGTACTTGAATGATAAGTTCGTCGTGATTAGTTTTAAATGCTATGTCTATTATTTTCTTTGTTTTGATGGTTATAATTTGGTAAATAGTATAATTATAATGATCGTATAGTTCTGATGATTGAATCTTTGGTTGTGTGTTTCTTTAGTCAGTTAGGTGACATTTTGCCAAGCAAGTTTGTGAAAGACGGGTTCCTGGCGGTCATATTCGAGTTTTTTCTGCAAAGCATGGCGAGTCATGGCCAAGAAAGTTAGCAAGTGATTTAAGTATTGCCAAAACAATTAGTCACGACAATGGTGGTTCCTTCAATAGTTTAAGATAAGATGTCTTTTGAGCAACGATTTTCCATCTCTTGGAACACATGAAGAACGCATGCATATCATGAAACAACAATTCTGTTTCACCACCTATTCAACCATATTTAATCTCTGCAACTACAAGCATGGGCAATCGCAATATGGGGTAAACTTAGCTTATGGACCTCCGCAAACTAAGACTGTTCACTAGGTAGCTTTACGCTATTTACTTTTGTTGTACAATGATTTAGTATATGGAGTTTATTAGATGTGTTTGGGTAAACTTATTTAGACAATTGTGCCTAATAGAAGTATCAATTATGAGTACTTAGGTAGGCTTTGAGGCAAGATGTAGCTATATATGACATTACAAACGCACAATAAATTTATGTCTAAACCCTGCGCATGGATGGGCATTGTAAGCATTACTGCAAAGTACTTCAATAGTAGTTAATAGAGAAAAGTACTTTGTGTGAACGACGCCATAAAAAAGGGTTTTTGGTACGTAATGCATAGGATAATATAGGTTTTGTTGAAGTGAGCCATCTTTAGTGTCGGTATATATCCAATATGCTTTTGGACAAAATGTAAATTTCTATTACAAGAGTCTGACTTTGGGGTGGTTGAGTAATTATTTTATAGCCGTTTTCTCTTGCACTTACGAGTTCAGGTACAAATGATTGGTGCAAAACCGTCAAGTTATCTCACGCAAGCTAGCCACTTGTGAATGACCAACCGTAAGAAACTTAAAACAGTTCACACACCAATGCAATTTAAGATCAGAGGAATACAGTGGATTCCTGGGTCGTTAAGTCCCACGGAGGATGAATTGGTGTATAAACACTTGATCAGATGATAGAATGATCACTAAGGATAGTGATCAATAAGGATATTGATGGAAAATTACCTAAAGAAAAAATCTACAAATTAAAGCGACTTAAATGCAAATTAAGAAAATTAAAAAGTTAAAATCTATTAAATAAACGCTATCACTATTTTTACAATGATGTTTTTGTGATTTTATAAAATAAAATCACTTAAATAAACTATATTAACTAAAACGTAAACTCAAATTATCTAAAAACGTTACTTAAAACTAAAACGAGCGTTACGTTTAAAAATTACGCTGGAGCGCAAGCAAAAACGTAAAATTTATGAAATAAAAGGCCTACGAATGTAAAACTAATTTTATTACGTACTATATGACAAAAGAAAATTTTAGGAAAAAGAATTATATTTTTTAGATTATTATTTTATTTATTATGAATTAAATAAGTTTTTACACTAATTAAATGTTTAAAAATACTAAAACTAATGAGAAAAATCTGAAACTTTTTTATAAAATACTTAATACTATTACAGATTTATGAAAAATACAAAACTGGAAAAAGCTACTACGAATAAGCTACAAATAAGCTAAGAAACTAAATAAGCTAAACTGGCCAAAACGTGTATAAGAGATTATTTGGTGCAAACTCTAACAGTCAAAGACCCAAGGGCGCAATGGTTACAGGTACCCTTCTTATCACTCTCACAAAGGGGGAGGTCTCAGGTTCGAGCCTGCCTACCCCCTTTTTGCAAAAACATTTTATTTTTGGAATTTTTCTTCACAAATTTGTTAAGCACAAGAAAATAAGCACTTTTAATAACTGCAACTTTTTATGAAAACTGGTAATAAGCTCTGTAGGAGCTTAATTTTCTTAACAGTGGTTAGAAAATGGAAATAAGCTAAAGAGTTTTAAGCTAAACAAGATAATAAGTTAGAAATAAGCAACAGTAAACTAGAATAAGCTAAGAAAAATGGTAATAAGCTATAATGACAACTGAATAAGCTCAATACTTGACAAATAAGCTCTAAACAAGCTACAAATAAGCACTAGTGTAACTGTTTGCACAGGACACTCTTTAAATCACTATGCACCTTATAGCTTAATTTTAAGCACTAAAATAAGCTAGAAACTAAAAACAGAAACTTGGATTATCAAGATTACCAGATAAGCTATCCAAAAATCCAAAGCTTACACTGTGAAGCTTATGAGGGGCTTAAGAAAAAGCTTAAAACCACTGATCAGTTATGAACACAGAAATGGGACAATAAACAAATCACTTGCAGCCCTGATAAACAAGCTAGAAATTTAAAAGCTAAAATTGGAACTTCAAGATGGTTAGATTGGCTTTCCAAAAAAACTAAAAATCACAAGTTATGGACAACTAATAAGCTCTGTAGGAGCTTGTGATTGAGCTAGTAAAACTGGTGCACATGGCACTTTGACTTTTTGATAAAACTTAAAGTTTGACTTTAATGAGCTTGTGATTGATCTTAAACACTGATATTGATGTATTAAGGTGAACTAAAACTTATTTGAGTAATGGTAACAACTTATGAACATGGAATCATGATCATGCATCATGAAAATTCAACAGTGAATGATCAAAAAGCAATCAAAAGTGATTTTGACTTTTTTCACAAAAGACCACTGGTTTAAATGGCTTGACTGAGTTATTAGACTCTAGTGTGACATGTATCAACAACAAACAACAACACAGCTGGCTTTTAACACAGCAAACTGAACAAAACCAAACACTACTTTAAGAAACTGGTTTGATGATTTTCAAAGCTAATGACCGATTTAAACCATGTTATCTATATCAGACCTTATATTATGATATATTAAAGCTAAATGAGCTTTAAACAATAGTTCTAACAACATTAAACTAACAAATTATACAAAAGCTATTTTAACTGTGAAAATTATATTTTTATCAACTGTAAATTTTAAAGAACAAGCTACTGGTTTAAAGGTTTAATTTATCTTAACTACAACTAATTAACAAGAATAAACAGAAATTAGAGCTAATGACAACCAACACAGTAAAATGCCAAAATGTCTTAAAAGGCTTACACTTTGGATCCAAGCACAAACTGAGAACTAAGAACTTGTAAACACCTCCTAAAGCTTACCAATAAGCTCTATACCAAGGCCATCCACTATATACCCTGCTCCAGCTTAAGCTTCACTTCCATGGAACCTTTTTTATTTTTAAACTATTTATTTGGTATTTTTGTGAATTTTTGTGTTTTTAATGCTAAACTGTTTTTAAGGTAACTAATAGCTTTAATAAGCTATCTTAGGAGCTTATGTGGTCTTCTGAGTCCAGAGTAACAACTAATTAACAACATTCACCATTAATGAGATTTTTTTAAACTTGAAAAATTGCTTATCTTGAAAACAGAACTTGAAACTGGAAATTGATGTTAACAAAGGTTTTATTTCACTTAAATAACTTGAAATACAAAGCTTAAAGCTTAAACAAACACTGAAACTTGAAATTTAATAAAAATGACATAAGCTAAAATTACAATTATTCTAGATCGATTCTCCATTGACACTTCCTCTTTCTTTATAGCTTTTTTGAACTCCCCACATGTCTCTGATCATATCCCATCAACAATCTCAACCATTGATTCAGTCAAAGTGATCACAGCCTTTAAAATAGATTTTGGCGCCAAAAGTGCTCATGGTTGCTTGAGATAATTTCAGAGCAATTAAAGAAGTTTGGAGTATAGTAGAGGTGTAGGGGACAAGTTGGGAAGTAGGAATGGGGCTGGGGTGATTTTTGCAGCAAAAACAGGGGATGAGGTGAGGTTTAGGGGTTAAAGTGGTGAGGAAGCATTTAATGCTTGGTAGGCTAATGAGAGGAGGGGGGATGAGCTGGAAAGGTGGATGAGGTGGAAAGGGTGAGGTGGTGGTGAGAAAACCGCTCTGGTATTGGGATTACAGGGGTGGGTGAAGACAGTGAACAGTGCAGGCGGTTTATCTGTTTTTTAAAAGTTGGGCCGGGTTGTGTATTTGGACTGGATTTGGGCTTGGTAATAGGGTCCGGTTTGGTTTGTTAGCTAATTAACCACAAGGACCAAAAGTGTAAGTATGCCAAACTTCAAGGACTGAAATTTCCAATCTGCCATAGATCTCACAAGGACCAAACCTGCCAAAAGTGATTAGTACAAGGACCATTGTTGATTATTTTCCATTTTTGAAATGTCCAAGGACTAAAATTGTCAATTTTGTAACTCTAGGGACCAAACTTGTAATTTTCTCCAAAGTTTATCATAAGGACCATTTTTGTCATTTATAAATAGTACAAGGTTAATATTTGATAATTTTCACTTTTTAAATTAACCAAGGACTATTTTTGACAATTTTCAAAGTTAAAGGACTAAAGTTGTCATTTTGTGATTTTTGAACTTTAAAGGGTTTGTTTTGACAACTTTTGAATTCCATGGACCTTAAATGACATTTTACAAGTTTTTGAATTACCAGGGACTAGTTTTGACAACTTTTGTAACTTGGGGGACTAAAACTGCCAATTATGCAAACTTGATACGTTTTTCATCAGATTTTGATGTTTTTGCATTTAAAACATATAAAACACTTGTTTGTGATATTTTTATCATTTTGATGCGTTTCTGAGTGTTTTCAGATGTTTTTGGCATTCTAATAGTACAAAAATGATGAGTATTTGCACACTCATCAATCCCCCACACTAAGATATTGCTAGTCCCTAGCAATGATTTATGAAAAGTTAATGGATTTTATCTCTTTACCAAAAGCCATTACTTCTGGAGTAGCCAATTGTTTTAGTTCAAGTAAGAACTTTGGTACAATGATAACCAAATGATTTTGAGCAAATCATAAGCTTTCAACGGATTTGATTTGTCTTTACCAGAAGCCGTTTGCTTCTGGACTAGCCAACTCTTAGATAAATTATCAATATATCTTTGGTGAGCCGATTACTAATTATGGATTTTCAACTGCCTTGACCACAAGCCATAAACTTGCGGGCTAGCCAACTTTTCACTAGTTAAAGATATGGTGAGCTGAACACCATACAATTTTGGGCAAATTGCAAGCCATAAACGGATTTGATATATCTTTACCAAGAGCCGTTTGCTCCTGGATTAGCCAATCCTTTTGTTTATTAGACAAGGCGGACTGATAACCAATTGAGTAAGTGCAAAACACTTACTCCAAAAAAATTTTTGGCCAAAAACGGGGGAATTAGGTGGATAAATACATGATAAAATTCGTGAGAATTCCCCCCCACACTTAGAAATGAATATTGCCCTCAATATTCAAAGTACCGGCGGTTATGCCGAAACTGAGAACGTAAAAGGGAAATACTACGGCCATTATTTTGTTTTTGATATATACTTTTTTTTTTTTTTTTTTTTTTTTGAGATTAACATATACAACAGCGTGGGGCAAACCCCCCCACACTAGGGTGGTAGAAAGGGGATAAGAAGACAGAAATATGGATGAAAACCCATATGTGTGTGCTACTATTTTTGATTCCCGAGTCACTAGCTTGACTCGATCCCCGCATTCATTGGTTCATGGGGAATGTTTGTAGATCCGGGACAATCACGGGTGGAATGTCCTCTCCAAAGTAATGCTTTAATCGATGACCATTTACTTTAAAATTTGGACCATCGGGCTGAGATAACTCAATGGTGCCATAAGGATAAACCTTAGTGATAGTAAATGGACCAGACCAACGGGACTTGAGCTTTCCCGAGAAAATCTTCAATCTAGAATTGAAAAGAAGGACTCTATCACCAACGTTGAAAACGCGGTTCTTGATTTTAGAGTCATGAATCTTCTTTGTCTTTTGTTTGTAAATTAAAGAGTTCTCGTAAGCTTGATCACGAAGTTCATTTAGTTCATTCATTTGAACTTTTCTGTGATCACCAGCTGTCTGTATATCGAAGTTCGCATGCTTTAAGGCCCAGTAAGCCTTGTGCTCTAACTCAATCGGAAGATGACATGCCTTTCCGTACACTAGTTTGTATGGAGTACACCCAATGGGTGTTTTGTAAGCTGTACGAAAAGCCCAGAGTGCGTCATCCAGTTTATCCGACCAGGATGCACGATTTTCGCCTACTGTCCTTTCAAGGATCCTTTTAATACCACGGTTTGAAACTTCCACCTGCCCACTTGTTTGGGGGTGGTATGCAGTAGATAGACGGTGAGTAACACCATACTTTTGCATGACACGATCAAATTGGTCATTACAAAAATGTGTACCACGATCACTGATTATAGCACGAGGAGTTCCAAATCGGGCAAATAAAGCTTTGAGGAATTTAACTACAACTCGGGCATCATTCGTGGGTAAAGCTTTTGCTTCAACCCATTTTGATAAGTAATCAACGGCCACGAGAATGTATTTGTTTCCTCGAGATGATGGAAATGGTCCCATAAAATCTATGCCCCAGACGTCAAATATCTCACAAACTTGAATGGCATTTTGTGGCATTTCATTTCTTTGAGATATATTTCCATGACGTTGACAAGCGTCACAGGTTTTGACAAAATCGTGGGCATCTTTATAGATTGTGGGCCAATAAAATCCGGAATCAAACACCTTTTTGGCGGTGTAGTTTGGACTATGATGGCCCCCGGTGGGTCCAGCATGGCAAGCTGTGAGAATGTCAAGAGCTTCTTGTCCATAAACACACTGTCGGATGACTTGATCCGCACAGATTTTGAATAAGAAAGGGTCGTCCCAGAAGTAATGTTTAACATCTTTGAAGAATTTGTTCTTCTGTTGGGTTGACATCCCTTTCACTATGAAGTTACCCGCATGGTAATTTGCAAAGTCAGCAAACCATGGGGTAGAAGAGTTTCCACGAAAAGAAACCGCATTGAGTGTCTCGAGAGGAAATGTTTCATTTATTTCCTTTTTCTCGAAAACATCTTGGTGAGGGTTTTCTAATCTGGACAGATGATCAGCAGCCAGGTTCTCAGCTCCTTTTTTATCACGTATGATGATATCAAATTCTTGGAGGAGGAGAAACCAACGGAGCAATCTCGGCTTTGCATCTTGTTTTGCAAAGAGATATTTGAGAGCCGAGTGATCCGTATACACTACACATTTGGTCAGGATTAAGTACGGCAGAAACTTCTCAAATGCATACACCACGGCTAATAGCTCTTTTTCTGTGGTGGTGTAATGAGTTTGAGCTTCATTCATAGTCTTACTTGCGTAGTGAATAGGCTGAAAATGCTTGTTTCTACGTTGCCCTAAGACTGCACCGATAGCAAAATCACTTGCATCGCACATGAGCTCAAAGGGTAAATCCCAGTCGGGAGCAACGAGAATGGGTGCTTCAGTGAGCTTTTTATTCAATGTTTCAAAAGCTATGATGCACTCGGGTGAGAAGATAAAAGGAGCATCCTTTTCAAGAAGATGGGTCATTGGCCGGGCGATTTTGGAAAAATCTTGTATGAATCTACGATAGAAACCGGCATGACCTAAAAAACTCCTAATACCTTTGACAGTAGTAGGATGAGGCAGCTTAGCAATAACATCAACTTTTGCTCTATCAACCTCAATCCCATTCTTTGAAATCTTATGGCCAAGGACTATGCCTTCTTTGACCATAAAGTGGCTTTTCTCCCAGTTTAGACAAAGATTGGTGTCTTCGCACCTTTTGAGCATTTTATCTAGATGGGAGAGACATGTTTGAAACGAATCCCCAATGACCGAGAAGTCATCCATAAACACCTCCATTGTTTCCCCGATCATGTCGTGGAAAATGGCCATCATACATCGTTGGAACGTGCCAGGAGCATTACATAGGCCAAAAGGCATACGTCTATAGGCAAAAGTTCCGTATGGGCAGGTGAATGTGGTTTTATCTTGATCCTTTGGATCAATGGGAATCTGAAAGTACCCCGAGAAACCATCAAGGAAACAATAGTATTCATTTCCTGCTAATCTCTCAAGCATTTGGTCCATAAAGGGTAGAGGAAAATGGTCTTTACGGGTGGCGTCATTCAACTTACGATAGTCAATGCAAACACGCCATCCCGTCACCAATCGAGTTGGAATTAACTCGTTATCTTCATTCGTGACAACAGTTATGCCACCCTTTTTAGGAACACAATGAATTGGGCTAACCCAAGGACTATCTGAGATCGGGTAAATCAATCCTGCATCAAGAAGTTTGATAACCTCTTGTTTGATAACATCATGGATTTTTGGATTTACTCTTCTCTGATGTTGAACTGCTGGCTTGAAGTCATCCTCCATCAAGATTTTATGAGTACAGAACTCAGGGTTGATACCCTTAATGTCGGAGAGTTTCCAAGCAATTGCTTGCTTGTGTGACTTCAAGATTTTTATAAGAGCAACTTTTTCATCCTTACTCAAATCTCTAGCAATAATGACCGGTAATTTATCATCACCTTCAAGAAATGCATACTCGAGATGAGGTGGTAAGTCCTTAAGCTCAACCTCAGGAAATTCTTCAGTTTTCTCAACTGACTTAACTTCCTTGTTATGAAGTTCGACGGGAGGGAGTGGAGGAGAAATGTCATGATTTAACAACTTCTCAAGAAGAAAATCTCCCTCCAGATTAATCTCATTTTGATTAATCTCAACAGGAATTGAATCACTAGTGTGAGGGGCTGATGATGGATCATTATTAAGCAACTTCTCAATGAGAAGTATGTCCCCCTCAATGTCAATTGGAGCGTGATCAATTTCCCATGGAACAGAATCACTAGCCAAGTATGCTTCAATCTCTTCCAAGATGAAGTTGCTTCCCTCAAACGGAGTGAGAGAAGGAGTAGAATTGGCTATGATAGGATGGGAAGATGTGGTGGTATCCCCACTCACAGAATTATGAGAATAACCAAGAACTTCTTGAGAGTACTCTTCAGAAGCAACATCAATGATATCTATTCGGTTAACCGACTCAGAATCATAATTTGCGGAGTACCTCGAAGTCTGATCAAGGTTAAAAGTGACAGCTTCATTACCAACACGTAATGTGATTTCTTGCTCAAATACATCTATGAGAGCACGGCCCGTTCTCAGGAATCCTCGACCAACAATGAGAGGAACCCGATGATCGGCATCAAAATCAACAACCACGAAGTCAGCTGGAAAATGGAACTTTCCTACTTTCACAAATATGTCCTCGGCAATGCCAAGAGGACGGGATATTGTACGATCTGCAAGCTCGAGAGTCATGCATGTAGGAGTAAGTTCCGGAAGAGAAAGTTTCTTCCACACTGAATAAGGCATAAGGTTTATGCTTGCACCAAGATCTGCTAGGGCAAAGCATTCAACCATTCCTGGGAATACACAGGGTAAGAGAAATTTTCCAGGATCTCCAAGCTTTTCTGGAAGCTTCTTCAGGATAACTGCAGAGCAGTTCTCGTTAAGAGGAGTTTTTGCCATTTCAAACAGCTTTTCCTTATTGCTTAACATGTGCTTGAGAGTTGATGCAAACTTGGGCATCAGCATGATAGCATCCGCAAAGCTTATGTCAAAATGTAACTCTTGGAAAATTTGAAAAAATTTGTCCATTTGATGACTAGCTTTTTCACGGAGCTTTTGCTCATTCAAACGTGATGGATAAGGAATAGAAGATTTGGATTTGGTATTTTCAACGGGAGCTACAGGTGGTTCAAAAACAACTCCTGGATTAGACTTGGGTTTCTGGACAACTTGAGGTTGGACTACCGAAGGTAGGACGTGTGTGGTACTTCCATTATCAATAGGAAGTTCCTTGTCCTTTGTCGCCTTGGTAACTTGACTCATTTCTCCTAGTGGAGGAGGCATTGGAGTCGTAGGTCCATTGTGTGTCCTCGGTTCACTTTCCACTACCTTAGGGAGAGAAGAAGAAGAAGAGGTAGTAGGAATAGCGGGTCCATTGTATGAAACACCACTTCTGGTTGTGATCGCCTTAGCATCGCCCCTCGGGTTAGCGATCGTGTTGCTCGGAAGTTTTCCTGAGCCCGAGGGTTGATCATTTAAAGACTTCTTGAGATCAGCAATCTGGCTGACCAACAACCTGTTCATCTCATCTTGGGATTTCATGAATTGTTTCAACAACTCATCAGATGATGGTCCAGTTGGAACAATGGCGGGAGGTGGATTAGGAGGGAAATTTTGAGGTCGGATGTTTTGATTATGACCTTGTTGTTGAAAATTCCCTTGATTAGGATTCACATTCCCCTGAAATTGATTCCCTCGATTGAAATTGTTTTGATGAAGGTTCCCTTGTTGTTGGAAACCTTGATTGGGTCCAGGATAGAAATTACCTTGGTTTTGATAACCTTGGTTCATTCTAGGTTGATTCTGATTCCGGTTAGGATTCTGGTTAAAACCGGGTGGTGCCTGATAAGTATTAGCACGGTAGCTTGGTTCATTTTGAGGACGGTATTGATTACCTCCTTGATTTGAAGTACCGGCTATAGCATTTGCTTCAAACGGACTACCATCGGTGGCAGTACAGTTGTAGTATGCATGAGGACCACCACAAGTAACACAAACTTCAACTTTCTTCACTTCACCATGTGATGGTGTTTGAGTGAAAGTGACTTTCTTTTGGTTAGCAAGAACCAAAGCCTGAACAATATCTGTGAGTTTATCAATCTTAGCATCGGTGCTAGATGTACTCACAGGAGATGAAGTAGAAGGTCCAGCATTAGACTGAGTTTGATATGTCTTTGTGCGGAAAGGACGGACCTGGGACTTGTTTTCAATGATTTGTATGGCTTCTTTTGTGGTTTTGCTAAGGAAATTACCTCCCGCGGAGGCATTCAAAGAGTCTTGTACAGCTTGTCTCAGACCATTATAGAAAGTATCCATTTGCATTAACTCAGTAAAACCATGATGTGGACACTTGCGGAGCAATTCTTTGTAACGATCCCATGCCTCCCCGAATGATTCATCAAATCTCTGAGAAAATTTCATTATCTCATTCTTAAGACTTGTAGTTCGGGATGGAGGATAGAATTCGTTAACGAATTTGGTGACTAAATCTTCCCATGTCTCAATGGAACGAGGGGGTTGTTTCTCAAGCCAATTCCGGGCTTGTCCCTCTAGAGAAAATGGGAACAGAAGAAGCTTGATAGCTTCGTGTGGGACATTCTTGTATTTGATGGTAGATGCAATCTTGTTAAACCATCGAATGTGTGCATGAGGATCATCCCGCTCAAAACCATAGAATTGGCTTTGGGTTACTAGATTAAGTAACCCGGTTTTGAGCTCGAAGGTATCAGCCACAATGGCTGGAACAACAATGGCATCTCCGTAACCCTCGATGGGTGCTTGGAGAAGCTCATTCATGGGTTTGTCTTCTGCCATTTCGACAGGTGATGGTGGTGGTAGACGTTCCTCAGTCACGGCTGAAGGAGCTGAACGTCCTCTACGTCTACGAGGAATCTTTCCAAGTTCTGAAAGTGGACTTGTAGAACTGGAAGAACGAGTGCGCATGCACTAAGTATAAAAATCAATTTTCAAAACAAATGAGGCAAAACACAAGTGAACTTAACCAATAATCCCAAATGAAATGGCTTCTTTGAAAAAGGTATACCAAATCACAAGGACACAAAGGCAAGTTTTAAATCTGATGTTCGGGAACTTATTATGGTCGCACCCCCAGTTAGGTAGTGCACTGCCTTGATTTGCGGTGGTTGATTTTTATGTATAAATTAAGTACCACTAAAAAGACGTAGGTATGATTTGTGCTGATGGGGTTTAAAAACTTTTGGACAATATTTTTGTTATCGTCCCGTTTAACCAAATCGTATCTCTTCAAGAATCACCTTAAAAGAGAATACAAAATAGAAAACGTTCCGATTGTTTTGTTGTTTTATATTTTTTTTGGGTTTTTAACACTTTAGGAAAAGTGTTAATGAACTTTTTGATTTATATTAACTTTACAGAAAACTTTTTACAAACTGTGGTATATGTGCAAGCACGGGTCTGAAAATGCTAGAACACGCTTACAGCCTCCCCGGCAGCGGCGCCAAAATTTGATTGGTGCAAAACCGTCAAGTTATCTCACGCAAGCTAGCCACTTGTGAATGACCAACCGTAAGAAACTCAAAACAGTTCACACACCAATGCAATTTAAGATCAGAGGAATACAGTGGATTCCTGGGTCGTTAAGTCCCACGGAGGATGAATTGGTGTATAAACACTTGATCAGATGATAGAATGATCACTAAGGATAGTGATCAATAAGGATATTGATGGAAAATTACCTAAAGAAAAAATCTACAAATTAAAGCGACTTAAATGCAAATTAAGAAAATTAAAAAGTTAAAATCTATTAAATAAACGCTATCACTATTTTTACAATGATGTTTTTGTGATTTTATAAAATAAAATCACTTAAATAAACTTTATTAACTAAAACGTAAACTCAAATTATCTAAAAACGTTACTTAAAACTAAAACGAGCGTTACGTTTAAAAATTACGCTGGAGCGCAAGCAAAAACGTAAAATTTATGAAATAAAAGGCCTACGAATGTAAAACTAATTTTATTACGTACTATATGACAAAAGAAAATTTTAGGAAAAAGAATTATATTTTTTAGATTATTATTTTATTTATTATGAATTAAATAAGTTTTTACACTAATTAAATGTTTAAAAATACTAAAACTAATGAGAAAAATCTGAAACTTTTTTATAAAATACTTAATACTATTACAGATTTATGAAAAATACAAAACTGGAAAAAGCTACTACGAATAAGCTACAAATAAGCTAAGAAACTAAATAAGCTAAACTGGCCAAAACGTGTATAAGAGATTATTTGGTGCAAACTCTAACAGTCAAAGACCCAAGGGCGCAATGGTTACAGGTACCCTTCTTATCACTCTCACAAAGGGGGAGGTCTCAGGTTCGAGCCTGCCTACCCCCTTTTTGCAAAAACATTTTATTTTTGGAATTTTTCTTCACAAATTTGTTAAGCACAAGAAAATAAGCACTTTTAATAACTGCAACTTTTTATGAAAACTGGTAATAAGCTCTGTAGGAGCTTAATTTTCTTAACAGTGGTTAGAAAATGGAAATAAGCTAAAGAGTTTTAAGCTAAACAAGATAATAAGTTAGAAATAAGCAACAGTAAACTAGAATAAGCTAAGAAAAATGGTAATAAGCTATAATGACAACTGAATAAGCTCAATACTTGACAAATAAGCTCTAAACAAGCTACAAATAAGCACTAGTGTAACTGTTTGCACAGGACACTCTTTAAATCACTATGCACCTTATAGCTTAATTTTAAGCACTAAAATAAGCTAGAAACTAAAAACAGAAACTTGGATTATCAAGATTACCAGATAAGCTATCCAAAAATCCAAAGCTTACACTGTGGGAACCACTGTGAAGCTTATGAGGGGCTTAAGAAAAAGCTTAAAACCACTGATCAGTTATGAACACAGAAATGGGACAATAAACAAATCACTTGCAGCCCTGATAAACAAGCTAGAAATTTAAAAGCTAAAATTGGAACTTCAAGATGGTTAGATTGGCTTTCCAAAAAAACTAAAAATCACAAGTTATGGACAACTAATAAGCTCTGTAGGAGCTTGTGATTGAGCTAGTAAAACTGGTGCACAGGGCACTTTGACTTTTTGATAAAACTTAAAGTTTGACTTTAATGAGCTTGTGATTGATCTTAAACACTGATATTGATGTATTAAGGTGAACTAAAACTTATTTGAGTAATGGTAACAACTTATGAACATGGAATCATGATCATGCATCATGAAAATTCAACAGTGAATGATCAAAAAGCAATCAAAAGTGATTTTGACTTTTTTCACAAAAGACCACTGGTTTTAATGGCTTGACTGAGTTATTAGACTCTAGTGTGACATGTATCAACAACAAACAACAACACAGCTGGCTTTTAACACAGCAAACTGAACAAAACCAAACACTACTTTAAGAAACTGGTTTGATGATTTTCAAAGCTAATGACTGATTTAAACCATGTTATCTATATCAGACCTTATATTATGATATATTAAAGCTAAATGAGCTTTAAACAATAGTTCTAACAACATTAAACTAACAAATTATACCAAAGCTATTTTAACTGTGAAAATTATATTTTTATCAACTGTAAATTTTAAAGAACAAGCTACTGGTTTAAAGGTTTAATTTATCTTAACTACAACTAATTAACAAGAATAAACAGAAATTAGAGCTAATGACAACCAACACAGTAAAATGCCAAAATGTCTTAAAAGGCTTACACTTTGGATCCAAGCACAAACTGAGAACTAAGAACTTGTAAACACCTCCTAAAGCTTACCAATAAGCTCTATACCAAGGCCGTCCACTATATACCCTGCTCCAGCTTAAGCTTCACTTCCATGGAACCTTTTTTATTTTTAAACTATTTATTTGGTATTTTTGTGAATTTTTGTGTTTTTAATGCTAAACTGTTTTTAAGGTAACTAATAGCTTTAATAAGCTATCTTAGGAGCTTATGTGGTCTTCTGAGTCCAGAGTAACAACTAATTAACAACATTCACCATTAATGAGATTTTTTTAAACTTGAAAAATTGCTTATCTTGAAAACAGAACTTGAAACTGGAAATTGATGTTAACAAAGGTTTTATTTCACTTAAATAACTTGAAATACAAAGCTTAAAGCTTAAACAAACACTGAAACTTGAAATTTAATAAAAACGACATAAGCTAAAATTACAATTATTCTAGATCGATTCTCCATTGACACTTCCTCTTTCTTTATAGCTTTTCTGAACTCCCCACATGTCTCTGATCATATCCCATCAACAATCTCAACCATTGATTCAGTCAAAGTGATCACAGCCTTTAAAATAGATTTTGGCGCCAAAAGTGCTCATGGTTGCTTGAGATAATTTCAGAGCAATTAAAGAAGTTTGGAGTATAGTAGAGGTGTAGGGGACAAGTTGGGAAGTAGGAATGGGGCTGGGGTGATTTTTGCAGCAAAAACAGGGGATGAGGTGAGGTTTAGGGGTTAAAGTGGTGAGGAAGCATTTAATGCTTGGTAGGCTAATGAGAGGAGGGGGGATGAGCTGGAAAGGTGGATGAGGTGGAAAGGGTGAGGTGGTGGTGAGAAAACCGCTCTGGTATTGGGATTACAGGGGTGGGTGAAGACAGTGAACAGTGCAGGCGGTTTATCTGTTTTTTAAAAGTTGGGCCGGGTTGTGTATTTGGACTGGATTTGGGCTTGGTAATAGGGTCCGGTTTGGTTTGTTAGCTAATTAACCACAAGGACCAAAAGTGTAAGTATGCCAAACTTCAAGGACTGAAATTTCCAATCTGCCATAGATCTCACAAGGACCAAACCTGCCAAAAGTGATTAGTACAAGGACCATTGTTGATTATTTTCCATTTTTGAAATGTCCAAGGACTAAAATTGTCAATTTTGTAACTCTAGGGACCAAACTTGTAATTTTCTCCAAAGTTTATCATAAGGACCATTTTTGTCATTTATAAATAGTACAAGGTTAATATTTGATAATTTTCACTTTTTAAATTAACCAAGGACTATTTTTGACAATTTTCAAAGTTAAAGGACTAAAGTTGTCATTTTGTGATTTTTGAACTTTAAAGGGTTTGTTTTGACAACTTTTGAATTTCATGGACCTTAAATGACATTTTACAAGTTTTTGAATTACCAGGGACTAGTTTTGACAACTTTTGTAACTTGGGGGACTAAAACTGCCAATTATGCAAACTTGATACGTTTTTCATCAGATTTTGATGTTTTTGCATTTAAAACATATAAAACACTTGTTTGTGATATTTTTATCATTTTGATGCGTTTCTGAGTGTTTTCAGATGTTTTTGGCATTCTAATAGTACAAAAATGATGAGTATTTGCACACTCATCAACAAACTTAAACATCTAGGTCTCTGTGTGTAATACATAGGAATAAAGAGGTATATTACCGAGTATCAGTTTTGTGAGTAGTTTATCTACAGCTATCAAATAACAAATAGTAATTTATATAGGAGAGTCAAACAATTTTATGATATGTCGACAAAATAAGAATAAAATGAACTGTTAGGGTGTGAGGAATAGGAATATAGAGGTGGAAGACACTGACCGCCCTTTTTTTGACACCACCGAGGACGTAACTTAATTGAAATAGAGAAGTAAGAATAGAGAAAAGAAAATATTTTGGTCTGATCAAGTCCTACATTGTCTTGCCATTGCTGTATTACTGAACATGAATGTGGAATATCACTTCAACACTGTTACTCAAGCTTTAAAGGGGCCAACACCGTCCCTTAGAAGCTCTGACTTTGCACACAATCTTCATGCTCCTACTAGTACACTAACTAATCGACAAAATAATGAATCTGCTTTTTATAGGAGTAAACATTTTTTCTTTAGTTTTACTCATTCTCCATTGTAATTTCTTTAATTGTTCTCTTCATTTTGCAGGGTTGCAGATTAGGGAGGCAAGAGCCAAGGAACGTGAGCGAGTTGGTGCTGGATGAAGAATTTTGGGAAACCGGAATGGATCCAAAAATGCTAAGAATCTGTCGTTGGAAAAATTGAAAGCCAAAGGACCGAATGTTCGGTTCATCAATATAATACAACACACACAAGCCAGAAAAAATAAACATCCTACAATCCATTGAAGACTATGGCGTCCCTTAACTGATGAACAAATAAAGAACCCACGTCGTTCTTCCAATATTACACATTGTTGCCATCCCGGAGTTACTAATATTTGGACGGAACTTTTTTTGGCTTACATTGTTCGAGCAACAGAAACTACCAGCGAATAAACATTGGTAAAAAGACTTGAAAACGACACCTATAATATATTTGTATTACATATAACTAAGCATTATTACAACACAAAAAATGTTAGTCTTTTTTATAAACATGTTAAATCTCGATAAGTTCTTGAGTTCAAGATTAGCAGTTGGGACAAGCTTGAGTTGATAGAGAGGAAATATGTCTTTGAGGTTATGAATATAACTCATGTTGGAATAGATTTTTAATAGTTATGTATATTCTTTTGATCCTATTTTTAATCAACCAAGTAAACCTACTTAAGAGATGTTAAGTTTTTTGCTTTCTAATCGATAATAATACATAATTAAACTTTTATTAAAAAACGAGTTGATAGTGAGGAAATATGTCTTTGATCCTATTTTTAATCAACCAAGTAAACCTACTTAAGAGATGTTAAGTTTTTTGCTTTCTAATCGATAATAATACATAATTAAACTTTTATGAAAAAAC
This sequence comes from Chrysanthemum seticuspe, assembly GCA_019973895.1. Taxonomy (NCBI): domain Eukaryota; kingdom Viridiplantae; phylum Streptophyta; class Magnoliopsida; order Asterales; family Asteraceae; genus Chrysanthemum; species Chrysanthemum seticuspe. Next base: position 190,103,881 of record BPTQ01000008.1, read on the forward strand.
CACTACTTAAGAGATGTTAAGTTTTTTTGCTTTTAATCGATAATAGTATATAATTAAACTTTTAATGAAAAAACTCCGTGCGTACACGGGTATTATAACTAGTAGAGAATATTAACATAATTACCTCATAAATGGGTGGTCAAAACTTGTTTTCTAATTAAGAGGTAAACCAAAATCTTTGATTTGTAACTTATTCTTGCATGACACTCATAACCACTAAATTTTTATTCTATGAAAAACAATAATTCGCATGATAAGAAACCAAAGAATTGGCGATGTTGTTGGGCTCCAAATAGTTAAGATTCTAATATAGCAAGTTAAGAATATCTTTCGTTTCGACGGTTATAAATTAATCATAGGCTCAAGTTTATGATCAATATTCTAATTATGGTTAGCATTTTCTAGTCAATGAACTAATTAACAATGGAATAGTGTAAGGTGCAATGTGATTTTTTTTTAAAGAATATTGATTGTGAAAGAGTGGTTGTGGAATTTACGTTGAGCAAACGCGCGGCTAGTTTGAGTATGAATGAGCCAATGATGTGTTTGATTGGGGTAATAAATAAAGGTTTGGAATTGTTGGAATATAGCTGTTAAAGGGCTTTAATGGATGGTGATGGGTGGGTCGTGAAAACTAAATAAAAAGGTTACTATTATTAATGTCCTTAACTTAACCAAATGGCAAAAAGGCAAATATATTTTTCGCCATATTGTCAATGAACATGACAATATGTTTCTAGTAAAGGATTGGTGTATACATGGAATCACAAACTTTAATATTTAGGTGATGTATGAAAGCTCTTGATATATAAACTTCCCAATGTAAATGCGATGATTGTGGTTTATTCTAGCCTATAATGTAGGATGTATCATGTCTCTATATACGAATCTTCAACAAATTAAACGAATACAATACTCGATGCGTTGTCCGAGTATGCCGATGCAATAATTACAAGGTTTATGAATACTTTTAATATACTCATGTTTTGTCCAAGTATGCCGATGCAATAATAACATTCAGATAGAGTTATCTGGATGTCAGACTTACAAGATTATGGTATTTGAATGTCAGACTTGTAAGATTATGGGATTAAGTAGTAGAATAACAATGTATTTTTCAAAGTGTATTATTTTGGTACGTGTATTTTTTTAAAGTTGTAGAATAGCAACGTACTTTTATAATTGTTCCAATTTGGTACGTGACGATGACGTGTCACGCTATAAATGATGTCACGTGTCAGACTTTCGGGTATGACACGTCATCGTCACGTACAAAATTAGAACACTTATAAAAGTACGTTGCTATTCTACAACTTTAAAAAAGTACACATATCAAAACGGTATACTTTAAAAAATACATTGTTATTCTATGATTTAATCCCCAAGATTATTAGTGAAACTTTTAGCAGCAGTTTGTTACACTTTAGTGACAACTTATTCACCTTAGCTTATAAGTATGCTTGTTTTTTAAAACAAAGACTCATGTATACCTGTTTGAATATGGTATTCCAAAAGTATGCTTGTTTTATAAAAAATAGAAAATTAGTACGCTTGTTTTCAGAAGCATGGCAAACGTACGCTTGTTTACATAGTGCTTTCAAAAACTATGCATATCATTGAATTAAACAAAAATTGCATTTCTTTTCTCGCGTATGTTGTTTTTATCTCGTCGTTGACAGTAACAACTCCCCAACATTCTCGGTAACTCCTTTTTTTTTCTAAAATATTTTATCTATTTTTGTGTTTGGCAAAATGAAAACACTCATTGTTAAAGGGAGGTGATTTGTACACCATTTATATTTTTCATCCACCACTAAATCATAGCAGTATTGTACTGTGTGTATCACTGGTGTAATTTAGTGGTAGATGAAAAAAAAAATGATGTACAAATCACTTCCCATTGTTAAACTACCAAAACCAATTAATAACCCGGTAAAGACCAAATAAAACTTCACAGAAAGCATCATAGTACGATTTTATAGGAATTTATAAATGTTAGAGTTAGAATGCATATTAGTCAAGTTGGGGGCTTAATTGTCATGTCACTTCAGATATCTTGCACCCATAGTTTTGAAAGGCTCAAGGCGCACTAAGGTTTTAGGGGGGCAAAGAGCCTCGAGGAGAGGCGCATTTCAAAGCGCGAGATTCATGAATACGAGGCGCACTAAATACATTAAGTTTTTATAGTATATGTGACCATTTATGTAGCTTAAATAACACAAAATAACATTTAAATACTTGATACATGACACATATTGCCATTATAAAGATTAAAATAGATCAGTTGTCACTTCTTAAACGGATCAACTCTTTGACTCGATGACCTATATAGAGATTAAAATGCATATCAGACTAAATATGCTTATGTTCTACACGTGTAGACTTACATCTAACAAAGTTGACAATTTAACCTAAAATATCAAGCAAGCAACGTATTAAAATTCAAGGTATAATGCCACATTTTCGTGATAATATATCATAAAGAAAATACTTAATGAAACAAAGTAACTTCTTAAAGAAAATTTCAATCAATAACATAAACATAAAATCATTTCAAATTTATAAATCATACAAATACTCACTCTATGACTTAAAAGGCCCCTGTATATAACTTATAAGGCCATGTATCTTATCTTAATATTTAGAAAAAAAGCCCAAAAACCCTTTACATCTCCGAGACGCAAAAATCCGTAAGGCGCAAAAAGCCCCAAGGCGCTGTGCTTTTTGTAGGATTCATGCATGTCGTGAGCCTCGATCTAAAAAAATCCCAAAGGCTAGAGCCTCGTGCGCCTTAGGCGCGATTTTTAAAACATAGTTGCACAGGGTCGATATCTTTCTCAAAGTTCACGTTTTGCTTCAATATATCCAAGTGTTGGTTCTTCAAACACGTTGTTGTTCCTTTTACACAATTAGTTTATCTAGAAAGTTAATATACCCGTGTTCCATGTTTAAGTGATGTAATAAAATACTTATTAATATGAGACAAAAACTTAAAGTAAAATGACACAAAGTTTTTCACCGTTTAAATTCTTATTAGAAGTAAATCAAATAATTTATATCCAATTGTTTGCGGAACAACACTTGGGATTGAAATGACAAGTATGGTGTAATCTCCTCTCTAAACTCAAGCTAAGCTTGAGTACAACTATGCTAACCAACTGTGTTAAGCTCAGGGAATTAGTTGTCTTTGGAGGAGTGAAAGTCTGTGAATTTCTAAGCATTTAGTGCACAAACTTAACTTTTACTCCACCTTATGCCTCTATTTATACACATGTATATTTCACAACCGTTACAATGAATACAAAGATGACCTAAGCTAGTTTGGATAAAATACCTACGTATTTTATCTATGTTACAGTTTTCCACTTTGAGTAAAGGACAACAATGGTTTCTGAAGATCAGTGATGATATTGTTATGATCTTTAACCTTTCAGGAAAAGTTTGACCTTTGCTTGATAAGGACCCTTCTTTATATGTTTCAACATTATCCTGCCTCGTCCCGCCTTTCCTTCAGTCTTCTTTATTGTTGAGGAGACTTGGGGTTCAGTGAGCTATTATCATCGCTCCCTAAACCCATCACCTTCTCCTTTGGCTCAGGTATCATTCACTGAGTCCCACCGCCTTGAATAGAGGGTCTTTCTTCTTAAACTTGTCCTATGCTTCCTGAAGGTGACTCACTGAGTGACTGTTAACTCATTGACTTGAATGTTGTTTTAGATTAGACAACACTTAGGTTATTTTCTATTCAAATCCTAGATTACGACTACTTGGGTACTGAATTCACCCAATAGTCTCCCCCTATTTGGATATAAATATAGTCTAAGTGTTTTGTTAAGTGTAAGTGAGCAAATGTATTCTTCTTACACTGAAGATTTTATAAAGCAACTAAGGAACACTGATAAACATAGATCATTATTCATTCATAAGTTACAAAAGATCCTATCAGCTATTACATGTTGCTTTTAGGGTTAAGTACTCTGACTTCCTTAATCCTCATGAGTTCATGTAACACCCCAACCCGACAAGGGTCAAAATGACACTTTATGGTGTTAACAGAACAAACGCAAGCGAAAGACTTTTATTAATAATATGGTTACATAAGTTCAAAATGAAATTAAGGGAAATATAATCGTAAATCATAATGAGTTCAACTAAAGATAAAACCAAACTCTAATCCAGAAGCAAAAGGCATCTATCATCAGCGCAGTCTATTAAGAGCTCCTATGCACTCTTCACTCAATCCCAACTTCCAATCTAAAACCTGCCGCAGGAAAGGAAATGTGACTGAGCTTAAAAAGCCCAGTGAAGAGATATAACCAAAACGAATAATCAAACATATATGTATATAGGGAAAGAGAATCATAAGCTCCTGCTGAAACGAATATCATATGCCAAACGAATGAAAGGTCAAGGATCAAATGAAAAAATATCTAAGTAAAATGAGTCAAATGAAGTGAGAGATCAAAGATCATACGAAATCAAATAATCATAAGGAATCAAACGAATCATATAGGAATGCCTACGAGCTTAAAACAAATGTCTAAACATCAGACATGTATAGAACACATAACCACATATACATATCCGTCAAATCATAAGTGCACAAGGAGGGGAGACCTCTCAAGTACCAAATGGAGTAGCTAGCTCCCAAAAGTGAGAGGGGTGTAAGGCACATACAAACCAATCACTACAAAATGAAACAAATTACCTAGGATGCATCCATACGCCCCCACAAAACAAATCATATATATACACCTACTCAAGACAAGTATACATACATATCATAATGGCCAAGTGATCACATATCATACATAACAAATGGGGACGCCATTGACTAATCACACTGCCACAGATAGTGTCATGCCATTGGTGCCATCAATAACATGGTCATGGTACCTCTATGACTAGTTAATATCTCAGGAAACAGAACAGAACAAAGCATATCAAAACGTATCAAATCATCATATCATATCCAAACATAGCATATCAAACTAAAGCAAATCATATCATAGCAAATGAATATCATAACAATATCATAACAAAACGAATAGCAGATTGAATATCATAAAGAATGGAATTATATCAAACGCATCATATCAAAGAATCATATCAAGGGATCACAAAGGAATATCATAAACAAAGTCAAGGATCGAGAAGTCATGAGAAACCGTTACTAAAAAAAGGTAGAATATCTGTACCTCAATCCGCAAATGAACCACATCGGAAAACACTAGTATAAGAAGTTACTCCTTCTTCAACGAATCTACACGAATTGATGATGGCGTATTATTTATAGGCTCATTTTATAAGTTTAGTGCTTTTATTTATCTGGATTACATTATGAGGGTTTCTTTCTATTTTTAGAAACTTTCTAAATTTAGTAACTTTGAGTTACACTTTATAATTATTCATCTTAGAGTTTTGCTATCAAAATTTGGTTAACATATGACCAAATATAGCATAATTATCATTTAAGTACATTTTAAAGTCCAAACACATTAAATGATATGAAATCACAAAACCTTTAGCTTCTTAACAAATTTATGATAAATTACATTTGTTTAGGTTGATTTCAATTCACTTATTACACACACGAATCACCTTATATGGATCAGCTAAAAATCAAAAGAACAATACCATAGGATATATATATATATATATATATATATATATATATATATATATATATATATATATATATATATATATATATATATATATATATATATATATATATATATATATATATATATATATATATATATGTAAGCTTATACGTTTTCTATGATTTTATGTGACATGTTTCAATCGTATGTTCATATAAACGATCACATTAGTTTAGGTATTCATGTGTAAAATTGGTTCTTAATTAACTGGTGTAGTCGTGTGATATGTACACATGTACATGGGTTGTGTCGATTTTTTGTAGTATTAGGCTTAGGAGTTTTCACTTTTTGTATTTTAAAACGTAACATGGGTTCTAAACTTAGTCCATTGTTCAAAGACTTTAAGGTTATACTTGTATCATATGTTCAAAAGCTATTTCAGATATCAGGTTGTTATAATTCTTCCCCTCTAAAAAGAAAATTTCGTCCTCAAAATTGAAGTCGCAAAAGTTAGATGAAGACTTACCAAATCACCAAAAAAATGACCATAAATAGCCTCACGCTCGGAGAGGTTCTTCCAAAATATTTTAACGAACAAAATTGTTTTATTTCTCATGTCTTGATCCGAACAAATTAGGATAGCCCAGGCTTTCCAACAAACACAAATCATAACAAGTCTGATCCAATGAATACGTAGCAAATGATAGTTGTAATCTCATAAAGAGATACATGAACCACATATGCACACAAGGTAAATACAGAGGTAGTGCTAAATGATAGAATTTTATCAACTCTATCCAGATTTTGAATGAACTAAGGAACTGGCTAATAATCGGAGAAGCACATATCGGAGTTATCAAACGTATCAAGAGTTTCATAAAGAGATGGGTAACATATTCGTACAAACGATCAACTAAGCACATATCAGAGTATCACAACGTATCAAAAAGCATAATGGAATAGGTAGACTAATCTTACAGATAAGAACGAATCTAAGGACTAACGTATCTCGAACCAAATCTTCTTTATATGCCAAAACGTCCAACACAAATTTCCAGTCTAAAATTCCAAAGTTTCTCTTCCACAATGACAACTAATCCATTCGTCACTGTAATCAACTCCGGACCTTCAATAAACAGCTCCCCGACATAATTTAACCAAAAGGTGTTCTACATACCGTTCATACAGAAATCAAAAAGGAAATCCTTTTCATTTGCATGCCATTTATCTTAGTGAGCCAACACAACTAGACCCACTACTTGTCAAATTTCCTGCTCAACACATCTTCCAAGTTTGAATAGTTGTTCTGTCTGTCCACCCATCTGAAGGTTAGAAGTCGTACTAATAAACTGAGCCCAATTCCCATAGTCTTCTGTATCTCCTTCTATAAGTGAAGCAAAACGTGATTCTCCGACACGATCACTGCATGTGTGCCATGTAGCTGGATAATCTTCTGCCAAAAGAAATCTATGCTAATCTTCTAAAGTGAGCCGACCTATTCAAATGATCCACTACACCCAATTCGTATCGTCCTTCTTAAATGTGCGCGGAAATCCCGTCGCAAAGTCCATGAAGGTTTAATCCCACTTCCATATAAGAACATCCAAAGCTAAGGAAAACCACTTGTACGCTGATGCTAAATCTTAACCCGTTGACACACTAACACTTCGTCACCAATATAGTCACAACCGTCTTCATACCATTCCATAAATTTTTGCTTCAAGTCTCTATACATTTTAGTACAACTAAGATGAATAGAGAAAATAGAACTGCATGCTTCAATCAAAACCACTTCCTTTAATTTTTCCAACATAGATCATATTCTAACGTCTTACTCCTGAGCTTCTTCTTGTCTGTAATAGATCACTCTAAAGTCATGCGTTGGATAATTCACCTCGTACGGTTCTAGTTGTATTGATGCATAACCAATAATCTTCCTGAGTTCATAAGAACATAACTAAGTCTCATTCTTGAGCAAAAACTAATCTCTTTTCAGCTTTTCAAAATTCTACTCTAGTTCTTCATCTCAACCAAAATTACTCTTCGAGAATACTACATAGAGCTTATTCTGACGTAGAAATTTCAACATAAAATACAAAAATGATCCTCGTATTTCTATTTCGTCTCTGAATATACCAATATGTCATACTATGACAAATTGTCCAAGTATTAATGAGTGACGATTTATCAAGTCCATAGGAACAATCGTAGCAGTTGCCAATACAATTGGCATCACCAATACTCATGAAGACCATAACGAATATGAAAGGCAATTCTAGGAACATCTTGCTCCTTTACATGAAACTAAAAATAATCAGATCTTAAATCAATCATTGAGAAAATTCAAACCCAGAAGTTGATTAGACAAATATTCGATTCAAGGTAACGGATAACGGTTCTAACCATAATACGATTCTATTTCCAGAATTCAATACATAGTCTCATATTATCATCGCTCTTTTTTACGAATAAAACTGGAGCACACCATAGATACATACCCAGACAGATAAAACCACTTCCTAAAAGCTGGTCCTTCAATTCTTTCCAGACAGATAAAACCACTTCCTAAATTATGTCATAATGTAAGGCACACACAAACCAATCACTACAAAACAAATTACCTAGGATGCATCCATACGCTCCCACAAAACAAATCATATATATAAACCTGCTTAAGACAAGTATACATACATATCATAATGGCCAAGTGATCACATATCATACATAACATATGGGGACGCCGTGGACTAATCACACTGCCACAGATAGTGTGTTGCAATTGGTGCCATCAATGACATGGTCATGGTACCTCCATGACTAGTTAATAGCTCGGGCAACAGAATAGAATAAAGCATATCAAAACGTATAAAATCATCATATCATATCCAAAAATAGCATATCAAACTTGTAACACTCCGAAAATATGGTCCAGCGGAAGCATACGAACCTTTGGATTCTTCTATCTTGGTATCACAACATAAGGTACAAAGAATAGTTTTTATCCCATTTATTTAGAATAAGATTCATTAATTGAAAACATTAAGTTTACATTAATGGCATTAGTGCGAAAATAGGCCCAAAAGATATTTAAAGCGATACCGATTATTCATCAGAGTCGCCTATGACCATGCCCCTTGCCAAACGCCTTCCAATAGTGAGCTATCGCCTTAAACATGAGAACACATGCTAAAAAGGGTCAGCTTACGCTGGTGAGTTCATAGAGTTTAGTTACAAAAGTAATAGTGGACCTGATAGAGTTTAGTTTCTATGTGCGACTAAGGCATATAGATAATAAACATTCCAATCAATAATCAATCCAATCAATAATCAATCCAATCAACCATCAATCCAATCAATAAACAATCCAATACGTTTGAGAACTTAATGCAGGGCCCCGGGCGACTCTAGCCAACACAGTCGTAGCAAGGCCTAGAACACAAGCTACCTTGGTCTAGGTCGGTACATTCTTAGCTAGGCATCGCGTTATAGCATAGAGATTCTATCCTAGTCTAAGTCAAAAAATGTCGCATGTCTAACCTTTCCCAATCAACACATTAGCAATTCAATAGAGTAGTGGCATGTCCAAGAAATAGTTTGTATTCACATAAACACATAAGGTAACAATCACAAATCAAATATTCCAAACAACAGTCATTCTCATATAACATTCACGTATCCAGTATTAGTTGATTAAAAGAAGCATGTATTCTCCCCCAAAATAGTTATGAAAACTTTTGAAAAGAGGGGCTATGAAACTCACCTTAGCCACAGTAATGCACTATTCACTATTGACATGACTGGTATCTAAAGCTAATCTCCATGGCATCCAGAAGAATGTACGACACGTACGATAGAACAGAAGTGACGCAACCTAATGCGTATACTATTATCTTAAAATACATCTCATACGATAAAGAAGTCGATAGAAAGTTATGTGTCGTAGTTTTTGTGGATTATTTGTGTTGTTACTTTCAAAAGTCCATTATCATTTCCAAAAGTTTATAATTATCTCAAAAGTTTAATCTTAACGTTTCGTGTGGTGGTAAGAAACATAGACACAACGCACAACTCACACGAAAGAGGAGAAGATGTCGACATAGTCGAGACATACTACTAGAACGCACGCCAAAAAGGAAAAGACATTGACCAAGACAAGAAATACTGACAATACTCAAGATAGTCAAAGACTAGGAAATGACGACAACTATTTATGTGATATAAATAGGTTAATTGATAAGTTTCGGCAATTTACCCAATAATCCCCAAACGTACATGTTTATGATAAAAGATAAGTTTCATTTATCACTTAATTATCGAGGGTTTCACGATCGTTACTCATGATTATACAAGTTTATAATAAAGTGCCTCTTATAAAGCATACTAATTAGTATTTTATAAGTGACACATTTGTTTACTTAACGTTCCCAACCATTATGACTTTAATAAATCATCTTATCAAAACAACGTTTCCCGCCAAGTTTATAAAAGTTAACCAGTTTTTATAAAACACAAGTTATTATTGTAGTTGATAAAGGTTTATTATTAAATAAAACCGTATTCGCCGATAATATATAGATTAATATCTTGTTATTAGTTAATTGTGAAAATCGTATATTTAGGTTTTTCACAAATCAAACATATCAAGCTCATTTCCGAGTCCAATATATTGTGCACGGTTAATTCCAAAATGATTAATAAAGTACATCTTATAACCAATATAACTCGTATATCAAATGTTACTCTAATTTATAAAACTTAGTTGATTCTTATAACGTATACATAATATTTGATATTAATTACTAATAAGATATTAGATTCTCAAATGTTTATCACGCCACATTGTAATATCGTTTATCCGATAGTTTTATCTTAAAATACAGCTCATACAATAAAGAAGTCGATAGAAAGTAATGTGTCGTAGTTTTCGTGGATTATTCGTGTTGTTACTTTCAAAAGTCCATTATCATTCCTAAAAGTTTATAATTATCTCAAAAGTTTAGTTTTTAACGTTTCGTGTGGTGGTAAGAAACATAGACACGACGCACAACTCACGTGAAATAGGAGAAGACGTCGACATAGTCGAGACATACTACTAGAACGCACGCCAAAAAGGAAAAGACATTGACCAAGACAAGAAATACTAACAATACTCAAGCTAGTCAAAGACTAGAAAATGACGAAAACTATTTATGTGATATAAATAGGTTAATTGATAAGTTTCGGCAATTTACCCAATAATCCCCAAACGTACATGTTTATGATAAAAGATAAGTTCCATTTATCGCTTAATTATCGAGGGTTTCACGATCGTTACTCATGATTATACAAGTTTATAATAAAGTGCCTCTTATAAAGCATACTAGTTAGTATTTTATAAGTGACACATTTGTTTACTTAACGTTCCCACCATTATGACTTTAATAAATTATGTTATCAAAATAACGTTACCCGCCAAGTTTATAAAAGTTAACATGTTTTTATAAAACACAAGTTATTATTGTAGTTGCTAAAGTTTTATTATTAAATAAAACCGTATTTGCCGATAATATATAGATTAATGTCTTGTTATTAGTTAATTGTGAAAATCGTATATTTAGGTTTATCACAAATCAAACATATCAAGCTCATTTCCGAGTCCAAATGTTTATAAAACGTAGTTGATTCTTATAACGTTTACATAATATTTGATATTAATTATTAATAACATATTAGATTCTCAAATGTTTATCACGCCACATTGTAATATCGTTTATCCGATAGTTTTATTCCGTTATCGTTGTATTGTTGATTTGTTATAAGGTCACTTTTTTAAGTACATATATATATAGCTAACCCATTATCTTATACCATTAACCGTTTCCTTAGTTTCGATATCTCATTATAACGATTTTTAGTTTTAATATGTCCATTAATATTCGTTTCGATTTTCCATTTTAACCATACTTACAACTTATAAAATATTCTTGTACCTTATCAATTTGTATCCATAACTAGTATAACTCTTTCGTATATCCAAATTATAAACCTAAGTCAAAACAGTATATAAATTTTCAGTTTGACCCACGGTCAAGATGACTTGACCCGACCCATAGCTGAGTTTGACTCACGCCCCATTGATTCGAGTTCAACTTGGCCCGGCTGTGTCAACTCGACTCTTCGAGTCAACTCAGCCTAAAACAACCACATCACAAAAACATATCACCTCATATACAACTTTTTACCATTCGAAACTAGTCACAAGCATTTTATCTTATTTACTCGTTTCAGATCAATTCTCGAACAAGAAAACGTCATGCTATTTCTAAACTATTATGAAATACAAATCTAAACCCAAGACTCGTGAAATCACAACGGCGTTCTTTTTATAGCCATTTCACCACACGAGCAATCCAACACGTTTTCATTACACGGATTATTTAAAAAAACGTTTTTAAATCTGTTTTTACACTTTTATCCATGAAAACAATGACGATTATGAGTATACGAAACTGATAGAAACAATAATAATATATGGACGACGGGTTCTTGGCTTACCAAACAAGTGACGAGAAAGAAGATAGAGAGAGAGAGAGAGAGATACCACAGCCGTGGCGGCTGTGGTGGCGCCGTGTGCTACCAACGCCCCAACTCAACCCAAGACGAACTCTAGCCAACATAATACCTTTAACACTCGTTTTTACTTGAAAACCCTAGAAATCCGAATCTTGAAATCAAGATTTGGAGCGCGTGTGAGGGTTTGGAGGTGCGTATGATGCATAAACGGGGTCACTAGGACCCCGATCTATCGAATGGGAGGGGCAGTGTAATAATTAGGGGTGTCCAGTATTTGGCCGGATTCCGACGACGGCACCGGAACCCTAGAGGGTGGCCAAAATATTTCTAGAGAGAGGTTGGAGAGATATGTGTGCGTGATTTATAGAGATAGAAAGAAGGAGGTGAAAATGAGAGAATGGGGAGGGTGGGGAGTATCTATACTCCAAGGAGGGACTAGACTTGTACACTCAAAACCACAAGGGCGAAAATGAAACTTATCAAAAGGGACCCTAGATGAAACTTTGTAAAATTTTTGATATATTAGGTTCGGGACTCGTTTGAGCTAGCAAACGAGGGATTCGTGACTCGGGAGTTACGCCAATGTTTAAAAATAATATTTCCAATAAAAATGACCATAAATATGACTCGTATCTCAAACTAGATAAAATGATTGCTATAATTGTTGTGTCTCCATTTACGGTGTATCGAGGAAATTACGAGTTGTCATAGCCTCACCTCTTTAAAAGGAATCGCGTCCTCGCGATTCAATTCGAGTTACGTGTTAAGGTCTAGAAGAGGTGAGTGCATAAGCACGAGGATTCAGCTTCACGTTCCTTACGTGAGTTTAGGATCTTAATGCGAGTTCCTACAAACTTCGAAGATAGAGATGCGACTTTACTAAAGTCGCTCAATTTCCTGGTCTACGATTTCGATTGGTCAACAAAGTTTAAACGCTCAAGTTCGGATTTCCCAAAGGGATAACAATTGCCTCATTGGCGAGTCATTTCTTCCTATTACGCGTGAAATGTCGGGAATACTACTGAGTCTTGACGATAGTTCAAAGCTCTAAGCTACGGATCTAACCTCAGCAAGGATTTTCAGAAGGATCCATATAGTGAGGATTAAGCTTCCACGTTTACCAAACGCTTCACACATCTTTATGGTGAATCTATAAGCTTAATCTAGGTTATCTCTGGGATTCGAGAAGTTTACGTTGTTTGTGTCTCCTAACGATTATCGAGTAGCTTGTTTATCTATCTCGACTTAGAACGGTTTCCTTGGTATCTTTGTGAATAGGTTCGGGGTTGCTAAGTTGGATATCTCCATTTCTATCTAACAATCGGAAATGGGCACTTATGACCATAAAGGGTCTCTTACGGTGCCTTTGAGGTACTAAAGTGTTAGGTATGGTTATAGGAGAATTTGGCCAACGGAAGGTGTCTATCCCAACCATTGCCAAACTCGAGAGATGTCTATAAGAGAATTTGGCCAACGGAAGGTGTCTATCCCAACCGTTGCCAAGCTTGATAGGCAAGCGATGCGTTCTACTAATGTTCGAATGGTTTCTTTACTTCGGCCATTAGTCGGGGGATGATACACTGTAAGCATATCCATATCTGTTCTCTCGGTTTCTAAGAAGTGATAGACGAAGTATGGATGTGTGGCGATTGCCACGATCCGAAAAGGATAGAAATCAACATTTCTTGATGCACACGGTTTCCTTTACGTATGAAGAAATCTTATTTGTTGGCTGATCACACTTCCTCCTTAAAGAGGATCGGAAGAAGTCGAAGGTTAAGAAGGAAGGTTCAGACGTGTACTAATATAATAAATCTCAGATAGAGAAAATGGATCAAGGGGATATTCCCTTTTCAATCAGAGTTCCATAGTGGAAAGAAGGTAAGGAGCTAGAGTTCAAAAGTGAGGACTAGCTCATAGGAGCGAAATCACTTAACTAGAGAGAGAGAGGAATGAGTACTCTCTCACCTGCTTAAAAAATGATAGAGGGATTCTCTAGTACTGCTATAACTATAGGAGGAGAGACGAGCATGGTCGTCCATACTTTCCATCTCACTGATTAGCGGGAGGTGAACAGGTTGGGTAGGACTATCAACAACCACTCAGGTAAAGGGGCGAGATCTACTTCTAAGGTTTCGTCTACGGCGTAGCTTAATGATCAGTTAAGAGGACCGAAAGGATAGAAGGTGTTTCTCGAAGAATAAGAGAAGGATTGGATGATTGTCCCAAGGAACGCGGTTCAGGTTACTCCATAGGGTTTCAAGATTTCCGTTGAGCACGGCATCCCTACTGGACGGGCAGTCTAGGAAGTTCAGAGTACGACTCTGTTAGAAAGTGTTGATTGCTACTAGCAATCAGTGGGTTGACTTATCATGATATCTAGGTTAGAGGCGAAAAGTACGACTCCTAAAGAGAGTATTGTTTACTAACCGCAATCAGTCGATTGGTTCATTGGTGCACTTGATACTTAACGCAAGAAAGTTCAATATTTGAATCCAAATTCCTAATTCCCAAAAGAAGTTCAACTACTAATCGATATCAGATCAAATCCTAAATACGAGTGAACGTCAACGGCTCTAAGTAGGTCTACTAAAGAATTTTGCATCGATGGAGTGTAAGATACAACACCGATATGACAGCGTAGGTAGTACCGCAATCGGCGGTATGACGCCAGCAGGCTAACAAAAACAACGTTGAGAGCTCAACGTTGTTAGAGCAACATCGACGGAACAATATCTACATGATAACCTCGGTGAACAACTTCACTAAAACAGGTTGTTAGAATGTTATCGATAGGAACACCTCAATAGAGGATAAGGTATAACACCAACAACACGTAAGGTACAACCTTATCTAAGGGTTGTTGACGAAGCAACGTCGACAAAACCTTATCGGTTTAGGAAATGAACAACGTCGACTAGATAATGTCGTTTGAATCAACATCGAGTGAATGGTAAGGTTTCAGAAGTTTGAACAACAATTGATTCAAGACTAGGCTTGAGATAGAAGTGTCGGTAACAGGATTACTAACGAAACGATGCTGGATGACAAATCCAACAATATTACTAACAAAATGATGTGGAATGATAATTTCAACAAGATTACTAACGAAACGAGGCCGAATGATGATCTTAACAAGTTTATCAATGAAACGGGGCCGGATAATAATTCAAGGCCAATTGATGATTCGAAAACAAATGATGAGTCAAAAAATCGGTACGAGATCCAAAATCACAAAATCGAAAACCCAAAAACCAAAAATCAAAACCAAATCCAAAATAGTCGAGACTAAATCTAAAAATAGCCCAAAACAATTCCAAACGCTCTAATGAGATCGACGAGGCTTATGTCGATAAGCAACTCGGGTGTAAACGGTGCCAATCGGGTCTAACCCGATTTACGGCGAACTACACTCGACGGCGACAAATAGGAATTCCATATAAATGTAGAGGCTTAGCGTTGTAGAAGCATTACGATTTGTGAAGTGTTGCGATGCCAGTGTATCGTGTGTTAGTGCGGGCTTTCGTGATGTTTGCGAGTGTGAGTGTGTGAGTCCACTTAGAGCTCATTGTTTTAAAAACCAATATCTAACCCAAACATAATTCTGTTATAACTACTCACATTATTGCAAAATTCACCTCTGAGACGGACATAGGTGATCAGTCCATGTCCCACTGTCTCTGGCTGAATATAGGTGATCAGTCTATATTCAAACGAGGTTTAATGAATTTTGATCAAGCAAGGCACAACCAATTAATATAAACTAATTCTTAATATATTTCCCAACTTCAGTATTATCTACCCCAAAAATATCTTGTTTCACCATTTAGTTACTAGCGTTAGGTATCATCGTGTCTGTGGTATCGACTCGAAAAGACACCGTGAATGCAATAAAATGACCATAATGCGTCACATAATGACGCATGAGACGTCTAAGCGATAATCTTCATAGTTTAATAAGTTCAAAATAAATAGTTAGATCTTATCGGATTCGTCAATTCGATAAACTCAACTATTTATTCATGTCGCTTATTATCCCAAAAACCAGTCACATCCTAACGAGTCATAAGGATAATTCACCCATTAATAACGTTATCCTACGTACGAGTGAACGTCAACGGCTCTAAGTAGGTCTACTAAAGAATTTCGCATCGATAGAGTGTAAGATACAACACCGATAGGACAACGTAGGTAGTACCGCAATCGGCGGTATGACGCCAGCAGGCTAACAAAAACAACGTTAAGAGTATAACGTTGTTAGACCAACATCGACGGAACAATATCTATATGATAACCTCGGTGAACAACTTCACTAAAACATGTCGTTAGAACGTTATCGATAGGAACACCTCAATAGACGATAAGGTATAACACCAACATCACGTAAGGTACAAACTTAACTGAGGGTTGTTGATGAAGCAATGTCGACAAAACATTATCGGTTTAGGAAATGAACAACGTCGACTAGATAATATCGTTTGAATCAACATCGAGTGAATGGTAAGGTTTCAGATGTTTGAACAACAATCGATTCAAGACTAGGCTTGAGATAGAAGTGTCGGTAACAGGATTACCAACGAAGCGATGCGGGATGACAAATCCAACAAGATTACTAGCAAAACGATGCGGAATGATAATTCCAACAAGATTACTAACGAAACGAGGCCGAATGACAATTCAAGGCCGAATGACAATTCGAGATCGAGTACCGATTCGAGGTTGAATGATGATCTTAACAAGTTTATCAATGAAATGGGGCCGAATAATAATCCGAAGCCAATTGATGATTCAAAATCAAATGATGAGTCAAAACTCGGTACGAGATCCAAAATCACAAAATCAAAAACCCAAAAACCAAAAATCAAAACCAAATCCAAAATAGTCGAGACCAAATCCAAAAATAGCCCAAAACAATTCCAAACGCTCTAATGAGATCGAGGAGGCTTACGTCGATAAGCAACTCGGATGTAAACGGTGCCAATCGGGTCTGAACCGATTTACGGCGAACTACGTTCGACGGTGACAAACAGGAATTCCATATAAGTGGAGACGCTTAGCGGTGCTAGAAGTATTATGATTCGTGAGGTGTTGCGATGCCATTGTTTCGTGTGTGAGTGCGGGCTTTCGTGATGTTGGTGAGTGTGAGTGTGTGAGTCCACCTAGAGCTCATTGTTTCAAAAACCAATCTCTAACCCATACATAATTCTGTTATAACTACTCTCAGTATTGCAAAATTCACCTCTGAGACGGACATATGTGATCAGTCCATGTCGCACTGTCTCTAGCTGAATATAGGTGATCAGTCTATATTCACACGAGGTTTAATGAATTTTGATCAAGCAAGGCACATCCAATTAATATAAACCAATTCTTAATATATTTTCCCAACTTCAGTATTATCTACCCAAAAAATATCTTGTTTAACCATTTAGTTACTAGCGTTAGGTATCATCGTGTGTGTGGTATCGACTCGAAAAGACACCGTGATTGCAATCGAATGACCACAATGCGACACATAACGACGCAATGATACGTCTAAGCGATAAGCTTTATAGTTTAATAAGTTCGAAATAAATAGTTAGATCTTATCAAATTCGTCAACTCGATAAACTCAACTATTTATTCATGTCGCTTATTATCCCAAAAACCAGTCACATCCTAACGAGTCATAAGGATAATTCACCCATTAATAACGGTATCCTTCGTACATAGCGGGCGCTTATTAAATTCGTCAACCTAATAAGTCCGCTATCCACATGGATTGACGCTATTAATGTTAGGTCATCCGTAACCCACACACAACACATAAATGATATTAAATACTCATAAATGGCACATTTCGATAAACGTGCCCTCGAAACATTTAATAACTCATTAATTACAAAACATTTCTATTTTTAGACGTTAGTTCCCTTAAAATGTTGAATAACAAGGCGAGTCTTGTTATCGAATGTTTAGCACAAAAACCATTTATTATCTATATTTTCTAGTTGTATTTACTTGTTTATATATATATTACGTCAGGTTTCAATATAAGTTTCAAGTCATTATCCGTTTCGAGTTCACAAGTCCGAGTCATGACTCTCGGCTTTTACACATCATATTGTCCAATAAATACTAAAGTTTATGTTACGGCGTTGTCGGGTCAATCGAGACTAAAAAGTCACGATAACACCGATGTTGCGCAAAGTTGACACATATATTATTAAGTCCAAAATTAACAATTCCACAACTCTAATAAATCCTCCAAACAATCTCATATCAATTTCGCCATCCAAACAAACTACCAAATGGCTCTTTCAATTTCCCAAACACAATCGATTAACGAATATCAAATCTAATGTTTGTTAGTAACTTACTAATTACCCAAATTACTTGTTATCCAATCAAGGCTATTAATTAAAATATCGTCCAATTCCAAATAACCGATACGTACCAATGATTCACCGTTAACCAAATAATTACACGTTAGTCCAACTTATTATCTGAAAACACTTACTGGTTCCGTATATTATTATAACACTAGTGGACATGAATCCATTATCAATAATCAAAACCGACTACCACTTGTTTGACAATACTTAAGAACAAAACAACGGTTTACGAAAGTCTCGGCCCAAAATTGTGACACAAGACTATGTACCCTTCGACATCATCAAAACCATTTTAACCCATCAACTAGTTATGACCAAGAACACATAAAATGATAAAAATACAAAAACACATGAACATGACACAACACACGATGCCAACACAATAGTTTACATGTTTTATTAGTTTTAAACGCGTTTTAGACTCGTGTTCATCAAAACCCAACCATAGAACTCACGTTCACGAGAAAAACAAGTCTCGTTCGTGACTCCCTGACTTAGTTATAATGGCACCATTTCCTCTACATCCCAAATCATTCCCACGGCTACTACTAGCGTGCAAGCTCTAAATCGAGTGGTTAGATTACGCAAGAAAATTGCTTAACTCTGATACTTTGAGAGTATCCGCATTATTGATTAATAATATTGAAGCATTGGTTATCACATTGTGTGTTCATTTGTTTACTTTCATCTTCTAAGTATACTCAACTAGATTTGCATGTGTTCACACAAGGTTTTCTCTTTGCTGTTTTGGAACTACCCAAGGCAACTACTTAATACAAGCTAAGTGTTATAGATCCAAGGTTTGGGACTCCACACTCTGTGAAAGGTATAGTGCGTGCGTAAGCATGAGGACATGTTCACAATGTGTGCATAAGCATGAGGACATGCTTATAAGGTGTGCGTAAGCATGAGGGCATGCTTACTGTGTGTGTATAAGCATGTGGAATGCTTATAGTGAACTACTAAGATAGGCAGACTTAAATCATCTACTAAAAAGGCACACATTCAACAAGTATCCCTTCAAAACAATTCCTCAAATAAGCCATAAACATCACATCAATCAATTCATTTAATGTGTTCTCAATCATCTACATCCTTAAACAAGTCATACGCGAGGCGTCGGCTTGGCAGGAAGGCACGTGGCGGTCATAGGTTTAAGTTTTCGAAAGAGTGGTTATAGTCTAGGTTTTGAAAATCTACCCAGTTCTATATAACCTTGGCTCTGGTACCAATCTGTAACACCCCGAAAATATGGTCCAGCGGAAGCATACGAACCTTTGGGTGCTACTATCTTGGTATCACAACAAAAGCTACAAAGAATGGCTTTTATCCCATTTATTTAGAATAAGATTCATTAATTGAAAACATTAAGTTTACATTAATGAAAGTAGTGCGGAAATAGGCCCAAAATATGTTTAAAGCAGTCCTGATTATTCATCAGAGTCGCCTATGACCATGCCCTTTGCCAAGCGCCTTCCAATAGTGAGTTATCGCCTTAAACTAGAGAACACATGCTAAAAAGGGTCAGCTTACGCTGGTGAGTTCATAGAGTTTAGTTACAAAAGTAACAGTGGACCTGATAGTGTTTAGTTGCTATGTGCGACTAAGGAAGATAGATAATAAACGTTCCAATCAACAATCCATCCAATCAATAATCAATCCAATCAACCATCAATCCAATCAATAATCAATCCAATATGTTTGAGAACTCAATGCAGGGCCCCAGGCGCCTCTAGCCTGCTCTAGGTCAGTCCATTCTTAGCTAGGCATCGCGTTATAGCATAGAGATGCTACCCTAGTCTAAGTCGAGAAATGTCTCATGTCTAACCTTTCCCAATCAACACAATAGCAATTCAAAAGAGTAGTGGCAGGTCCAAGAAATAGTTTGTATTCACATAAACACATAAGGTAACAATCACAAATACAATATTCCAAACAACAGTCATTCTTATATAACATTCACGTATCCAGTATTACTTGATTAAAAGCAGCATGTATTCTCCCCCAAAATAGTTATGAAAACTTTTGAAAAGAGGGGCTATGAAACTCACCTTAGCCATAGTATTGCACTATTCACTATTGACACGACTGGTATCTAGCTAATCTCCACGGCATTTAGAAGAATGTACGACAAGTACGATAGAACAGAAGTGACGCAATCTAATGCGTATACGATTATCTTAAAATACAACTCATACGATAAAGAAGTCGATAGAAAGTAATGTGTCGTAGTTTTCGTGGATTATTTGTGTTGTTACTTTCAAAAGTCCATTATCATTCCCAAAAGTTTATAATTATCTCAAAATTTTAATTTTAACGTTTCGTGTGGTGGTAAGAAACATAGACACGATGCACAACTCACGCGAAAGAGAAGAAGACGTCGACATAGTCGAGACATACTACTAGAACGCACGCCAAAAAGGAAAAGATATTGACCAAGACAAGAAATACTGACAATACTCAAGCTAGTCAAAGACTAGGAAATGACGAAAACTATTTATGTGATATAAATAGGTTAATTGATAAGTTTCGGCAATTTACCCAATAATCCCCAAACGTACATGTTTATGATAAAAGATAAGTTCCATTTATCGCTTAATTATCAAGGGTTTCACGATCGTTACTCATGATTATACAAGTTTATAATAAAGTGCCTCTTATAAAGCATACTAGTTAGTATTTTATAAGTGACACATTTGTTTACTTAACGTTCCCAACCATTATGACTTTAATAAATCGTCTTATCAAAATAACGTTTCCCGCCAAGTTTATATAATTTAACCCATTTTTATAAAACACAAGATATTATTGTAGTTGATAAAGGTTTATTATTAAATAAAACCGTATTCGCCGATAATATACAGATTAATATCTTGTTATTAGTTAATTGTGAAAATCGTATATTTAGGTTTTTCACAAATCAAACATACAAAGCTCATTTCCGAGTCCAATATATTGTACACGGTTAATTCCAAAATGATTAATAAAGTACATCTTATAACCAATATAACTCGTATATCAAATGTTACTCTAATTTATAAAACTTAGTTGATTCTTATAACGTTTACTTAATATTTGATATTAATTACTAATAAGATATTAGATTCTCAAATGTTTATCACGCCACATTGTAATATCATTTATCCGATAGTTTTATTCCGTTATCGTTGTATAGTTGATTTTTTACAAGGTCACTTTGTTAAGTACATATATATATATATATATAGCTAACCCATTATCTTATACCATTAACCGTTTCCTTAGTCTCGATATCTCATTATAACGATTTTTAGTTCTAATATGTCCATTAATATTCATTTCGATATTCCATTTTAACCTTACTTAAAGCTTATAAAATATTATTGCGCCTTATCAATTTGTATCCATAACTAGTATAACTCTTCGTATATCCAAATTATAAACCTAAGTCAAAACAATATATACATTTTCATTTTGACCCATGGTCAAGATGACTTGACCCGACCCATAGCTGATTTTGACTCACGCCCCACTGATTCGAGTTCAACTTGGCCCGGCTGAGTCAACTCGACTCACCAAGTCAACTCAGCCCAAAACAGCCACATCACAAAAACAAATCACCTCATATACAACTTTTTACCATTCGAAACTATTCACAAGAATTTTTATTTTATTTACTCGTTTCAGATCAATTCTCGAACAAGAAAACGGCATGCTATTTCTAAACTATTAAGAAATAAAAATGTAAACCCAAGACTCGTGAAATCACAACGCCATTCTTTTTATACCCGTTTCACCACACGAGCAATCCAACACGTTTTCATTACATGGATTATTGAAAAAAAAAAACGTTTTTAAATTTGTTTTAACACTTGTATCCACGAAAACAGTGACGATTATGAGTATACGAAACTGATAGAAACAATAATAATATATGGACGATGGGTTCTTAGCTTACCAAACAACTGATGAGAAAGAAGATAGAGAGAGAGAGAGATACCACAGCCGTGGCGGTTGTGGTGGCGGCCGTGTGCTACCAATGCCCCAACTCAACCCAAGACGAACTCTACCCAACATGATACCTTTAACACTCGTTTTTACTTGAAAACCCTAGAAATCCGAATCTTGAAATCAAGATTTGGAGCACATGTGACGGTTTGGAGGTGCGTATGATGCATAAACGGGGTCACAAGAACCCGATCTATCGAATGGGAGGGGCGGTGTAATAATTAGGGGTGGCCGGAATTTGGCCGGATTCTGGGACGGTGCCGGAACCCTAGAGGGTGGCCGGAATATTTCTAGAGAGAGGTTGGAGAGATATGTGTGTGCGATTTGTGGAGAGAGAAAGAAGGAGGTGAAAATGAGAGAATGGGGAGGGTGGGGAGTATATATACTCCAAGGAGGGACTAGACTTGTACACTCAAAACCACAAGGGCAAAAATGAAACTTATCAAAAGGGACCCTAGATGAAACTTTGTAAAACTTTCGATATATTAGGTTCGGGACTCGTTTGAGCTAGCAAACGAGGGATTCGTGACTCGGGAGTTACGCCAATGTTTATAAAATAATATTTCCTATAAAAATGACCATTAATATGACTCGTATCTCAAATTAGATAAAACGATCGCTCTAATTGTTGTTTCTCCATTTATGATGTATCGAGGAAATTACGAGTTGTCACAAAACTGAACCGAATCATATCATAACAAACGGATAGAAAAACGAATATCATAACAATGTCATAACAAAATGAATAGGAAATCAAATATCATAACGAATGGAATCAGATAAAATGAGTCATATCAAAGAATCATATCAAGGGATCACAAAGTAATATCATAAACAAAGTCAAGGATCGAGAAGTCATGAGAAACCTTTACTAAAAAAAGGTAGAATATTTGTACCTCAAACCGTAAATGAACCACGTCGAAAAACACTAGTGTCAGAAGTTACTCCTTCTTCAGGGAATCTACACAAATTGATGATCGCGTATTACTTATAGGCTCATTTTATAAGTTTAGTGTTTTTCAGTTATCCGGATTACATAATGAGGGTTTCTTTCTATTTTTAGAAACTTTCCAAATTTAGTAAATTTGAGTTACAATTCATAACTAATCAACTTAGGGTTTCGCTATCAAAATTAGGTTAACATATGACCAAATATGTCATAATTATCATTCAAGTACCTTTTAAAGTCCAAACACATTAAATGATACGAAATCACAAAACATTTAGCTTCTTAATAAATTTCTGATTTTAGTATGTTTCAACCTTCAATTTACAAATTTTTAAACCACATTTATACTCTTATTCAGAAGTCAAAATATTTTACCTGGATACTTATATGTCTTATGAGCTTACATGAATTTTTTCCATATTTTATTAAAATACGATTCCAAAAATCATTTATCCAAACATGTCCAGAAAGTTAACTGCAGGTACACCCCGAAAGTTTATAATTATTTAAACTATTTAGTCCCTTCACAAAAATCTACGAAAATTCCAGGAAGTCGCACATAACTTAAGTATTACCTCTTTAAAAGGGGAGATCTTAACTCTTTGTAGTTTGAAAAGAAAAATTCAAAAACATCTACTGCTTTTAAGTTCCTAGAACTCAGATTTGACACATGATCCCATAAAATTTACTAACATGATCAATACCACTCCAAATCACTCCAAACCAATTGGAAAACTTAAATAAGAAATTAAACTAGGTTTAAATGCAAAAATACAGAATTAAACATTTATAAAACTCATTTTATAATGCATACATATTCGACTCACAAATATGTCCTGTTGGGATATGAAAAGTCAAAGTGCTGAAGAGTTAAAGTACTAAAGTCAAAGTACTGCTAAAGAGGAAGGTCAAAGTACTGCTCGATTATCAAAGTACTGCATGCTTAAAGGACTGATATGCAAAAGCGTTATGGATCATTATGTAATTCTAGAATGTTCTTAGATTAGTATGGTATTACTTGTCGTACAAGGTTACAAATTGTAAACCGACTAGGGTTATCCTTAAGCCTATAAAAGGACCCCTAGGTTGGCATTAGAGAATACGTGTTTTTAGAGTTTTAGAGAAGTACGATATTAAAGTTTTAGAGTTGTTAAAGAATCTGCATAATAAGCAGATTCAGAGTTATTAATAAAATCGTTGAAAGTTAAAGTTAATTCTTCTTAGCTTTGTTAAGTAAATTCCGCATACTTAATAAAGTTTGCTCAGTGTTTCATTGTTAATAACTTAGGATTTATCCGAGGTTATTAAACCCTTAACAAGCTATATAAGTTAGTTTGGTTAGAGTACATCGATCCAACAAGTGGTATCAGAGCTTGTGTGGAAACTCTGACTAAGAAGAAACCCTCAAAACCTACTTAACAAAACCCTAAAGATGTCGACTGAAGCTGCACCACCACCATCAATCACCTCACTAAGAATACCAATTATCAAGAAGGGAGAATACGATCTATGGAGCATGAAGATGAGGCAGTACATTGCTATTACAGACCATGCACTGTGGAATGTGACTGCCAATGGTAATGAAGTTGTGGACGAGCCTGTAGACATTCCTGGACAACCTAAAGCACCTAAACCCATCTTGCCAGCTGCTACAATAAGGAATCAAGAGAAGGCTCTCAACATACTCTTGTCTGCTATACCTGATGGTCATCTACTCAAGTTTCATGATGCTAAGGATGCTAAACAGTTATGGGCTGCTCTCAAGACAAGGTTTGGAGGTAATGATGCTTCCAAGAAGATGCACAGAAATTTGTTAAAGCAATAGTTTGAAACTTTCACTGTGGGTGAAAGATAAGGTCTTGATGCTGCCTATGATAGATTCCAAAATCTCCTCAGCATGCTAGAGTTATACAAGGCAGAGGTATCTGTTGAAGATGCCAATTTGAAGTTTTTAAGGAGTTTGCCATCTACATGGCATGTGATTGCTACAATGATCAGAGGACAACCTG
Organism: Chrysanthemum seticuspe; assembly: GCA_019973895.1. Taxonomy (NCBI): domain Eukaryota; kingdom Viridiplantae; phylum Streptophyta; class Magnoliopsida; order Asterales; family Asteraceae; genus Chrysanthemum; species Chrysanthemum seticuspe. The sequence continues at coordinate 190,129,358 of BPTQ01000008.1, forward strand.
GTTTGGATACTATGGACTTTGATGATCTCTACAACCATCTGAAGGTGTATGAGCATGAGATGAATGGCCAGACAAGTTCAAAGTCTCATAGTATAGCTTTTGTGTCATCTGAAAAGAGAGGCAGTACTTCCACTAAAAGTACTGCTCACCCTACTCAAAGTACTGTTGCTCAAAGTACTGACTATCCTGCTCATTCTATCACAACTATGACCAACCCCACATCATCACCATCAAGCACCATCCATTTTGATGAAGTCGTATGCTCATTCTTTGCACAGCAAGCTACCTTACCTGTTACTTATGAAGAAGATTTGTCACAGATTGAAGAGGATGCTCTTGAAGAAATTGATATCAGGTGGCAAATTGCTATGATCATTGCTCAGATCAGGAAGTTCATGAAGAAAACAGAAAAAGGCATAGACTTCAAACCCAAACAGGGTCACTTTTGACAAATCCAAGATTGAATGCTTTAACTGTCAGAAGACTGGACACTTTGCAAAGGAATGCAGGTTTGCTATATATCAAGCAAACAGGATAACTGAGAAACCAAAGCTTGAACTAAAGGAAATTCCTATTACTGAAAAAAAAGCTTTGGTTGCTCAAGAGAATCTATCAGAGGTTGACTGGAGTGCTGAGTTTGATGATGAACCAGTAACCTACTGTATGGTGGCAATGGAGGAGTTTTATTGGAGCACAGCATTTGATGAGGAACCTGGATTTGCTGCGTTGGAGTCCAGAGATGGTCTAGGAAGCTTTGATTGGAGCATGGAGAGTGAAGATGAACCTGTTCTGCTTGCTATGGTAGCCACTTCATGAAGTTCACCCCTATCTCTGAGGTATGTTCTAAGTGTCATGACTTTTATCAAAAAGTGCTTAATGATTATGTGACTGAAAGAGATAAGTGTAGAACGGCTAGGTCTGAAGTAGCTGGTTACCAAATTACTTTAGAGTCAATGGAAGCCAAAATAATAACACATGAAAATAATGAAATGGCTTGGGCTGAAAAGTATGAACAACAGGATTATCAGTTAAAACAAAGTGAATGGAAGTTAGGATGTAAGATTTCTGAGATTGAAAAGCTGACTAAGGAGAGAGATGAATTGCTAGAAAAGTTTGCTGCTTGGGGACAATCTGGTCTTTCTCATGTTAGTTATGTTGAAAAACAGAGAAGAGCCTACATTAGAACTGGATTAGGTTTTGGTATGGATTTCAGTAGCATAGAACAAAACCCACCTAGTAATCAGGATGACCTTGATTTTGAGGATATAATAACTAGTGATGATGAACTCATTAACTATGTTGACACATCTAGTAATGAGGAATCACTTAGCGAAACACCTCCTGAATTTAAGAAAGACAATGGTTATCATGCAGTCCCTCATCCCACTGGTAGTTTTCAACCACTTAGGGTAGATGTTTCTCGTTTTGGAGTAGACAACCTGGAGTTTAGGAAGAAGCTTACAGGTAAATCTAATGTTGAAACCCCAAAAGAAACTATTGCAAAACCTAAGGTTGATGAAGTTAAGAGTCAAGCAGTACCATCAACTCAAAGTACTGCTGCACAATCAGCAGTACCTTTGAGAAAACCTTTTCAAAATACTGCTAAAACTTTTAGGGATAACTTTGGTCATCATAATTCTTATCATTCACCTAGAAGACAGGACAAGTTTGGTCATACACATAGAGGAAGCAATTTTGGGATTACAAGTCAAAAATTGTGTTTTGTTTGTTATAGTCCTGATCATTTGATTAAGAACTGTGACTTTCACTCAGAGTACCTAAGTAAATTCCCAAAGAACAGATCTACCAACCATAAGCCTAGAGAGAATAAACCTGTCTGGAATCACTCACATAGGGTTAACCATAGCAACTTTTCACAAGACTATAGGTACCCTCATCAGAGAAGACCTTTTTCAAAACCCCCAGTACCTTCAAACACTTCTCAATGTACTTTATGCCAAAACCAGTACCTTCTCAAAGTACTGCTCAGTTTTCACTAAACACTTTTTGGAATAGGAACCCTAGGAGATCTAATTACTATCAATCTAGAAGGAGTTTCAACTCAAAGAAAGTAGCTAGATCAAGGGACTCTACACCAGAGGTTAAAACCAAATGGGTTCAAAAGGAAAGTACTGATGGGGAACAAACAGTACTTTCAGCAATTGTGAGTGAATTAGAAACTTTTGTTGAAAATAAAATGGAAAACTTGGATGAAAAAGTGATTTTTATTGAAAAACCAACACAAGTTTTTGAACAACCAAAGATAATTAATCATGTTCTTAAAGACAGTGGCAATTACATACTTAAAGAATTTAAGTATGTAACTCCACAAGGGGAACACAAGTCAGTAATGGCTTGGGTTCCTAAAATTAACTAACTCTTTTATCTTTGTATAGGGTAACCCAGAAGAGGAGCTTAAAGATCATTTAATTGTGGATAGTGGTTGCTCTGGAAGCATGACAGGAGACAACGATATTCTGTTAGATTTTAGATCCTATTGTGGAGGAAGAGTTGCTTTTGGGAATGATGCTAGTGGAGGAAGAATTACAGGCAAAGGAACTATTAAAGCAGGGAGCATTGATTTAGAGAATGTTAGATATGTGAAGGAGCTCAAGTTTAACCTTTTGTCAGTCTCTCAGATCTGTGATAAGAAGCACCCTGTGTTATTCACTGACACAAAATGTCTCATCCTTTCCCCTGAATTCAAGCTTGTTGATGATAACTTGGTAATACTGAGAGTACCAAGAACCAATGATGTGTACAGTCTGGATATGAAGAGTCTTCACTCTTCTGGAAGAGCAACATGTTTAGTAGCAAAGGCAACAATTAAAGAAGCACATCAGTGGCATAGAAGATTGGGCCATGTAAATTTCAAGAATATCAATAAATTAGTCAAAGGAAATTTAGTTAGAGATTTACCTTCCAAGACTTACAAGAATGATCACTCATGTTTGGCGTGCAAGAAGGGTAAACAACACAAAGCTTCATGCAAAAAGCTTGAGGACAGAACTATTAGAGAACCTTTGGAGTTACTGCACATGGATTTGTTTGGACCTGTTTCTATTGCTAGTCTAAACAAGAAGAAGTACTGTCTTGTTGTGACAGATGATTGCAGTAGATTCAGTTGGGTATTTTTCTTGGGATTTAAAGATGATACCTTTGATGCTATTCATGATCTAATAATAGCCCTTGAAAAACAACTGAGACTTAAAGTAAGAGGTATTAGATGTGATAATGGGACTGAATTCAAGAACAAGCTTATGGATGAATTTTGTGCTAAGAAATGAATCAAGAGAGAGTTCAGTATTACTAGAACTCCTCAGCAAAATGGTGTTGCAGAAAGAAAGAACAGAACTTTGATTGAAGCAGCCAGAACAATGCTTGAAGATTCATTACTACCTATTCAATTCAGGGCTGAAGCTGTAAGTACTGCTTGCTATGTGCTTAACAGAGTATCAGTAACCAAACCTCAGATGAAGACACCTTATGAGTTACTAATGGGACTCAAACCCAACATTCGTTTTATGAAACCTTTTGGATGCCCTCTGACTATTCTCAACACAATTGACCATTTGGGCAAATTTGATGGCAAGTCAGAAGAAGGATACTTATTGGGATACTGCACCAATAGCAAAGGATTCAGAGTGTATAAGAGAATCACCAAAAAGGTTCAAGATTTTCTTCATGTTGAATTTTTAGAAGATCAAGAAAATCAGAAGGGTAAAGGTCCTGATTGGATGTTTGATCTTGAAGTTTTGACTCCTTCCATGAACTATGTACCTGTTAGAGAAGAAAATCAAGTAGATCACAAGGAAGATGAATTACAGCACATTGTTCATGGAGTCAATATTAGGCCTGATGTTGTTCCTGATGAGGAACCTTGATCGATGCCAAACGGTCAAGTTTTATCACACAAGCTGCCCACTTGTGAATGGCCAACCGTAATAAACTTCAAACAGTTCAGACACCAATGCAATGAAGATCAGAGGAGTATAGTGTTTCCCCAGGTCGTTATGTCCCAACGAGCTGTGCGATGAATAATCAAACGAATAGTGATCGAGAGAATTTGAACGGAAAAGGATTGTGATTGATTATACCTAAAGAAAAAGTATATAAACTACAGGGGATTAAATGCAAATTAAAGAAAATTAAAAAGATAAACTATATTAAATAAACGCTATCACTATTTGCAAAATGATGTTTTTGATTTTTCTTTTATAAAATTAAATTAAAAACTACGTAACGTATAAAAGAAAATGTGAAGTTGAAGCAATATTAATCCTAAAAATATAAAAATGACATTTTTACAAACCTAATGATAAGAGAAAATTTTTAGAAAAAGAAAATTATTTTTAGTACTATTTATTTAATTATTATTAATTAAAAACTATTTTTACTTATTTAATAATACCCTAAAATACAAGAAAATATGAAATTAAACTAGAAAAATGAAATTATAACTTAGAAAAATCTAAAATAACTAAATAGAATTTTCAAAACTAATTTTATATTTTTCTGATTATTTTTCTATTTTCTATGAATTAAAAACTTTTTGAAACTACTTAAATTGCTAAAAATTACAAATTAAACTATGAAAAATCTGGAAAAATATTTTTTTGACTTTTTATATTTATCTTAACCTAGGAAAAATGAAAACTTATTTTTTTGAAGTTTTTCTGAATTAATTGTATTAAAAGCTAATTTAAAAGTACTAAAAACTGATTTAAATGAGGAAAAATATCAAAAAGTGCTGGAAAAATATGAAAAATTCAGGAAAAGTCTAAATTAATATTCTAAGTCTATGAAAAATACAAAAACAATAGCTTATGTGTGAGAATATGGAACTGCAGTGAAGAGTGCTTATAAATAAGCACTCAAAATAAGCTAAAGGCCATAACAGAGCACCAAACTATCACAGAACCTATAATATGCTAAAAGTACCCAAAAGCAACTAGATACAACTGACCTAAACCTCTAAAGTGTAAACTACAATGATTTGACTAATTAGTGCTTAAGATGAAATCAGCTTCCAGCCTACCTACTATAAGCTAATGCAACAACTTATCTAATAAGCTAAACTAAAAACCAAGAGTTGAGAACTCAAGACCACCAAGCAGTAAATAACTACACCAAATATCAGACCCTAATAATCTGGATTGAACCTTGTGCAAGACCTACAAGTAGGCCTGACTACACTCAGTTCCAACTGATAATGAACAGGGCAAATCAGCTCTAAGAACAAGCTGATTAAGAGCTTAAAACAATTTCCAAAAATTCCACTAAATTCACTTTTCACAACTTGACCAACTGAATATTCTTATCCTAAAATTACAATGACTTTGAGTCAGAAATGAGATCATGAAAATTCAGCCCAGTTTTGCAAAACACAACATTTGCACATTTTGACTATTTTTGACAGTTTTGAAAGTTTGACTTTTGTGAGATTTAATTCCAATGTTTGAACTGAAAATGATATTTAAAGGTAAAGTAAGACTAATGCAAGCTATATCTACTGAGTTTAACACTAAATACAAGTTTACACTAGCTGATTCAAACTGAAATGGAAACTAGGACTGAATTTATGCATCTTTGACTTTAAGTGAATGCAGATGAATTTTGATGACTGAATTGAGTTTCTCAAGCCTATGTAAACCTAAAGCAATGAAACTTAACACCTAAACCAATCTCACACTCAGATTGTAAGCAGATCCAAACACTAAGTTTCCAACTGATTTCCAATATACTCTATTCCATATTCAACTTTAAATCAAAGCAGTGGTGAACAAAAGTCTATTTATCCAAATATTAACTAACTAATGAACTAACAATGATTATAACAACAGATTAAAATTATACTAACTTTTGCAATGTAACAGTAATGAAAAGAGCAATATGAAAACTGATTTTAGACACTTACAGGTGTCCAGCCAAATTGTAGCTTAAATCCAAACCATACCTACACTAATTTAAGCTAATCCTACCCATTCCAAGCTCTGCATCAACCAAATTTCATAACCAAGTCCATTTGATGCTTCAGTTTGACTTTTGTTGACCAACATGATATTTTGCTTAAAACTGATTTATAAGTTTACCAAAAGCTATGGACAGCTTAAATAAGCTTATTTGGATTCAAAACTAAGCTACTAGAAGCCTGAATTTAAGAACATGAAACTGAATTATTCAACAGTAAACACAAAAACATGAAACTTAGTTAAACTTTTGATTGATACTTGAAAGCAGATTATAATGATAAAACAACTTGAGTTTAATACATAGAAACAAAAGATTACAGCTTTTAACTTAAACTAAAACATTAATATAAAAAACGACATAAAGGAAAATTGAAAACTAAGAACTACTCTTTGCTCTTCTCCTCTTTCATCTTTTTATATGCAAAAGGTCTTCCACTAGCCCTCTGATCATTTCCCACTTGAATTCTTGGCCATTGGATTACTTGAAAAGATATTGGCCGTTTAATGCAATTTTGGCGCCAAAATGGTTTTAGCCAGTGGGGTTTGATTGAGTGTTAGGTTGAATAAGTAATTAATGTCCCTTGTTTGGTTATTGAGGTGGAGTGATAAGGGGGTTGAAAAGTGAGCTGGAGGTGAGGTTGGACTGGTGTTGCAGAGAGCAGGTGAGGGAGATGAAGAAAAGGAGGGAAAAGGGGTGTATTTGTTTGACCATGAGTTTGACTGGGAGATATATTGGACAGGGGTCAAAAGCAGGGGGGTCACAAGGTTTGGCAGGGGTCCAAAGCATATGGCAGGGGTCCAAAGGCTTAGGTTTAATAACAAGGACCAATTTGCAATTTCTGATTTTTGAGGGACCAATTCTGCCATTTTCCAAAGTTGTTTCAAGGGACCAAAAATGACAAGTTCCAATAGTACAAGGACCATAATAGACATTTTCAAATTTCCAAGGACTATTTTTGCCAATTTTGAAACTTGAAGGACCCAACTTGTAATTTCTCAAAACTTTTGACATTTTTCACCAAAGGACTAATTATGACAAGTTATGATTTTAAAAGGACCTTTGGTGATTTTTCTTTTGAAATAAGTGCTCAGGGACTATTTCTGACAACTTTTGAAACTTGGGGGACTGAAACTGCCAATTATGCAAACTTAGCTCATTTTTCATCTGATTTTAAACATTTTGCATCTGAAACATATAAAATGCAATTTTGAGATATTTTCAGTATTTTGATGCATTTCTGAGCATTTTTAAATGTTTTGCAGTTCAGATTTAACCAAAAATGATGAGTATTTACACACTCATCAAACCTATAACTATTGAGAAGGACAAAGGTACTGATGAGCCAAAATCTACATTGTCTGCTGAAGATCAAGCTATTCAAGATGAGCTTAACAGGATGCTTTTTCAAGAAATAGTGGCACAATCTTATGATGATGATCAAAGAAGAACTTATGAGGAAGCAAAGAAAAAGAACAAAACTGGAGAATTCTTTCACAGTACTTTGGATGACAGTACTTTAGATCAAAGTACTGCTGCACCTGATGACAGCACTTTGGATGATTTGGATGATCCTACCATGCCTGGCTTAGAAGATACTGATGATGAGTATGATGATGAAGGTATTTTCTCAAATTCCAATGAAGGTGCTGATTTCAAAAATTTGGATGATAATATTGAAGTTCCACAAACCCCAATCTTAAGAGTTCATAAGAATCATCCTTCTGGTCAAATCATTGGACCTTCTAACTCTGGAGTGCTTACAAGAACCAAAGCTAAGGGTTTTTCTACACCTTACAATGCTTTACTTAGCTTTGTTTATAAACAAAATAGGCTAAATTACAAGGATCATCAAACATGTTTATTCACTTGCTTTATCTCTCAAGAAGAACCCAAGAATATAGCTCAGGCATTATCTAAAGAAAGTTGGGTTGAAGCTATGCAAGAAGAACTTCTTCAATTCAAACTTCAAGAAGTTTGGGTACTATGTAATCTACCAGATGGCAAGAAGGTCATTGGTACTAGATGGGTGTTCAGAGTCAGGAGAGATGAAAGAGGGAATGTCATCAAGAACAAGGCAAGGTTAGTTGCCCAAGGATATAGACAGGAAGAAGGAGTAGATTATGATGAGGTATTTGCTCCTGTAGCAAGGATTGAAGCCATTCGAATCTTCCTTGCTTTTGCATCATATATGGGATTTCAGGTTTATCAAATGGATGTCAAGAGTGCCTTTCTTTATGGCACTATTACAGAAGAGGTATATGTCAAACAGCCTCCTGGTTTTGAAGATCCTGCACATCCAAACAAAGTCTATAAAGTTGTTAAAGCTCTTTATGGACTTCATCAAGCACCTAGAGCTTGGTATGAAAGGCTTTCTACTTTCTTATTGCAACATGGTTATAGGAGGGGAGCAATAGACAAGACTTTGTTTATCAAGAGAGATAAGAAGGATATCATGCTGGTACAAGTTTATGTAGATGATATCATCTTTGGAGCTACCAAACAGTCCATTATGAAGGAGTTTGAGCAGCTGATGCAACATGAATTTCAAATGAGTTCTATGGGTGAATTAACATTCTTTTTGGGGCTTCAAGTTAAACAGTCAAAGGAAGGAATTTTCATAAGTCAAGATAAGTATGTCTCTGACATACTTAAGAAGTTCAATTTTGATGCTATGAAGCCAGTCACTACACCTATAAAGTCAATTAACTCATTGGGCAAGGATGAAGATGGTCAACCTGTTGAAGTCAAGTTGTACAGATCTATGATTGGATGTCTTTTGTACTTAACTGCATCTAGGTGGTATGTGCTAAAACACATACCTTTTCTATATCAAAACTGACCCAAAATAACCAAGAAAGAGCCGTTTATTGCTAATATTTATGGTTTTCTTGAGTTTGTGCTTGTGCAGGTACGAATATATAAAAACACATAAAAAGGAGCCAAATCAGACGTAAATCCGAGCACGAGAGATCAAGAGAGTTTGAGCTGAGCCGGAAGGTCGGGATTGTGCATTTTGGAAGATTTTTATTCTCTAAGGATGATTTTTGAAGTTTCAGTCAAGTTTGAAGAAATGTCAAGAATAGTCCCTGAACTTTCAGCAAATGACAGAAAACACCCTCAAGTTTCAAAAGTTGCAAATTCAGTCCCTGGTTTATTTGAAGAATGACAAGTTCAGCCCTTGGAAGACATTTTCAGATTTGCATGTATGGTCCCTAGAATTTCAGCATTTACATTATTGATCCCTATGGTTGCTAATGGGTCTAATATCAATCCATGTCCATTATCACTTATCCAAATCCACTATCCAGTCCAAAAACTAGCTAAGGCCCTTTTACCCTTACCCGGCCCAAACAAATCCAACACAAACAACCCGTCCAATATACTACCCCAACCCGGTATACCACTTACCCACTTGACCCGGCCATTTAACCCGAGTCAAAGCTACAATACCCGGTCAACGAAATTTGAGTTACAATAAACAAACCAAACGCGCCCTTACCCTTAACCCACCTTTTTCCCCAACCAAACACGCCTGTTACCTCCATTTTATCACCAATCCCAAACACTAAACATAGTACTAAGCATCTCCCCAAACCTTCTAGACCTCTGACTTGTCAGATATAGTGGCACACGTGGACAAACCAAGCTCTCCCATTGGCTGCTACACCTCATCAAAGGAAATGGAGCACTCTGATTGGTATTGATGACTCATGGATTGATATGTGGTTGTGGATGAGCTTCTAGGCTCTTCTCAAAGGCATCCCAGGCCTCTCCTCTCAGCTATATAAAGGACTCTTGGCTCACATTGTATCTTGTCCAATTCCTTATGTCTTAGAGGAATTTTGATCATTTAAATTCTGTCTTTTTATGTTTTCAAATAGTTAATGTAACCTGTAATCTCAGTTTTTATAATGCAAGTTTAATTTCCAACTTTTCATTAATTGTCTCAATTTCACTTTTGGTTACATTGTTGTTTCTACTGTTCACAAGTTCAAGATAAAGTTTCTCTAAACTCACATAAGCTTATTGAAGCTTATGTGAGTGTGTTATTGCCTTCAATTGTTCTTAATTCCAAGTTTTGCAAAAAAGTCAAGAAAAGTCAACTGTTGTCAAAATTGATAGTCAAACCTGTTTTAAGCTTGATTCCTGTTTCAAATCTGTTAAAATGCTGAGTTTTAGTCTGGTTAGGTCATCTGAATTCTATTCATGTCATTTTTCATTAAGAGTTTTAAGTTTAAATGCATTTTTGTAGTTATAAGGACTGTTTGGATTGCTTGATATAACTATGCTAGAGGGTAGAATGTTGCAGTAGATCAGTTGGTTCAGGCTTGCTTTAGTTCTCTTTACTCATATCTGTCCTTGTTTTGCACAATCTTCATTTTTAGTCAAAGTTTCACCTTAACTGTTCTTAAGCTAATACCTGTTGAAACCAGTCACTTAAATCATTGCATATAGGTTTAAAATCTTTAGAACTAGCTTATTATAGTTGTCGTTCATCTGTATTCATCATTTTCAGTCCCTTATTTGATCTCAAATCTCATTATAGTCAAAGTACCAAATCTGTTTTCATAAGTCAAAGTGAGCCAAAAAAACCAGTTTTTGCAGAAATTGCAGTCATTGCACAAGGTTCAATACGGCTAGTTAGGGTCTGATTTTTGGTTTAGTGATAGTCTGCTAGGTGGTCTTCAAGTCCACATGTCTGGTTTTAGGTTTAGCTTATTGGATAAGCAGTTTAATCAGCTCAAACAGTAGGGGTAAAATCAGTTTTGCTTAAGTGGCAGTTTGCTTAAACCTTGGTAAATTGCTTATTAGGTATTAGGAGTAGTTTTAATAAGTTTCCTTAGAGTAGTTATAGTATAAGTTAGCTTCTGTTTTAGATTGGTTCATTCTAGTGCTTATTAGCTTATTGAAAAGTGCTTATTCCTTACCAATTTACACTGCAGCCTTAATATCTCTCACATAAGCATCAGTTTTTATATTTTTCACAGCTCTAGATTAATATTTTAGAATTTTCCTGAGTTTTTCATAATTTTTGGTCACTGTTCACTATTTTTCTTTATTAAAACCAGTTTTTAAGCCTTTTTAAATAGCTTTTATTGCAATTAATTCAGAAAAAGTTCCAAAAAAATAATTTTTCAATTTTCCCAGTTTAAGAAAAATATATAAAGCATAAAAAATATTTTTCCCTATTTTTCCCCTTTTATTTGGTATTTTTCACAATTTAAATTAGATTTAAATAGTATTAAATTCATAGAAAATAGAAAATTAATCAGAAAAATACAAAAATAGTTTTGAAAAGTCTTTTATGATATTTTAGATTTTTGAAAAGTAATTCCATAATTTTCCCCTTTGTCTTTATAATTTTTAGTTATTTAGTCTTATTTTTAAAGTTAAAAATTACTCCCTCCGTCTCATTAATATTGTTCATATTTCCTATTTGGGGTGTCTCAAAATAATTGTCCACTTACTATTTTAAGTAAGTTTAAGAGAATTTAGTGGGAGAATATTCTATTTGAGTGGTTGATAATGATAGTGGTCCCACATTTATTAAAGTGTGTGTTTTTTGTCTCCTGACAATAATTTTGAGACGGAGGGAGTAGTTTTTAATTAAATTAAATTCAAGAAAAATCTTAAAAAATAGTTTTAATTCATAAATAGTTTTCTAATATCATTTTTAGAGTAAAAGTAATTTTAGGCTATTTTTAGGAGTTAGAATAGACGTAATTGCTTTTTATTCGCGTTTCGTTTAATCCCGTATTTGCGTTTTAGTGTAGAATTGCGTAGTTTGCCTTTATTCTTAGGATTTCCCATAAATTTTAGTTCCTTATGCTTTCCTTATCCCGTAGTTTAGAAAATATCATTTTATGCCCTTCTCTTATTCAAACCCCGATAATCGAGACGTGAGTTGGAAATTCCATTCAACCCTCGTTCGGAACGATCTCGGTGCTCAAACCTAACACGTTTGAGTCGAAATCAATTTTTGGCGCCGCTGCCGGGGAGGGCTTGTAGCGAGTTTTCGTATTCCGTCTCGAATCGTGTGTTTTTGAAGATCCTTCCTCGTGAAGTTATCGTTGATATTTGTACATATCCCTTTTATAAAAACCCAAAAAGATTTTCCTTTTCAAAATTTGTTTCAAAAACCCAAAAATATTCTTCTTTACCCTCTGAACTGTCAATTCTTTATCTCTTTACCCTCTTATTCGTATAATTCTTCTCGATGTCTTCGTCTTACCATTATGGTTGTCAATGGTGTGGGGGACCTCAAAATGGTGGGAATTGTTCCGGATGTAGCATTGTGAATACGGGAAACGAGTTTGTCTACGACCAACATCCCTACAATGATATGACCGATTTCCTTAACCAATCCCCATACCATGAGACGGAGTCATACTCTTGTGAGTACTGTGGAGGTCCTCACCAAGGTTTTCAATGCCAAGCTCAATATAACAATACAACCTTTGGTTATGAACCTTATCCATATACTTCACCAAACCCGTCACAACAATCATACTGTTGTGAGTATTGTGGAGGGCCGCATGTTAACTCCGATTGTCAAATGCAAAACCCGCTTGTCTATGAGCAGGTTCCTTGTAACAATTACGACTATCCTTATGACCCACCTCCACAATACCAAGAAATTCAACCACAACCTCCAATAATTTCTCCAGAAATTCAAAGATGTCTTAATACACTCGAAGAATTTGTTAATAAACATGACGAAGATCGAGCGTCTCGCAACGAAAGATCTATGATATAATTACTCGAAGAAGAAGAACGAGCAGCTCAGATTGAAAAATGCCTTGAAGAAATACGAATTGAGGAGCAAGCACTTGCAAGACGTGCCCGATGGCTCGCGACTTACATCGACGATGATGATGAGGATTCCATCCAAATGAAAGAATACTATGCAAGTTTGTCGGATGAATCCCCTCCCGTTTCTGAGCCTTTCATTTCCGACCCTTCCCCTTCACTCACACCGGATGAGAGAAGTGACGTCGTATTGGAAGAGGTCGATGATTCTATTTCTTCAAACATTGTTGATCCCGTTGACTCTCTCATAATGGGGGACGAGCCTCTTAGCACTATTCCGGAAACGGAATCGTCTAGTGTTGGGAGACTTGACCCAATCCCAAGTGAGTCCGAGGATATATCTGATAGTGATTGTGATTCGCTTTTATGTGATTCTATTGACATCTCCGAGGTTACTTCCGGGATTTTCTCAAATCCACTTTTTGAATTCAAGGACGACTACACCTTTTGCGAAGTTAATCCTCTTTTCGACAAAGATTTTGAGTCCGATTCAGAGACCACAACGGAAGTGGTGGATATTGCTAGCTCTCAGAGCACACCACTTGTCCCACCTCTGTGTTCCGACCTTTCTCTCCCGTCATGTGATGAAGAAAGTGATGAATCTGACACTGAAGATATTATGGAGATTTATGAATTGACTAAAGTGGTTGAAAATGATATTCTTGATAAGCCGTCAAGTGATTCTGATATGGACGAAATCGACTTATTTCTTGATGATCCAATACCGCCGGGTATTGAGAGTGACGGGTGCGACTCTAATCAAGATGTCCTTTTTCTTGAAAGCTTGCTTAATGATGATTCTCCTTCCTCTATTGAGTCGACCCTCACTTATCCCGTTGAGCCCACATGTGAAGACAAGATTTTCAATCCCGGGATATGTATTGATGAGTTCTTTGTTAGAAACGTTGTTAGAGAAAAGGATCCTCCAATGGATGCCTTCAGTATTAAGATTTCACCTCCTTACCATGAGCTCCCATCTTTCTTGGAGTATTCTCATTGTGATCCGTCATTCCTTCGTCCACCCGCTAAACCACCGGATGATGGATCATTCTTTCATGTTATCCCTTATGTGCTGATGCCCGACATTTTCTTCCCCACCACCCAGTCTCATTCCTTCAAGAATGAAGACACCGTTTTTGACCCTGGTATCTCTACCACTTTCTTCCCCAAGGACAAATGAATTCGGGGACGAGTCAGGCTAGCGACTCGGTGATCAAAAACAGTAGCGCTTCGTGGGAGGCACCCCATGCTTATCCTTCTCTCTTCTTTCTATTTTCTAATAAGTGACGTGAAGGGGTCTGCCTCTTCGATTTCTCGTGTTTGGTTGTTTGTGATGTTGTGTTTAGGATGTTCCCGATATGAAGACTCTCGTGCTCGAAGTTTGTCTTTTCTCCACTCGAGTTTCATGATCGATGCTGATGGAAATCCAATATCCTAATCTTATCGACTAACGTTTATCTTTGAGCATACTTAATAAACGGCTTTTAGATTTTCGTGATACCCTTGCTTTAAACATTGAGGACAATGTTTCGTTCTAGTCTGGGGTAGGGTAATCTTCGATTTGATTTGACCGCACTTGCTTGTTTTTCGTCGTGTACTCTCGCAACCCCGTTTTTCCTTAGAAAATAAAAAATTGTGCAAAAATGTGAAAAATTTAAAAATTTTTGTAAGCTTTTGTTAAGTCTTTTTGATTGAAGAGTTTTGCTAGTCTCTTAGACAAGAAGCTATAAAATGCGAATTCTAGCTCACAAGGCCAAGATTTTGCAAGTTTCCCTTAGTGACTTTAAATATGCATGACTTGATTTCATTAGACGAAGCATTTGCTAAATTAATATATGTTTTGACACCTTGTTGACTTTCCGCTGGTGAGAGTAGGAATAGAATTCTGACTTGACCGGGCGTGTTGAGCCCTAGCTTGTTCCCTTAACCATAAGGTAATCTAAAAATTATCGGCTAAGCATCCGCGGATCTCATTATTTGGGATTTTAAATTTGCGGAGATCGAGAAATGATAGAGTTACTTATGAGTTTAGATGCTAAACGTGGAGTAGTTGGTTCTCTTTAGAGCCCATCGAAGGTACTTATGGCTTTTTGTTCCCACAAAATTATTTCACCCCATATCTGTCTAAACAATAATTAGAGATGTTGAGTTTTTGGCGATAGTTAGTTCTTTATTTTCTTAAAAGAATCTTTGTTTTAAAAATTGGGTACACATCAAGGATCCGTAATGAATAAGCAATAAGTGATAAGTGAAAAAGTAATAAGTAAAGTTATGAGCTGCGGTGTCGAGATCGGACCCTTGGATCTTTAGCCGGGATTGAGTGAGGTCTTAGCCTAACCAGCCGGGATCCTCATTTCATGAAGCCTATAGTCTTGGAATTACCCCGTGAAGCTCCGTAGTTCATAGCTCATATAAATAAAAAGTATAAGTTCATGCAAAAAAAAAAAAAAAAAAATGATGATGAATGAAAAATGAAAAAAGTCAAAAGTATAAGTGAATAAAAATTCCTTGATGTGGACCTCATTTTTACGACAATGGTTCTTGAGAGAAGACGGATAACTAATTATCGACTTAGCTTTGTATCTTTATCGGAATAAGAGTTATCGAAACGAGAAATTTGAAGAAATTCATTTCTCACAAAAATAAAAAAATCTAGAGGAAAATAGGAAAATGGGAACAAAAGGTATTTACATAAGTAACTTCCATGGGTAGTGTTAGCATCTAGAATCATACTTAACAATGATTTCGGTTTTACGCTTAGTTTGGGACTTGTGAAAAATCAGGGACGATGTATTCTATCCGTATGGTCACTTCACGCTGTGTTGTGTTTTCTACTCCGTGATCCTAACGTGTCGTTTGAAAAATGTTGGAGTTATTGATCGACATGAAAGTTCAACAAACCGTCATTCATAACCGGAATGTGCTTAATTGTAATATCTATACATGTGAATTAAAAGGTAAACGGGGCGTTTTTAGAATTAAGGCTTTCTTAATCTCTTTTGAGGAATCTTTGCTACTTCTTCATAGGTTTAGTAGAAAGAGATTGAAATCCTTGGTTTTAGAAGCGTGAATTGATTACATTGCGTGAGGACACGACAATAGTCTCGTCTGGGGTATTTTGGTATGTGCTAAAACACATACCTTTTCTATATCAAAACTGACCCAAAATAACCAAGAAAGAGCCGTTTATTGCTAATATTTATGGTTTTCTTGAGTTTGTGCTTGTGCAGGTACGAATATATAAAAACACATAAAAAGGAGCCAAATCAGACGTAAATCCGAGCACGAGAGATCAAGAGAGTTTGAGCTGAGCCGGAAGGTCGGGATTGTGCATTTTGGAAGATTTTTATTCTCTAAGGATGATTTTTGAAGTTTCAGTCAAGTTTGAAGAAATGTCAAGAATAGTCCCTGAACTTTCAGCAAATGACAGAAAACACCCTCAAGTTTCAAAAGTTGCAAATTCAGTCCCTGGTTTATTTGAAGAATGACAAGTTCAGCCCTTGGAAGACATTTTCAGATTTGCATGTATGGTCCCTAGAATTTCAGCATTTACATTATTGATCCCTATGGTTGCTAATGGGTCTAATATCAATCCATGTCCATTATCACTTATCCAAATCCACTATCCAGTCCAAAAACTAGCTAAGGCCCTTTTACCCTTACCCGGCCCAAACAAATCCAACACAAACAACCCGTCCAATATACTACCCCAACCCGGTATACCACTTACCCACTTGACCCGGCCATTTAACCCGAGTCAAAGCTACAATACCCGGTCAACGAAATTTGAGTTACAATAAACAAACCAAACGCGCCCTTACCCTTAACCCACCTTCTTCCCCAACCAAACACGCCTGTTACCTCCATTTTATCACCAATCCCAAACACTAAACATAGTATTAAGCATCTCCCCAAACCTTCTAGACCTCTGACTTGTCAGATATAGTGGCACACGTGGACAAACCAAGCTCTCCCATTGGCTGATACACCTCATCAAAGGAAATGGAGCACTCTGATTGGTATTGATGACTCATGGATTGATATGTGGCTGTGGATGAGCTTCTAGGCTCTTCTCAAAGGCACCCCAGGCCTCTCCTCTCAGCTATATAAAGGACTCTTGGCTCACATTGTATATTGTCTAATTCCTTATGTCTTAGAGGAATTTTGATCATTTAAATTCTGTCTTTTTATGTTTTCAAATAGTTAATGTAACCTGTAATCTCAGTTTTTATAATGCAAGTTTAATTTCCAACTTTTCATTAATTGTCTTAATTTCACTTTTGGTTACATTGTTGTTTCTACTGTTCACAAGCTCAAGATAAAGTTTCTCTAAACTCACATAAGCTTATTGAAGCTTATGTGAGTGTGTTATTTCCTTCAATTGTTCTTAATTCCAAGTTTTGCAAAAAAGTCAAGAAAAGTCAACTGTTGTCAAAATTGATAGTCAAACCTGTTTTAAGCTTGATTCCTGCTTCAAATCTGTTAAAATGCTGAGTTTTAGTCTGGTTAGGTCATCTGAATTCTATTCATGTCATTTTTCATTAAGAGTTTTAAGTTTAAATGCATTTTTGTAGTTATAAGGACTGTTTGGATTGCTTGATATAACTATGCTAGAGGGTAGAATGTTGCAGTAGATCAGTTGGTTCAGGCTTGCTTTAGTTCTCTTTACTCATATCTGTCCTTGTTTTGCACAATCTTCATTTTTAGTCAAAGTTTCACCTTAACTGTTCTTAAGCTAATACCTGTTGAAACCAGTCACTTAAATCATTGCATATAGGTTTAAAATCTTTAGAACTAGCTTATTATAGTTGTAGTTCATCTGTATTCATCATTTTCAGTCCCTTATTTGATCTCAAATCTCATTATAGTCAAAGTACCAAATCTGTTTTCATAAGTCAAAGTGAGCCAAAAAAACCAGTTTTTGCAGAAATTGCAGTCATTGCACAAGGTTCAATACGGCTAGTTAGGGTCTGATTTTTGGTTTAGTGATAGTCTGCTAGGTGGTCTTCAAGTCCACATATCTGGTTTTAGGTTTAGCTTATTGGATAAGCAGTTTAATCAGCTCAAACAGTAGGGGTAAAATCAGTTTTGCTTAAGTGGCAGTTTGCTTAAACCTTGGTAAATTGCTTATTAGGTATTAGGAGTAGTTTTAATAAGTTGCCTTAGAGTAGTTATAGTATAAGTTAGCTTCTGTTTTAGATTGGTTCATTCTAGTGCTTATTAGCTTATTGAAAAGTGCTTATTCCTTACCAATTTACACTGCAGCCTTAATATCTCTCACATAAGCATCAGTTTTTATATTTTTCACAGCTCTAGATTAATATTTTAGAATTTTCCTGAGTTTTTCATAATTTTTGGTCACTGTTCACTATTTTTCTTTATTAAAACCAGTTTTTAAGCCTTTTTAAATAGCTTTTATTGCAATTAATTCAGAAAAAGTTCCAAAAAATAATTTTTCAATTTTCCCAGTTTAAGAAAAATATAAAAAGCATAAAAAATATTTTTCCCTATTTTTCCCCTTTTATTTGGTATTTTTCACAATTTAAATTAGATTTAAATAGTATTAAATTCATAGAAAATAGAAAATTAATCAGAAAAATACAAAAATAGTTTTGAAAAGTCTTTTATGATATTTTAGATTTTTGAAAAGTAATTCCATAATTTTCCCCTTTGTCTTTATAATTTTTAGTTATTTAGTCTTATTTTTAAAGTTAAAAATTAGTTTTTAATTAAATTAAATTCAAGAAAAATCTTAAAAAATAGTTTTAATTCATAAATAGTTTTCTAATATCATTTTTAGAGTAAAAGTAATTTTAGGCTATTTTTAGGAGTTAGAATAGACGTAATTGCTTTTTATTTGCGTTTCGTTTAATCCCGTATTTGCGTTTTAGTGTAGAATTGCGTAGTTTGCCTTTATTCTTAGGATTTCCCATAAATTTTAGTTCCTTATGCTTTCCTTATCCCGTAGTTTAGAAAATATCATTTTATGCCCTTCTCTTATTCAAACCCCGATAATCGAGACGTGAGTTGGAAATTCCATTCAACCCTCGTTCGGAACGATCTCGGTGCTCAAACCTAACACGTTTGAGTCGAAATCAATTTTTGGCGCCGCTGCCGGGGAGGGCTTGTAGCGAGTTTTCGTATTCCGTCTCGAATCGTGTGTTTTTGAAGATCCTTCCTCGTGAAGTTATCGTTGATATTTGTACATATCCCTTTTATAAAAACCCAAAAAGATTTTCCTTTTCAAAATTTGTTTCAAAAACCCAAAAATATTCTTCTTTACCCTCTGAACTGTCAATTCTTTATCTCTTTACCCTCTTATTCGTATAATTCTTCTCGATGTCTTCGTCTTACCATTATGGTTGTCAATGGTGTGGGGGACCTCAAAATGGTGGGAATTGTCCCGGATGTAGCATTGTGAATACGGGAAACGAGTTTGTCTACGACCAACATCCCTACAATGATATGACCGATTTCCTTAACCAATCCCCATACCATGAGACGGAGTCATACTCTTGTGAGTACTGTGGAGGTCCTCACCAAGGTTTTCAATGCCAAGCTCAATATAACAATACAACCTTTGGTTATGAACCTTATCCATATACTTCACCAAACCCGTCACAACAATCATACTGTTGTGAGTATTGTGGAGGGCCGCATGTTAACTCCGATTGTCAAATGCAAAACCCGCTTGTCTATGAGCAGGTTCCTTGTAACAATTACGACTATCCTTATGACCCACCTCCACAATACCAAGAAATTCAACCACAACCTCCAATAATTTCTCCAGAAATTCAAAGATGTCTTAATATACTCGAAGAATTTGTTAATAAACATGACGAAGATCGAGCGTCTCGCAACGAAAGATCTATGATAGAATTACTCGAAGAAGAAGAACGAGCAGCTCAGATTGAAAAATGCCTTGAAGAAATACGAATTAAGGAGCAAGCACTTGCAAGACGTGCCCGATGGCTCGCGACTTACATCGACGATGATGATGAGGATTCCATCCAAATGAAAGAATACTATGCAAGTTTGTCGGATGAATCCCCTCCCGTTTCTGAGCCTTTCATTTCCGACCCTTCCCCTTCACTCACACCGGATGAGAGAAGTGACGTCGTATTGGAAGAGGTCGATGATTCTATTTCTTCAAACATTGTTGATCCCGTTGACTCTCTCATAATGGGGGACGAGCCTCTTAGCACTATTCCGGAAACGGAATCGTCTAGTGTTGGGAGACTTGACCCAATCCCAAGTGAGTCCGAGGATATATCTGATAGTGATTGTGATTCGCTTTTATGTGATTCTATTGACATCTCCGAGGTTACTTCCGGGATTTTCTCAAATCCACTTTTTGAATTCAAGGACGACTACACCTTTTGCGAAGTTAATCCTCTTTTCGAC
This sequence comes from Chrysanthemum seticuspe, assembly GCA_019973895.1. NCBI lineage: Eukaryota > Viridiplantae > Streptophyta > Magnoliopsida > Asterales > Asteraceae > Chrysanthemum > Chrysanthemum seticuspe. The sequence continues at coordinate 190,149,545 of BPTQ01000008.1, forward strand.
AAAGATTTTGAGTCCGATTCAGAGACCACAACGGAAGTGGTGGATATTGCTAGCTCTCAGAGCACACCACTTGTCCCACCTCTGTGTTCCGACCTTTCTCTCCCGTCATGTGATGAAGAAAGTGATGAATCTGACACTGAAGATATTATGGAGATTTATGAATTGACTAAAGTGGTTGAAAATGATATTCTTGATAAGCCGTCAAGTGATTCTGATATGGACGAAATCGAATTATTTCTTGATGATCCAATACCACCGGGTATTGAGAGTGACGGGTGCGACTCTAATCAAGATGTCCTTTTTCTTGAAAGCTTGCTTAATGATGATTCTCCTTCCTCTGTTGAGTCGACCCTCACTTATCCCGTTGAGCCCACATGTGAAGACAAGATTTTCAATCCCGGGATATGTATTGATGAGTTCTTTGTTAGAAACGTTGTTAGAGAAAAGGATCCTCCAATGGATGCCTTCAGTATTAAGATTTCACCTCCTTACCATGAGCTCCCATCTTTCTTGGAGTATTCTCATTGTGATCCGTCATTCCTTCGTCCACCCGCTAAACCACCGGATGATGGATCATTCTTTCATGTTATCCCTTATGTGCTGATGCCCGACATTTTCTTCCCCACCACCCAGTCTCATTCCTTCAAGAATGAAGACACCGTTTTTGACCCTGGTATCTTTACCACTTTCTTCCCCAAGGACAAATGAATTCGGGGACGAGTCAGGCTAGCGACTCGGTGATCAAAAACAGTAGCGCTTCGTGGGAGGCACCCCATGCTTATCCTTCTCTCTTCTTTCTATTTTCTAATAAGTGACGTGAAGGGGTCTGCCTCTTCGATTTCTCGTGTTTGGTTGTTTGTGATGTTGTGTTTAGGATGTTCCCGATATGAAGACTCTCGTGCTCGAAGTTTGTCTTTTCTCCACTCGAGTTTCATGATCGATGCTGATGGAAATCCAATATCCTAATCTTATCGACTAACGTTTATCTTTGAGCATACTTAATAAACGGCTTTTAGATTTTCGTGATACCCTTGCTTTAAACATTGAGGACAATGTTTCGTTCTAGTCTGGGGTAGGGTAATCTTCGATTTGATTTGACCGCACTTGCTTGTTTTTCGTCGTGTACTCTCGCAACCCCGTTTTTCCTTAGAAAATAAAAAATTGTGCAAAAATGTGAAAAATTTAAAAATTTTTGTAAGCTTTTGTTAAGTCTTTTTGATTGAAGAGTTTTGCTAGTCTCTTAGACAAGAAGCTATAAAATGCGAATTCTAGCTCACAAGGCCAAGATTTTGCAAGTTTCCCTTAGTGACTTTAAATATGCATGACTTGATTTCATTAGACGAAGCATTTGCTAAATTAATATATGTTTTGACACCTTGTTGACTTTCCGCTGGTGAGAGTAGGAATAGAATTCTGACTTGACCGGGCGTGTTGAGCCCTAGCTTGTTCCCTTAACCATAAGGTAATCTAAAAATTATCGGCTAAGCATCCGCGGATCTCATTATTTGGGATTTTAAATTTGCGGAGATCGAGAAATGATAGAGTTACTTATGAGTTTAGATGCTAAACGTGGAGTAGTTGGTTCTCTTTAGAGCCCATCGAAGGTACTTATGGCTTTTTGTTCCCACAAAATTGTTTCACCCCATATCTGTCTAAACAATAATTAGAGATGTTGAGTTTTTGGCGATAGTTAGTTCTTTATCTTCTTAAAAGAATCTTTGTTTTAAAAATTGGGTACACATCAAGGATCCGTAATGAATAAGCAATAAGTGATAAGTGAAAAAGTAATAAGTAAAGTTATGAGCTGCGGTGTCGAGATCGGACCCTTGGATCTTTAGCCGGGATTGAGTGAGGTCTTAGCCTAGCCAGCCGGGATCCTCATTTCATGAAGCCTATAGTCTTGGAATTACCCCGTGAAGCTCCGTAGTTCATAGCTCATATAAATAAAAAGTATAAGTTCATGCAAAAAAAAAAAAAAAAAAAAAAAAAAATGATGATGAATGAAAAATGAAAAAAGTCAAAAGTATAAGTGAATAAAAATTCCTTGATGTGGACCTCATTTTTACGACAATGGTTCTTGAGAGAAGACGGATAACTAATTATCGACTTAGCTTTGTATCTTTATCGGAATAAGAGTTATCGAAACGAGAAATTTGAAGAAATTCATTTCTCACAAAAATAAAAAAATCTAGAGGAAAATAGGAAAATGGGAACAAAAGGTATTTACATAAGTAACTTCCATGGGTAGTGTTAGCATCTAGAATCATACTTAACAATGATTTCGGTTTTACGCTTAGTTTGGGACTTGTGAAAAATCAGGGACGATGTATTCTATCCGTATGGTCACTTCACGCTGTGTTGTGTTTTCTACTCCGTGATCCTAACGTGTCGTTTGAAAAATGTTGGAGTTATTGATCGACATGAAAGTTCAACAAACCGTCATTCATAACCGGAATGTGCTTAATTGTAATATCTATACATGTGAATTAAAAGGTAAACGGGGCGTTTTTAGAATTAAGGCTTTCTTAATCTCTTTTGAGGAATCTTTGCTACTTCTTCATAGGTTTAGTAGAAAGAGATTGAAATCCTTGGTTTTAGAAGCGTGAATTGATTACATTGCGTGAGGACACGACAATAGTCTCGTCTGGGGTATTTTGGTATGTGCTAAAACACATACCTTTTCTATATCAAAACTGACCCAAAATAACCAAGAAAGAGCCGTTTATTGCTAATATTTATGGTTTTCTTGAGTTTGTGCTTGTGCAGGTACGAATATATAAAAACACATAAAAAGGAGCCAAATCAGACGTAAATCCGAGCACGAGAGATCAAGAGAGTTTGAGCTGAGCCGGAAGGTCGGGATTGTGCATTTTGGAAGATTTTTATTCTCTAAGGATGATTTTTGAAGTTTCAGTCAAGTTTGAAGAAATGTCAAGAATAGTCCCTGAACTTTCAGCAAATGACAGAAAACACCCTCAAGTTTCAAAAGTTGCAAATTCAGTCCCTGGTTTATTTGAAGAATGACAAGTTCAGCCCTTGGAAGACATTTTCAGATTTGCATGTATGGTCCCTAGAATTTCAGCATTTACATTATTGATCCCTATGGTTGCTAATGGGTCTAATATCAATCCATGTCCATTATCACTTATCCAAATCCACTATCCAGTCCAAAAACTAGCTAAGGCCCTTTTACCCTTACCCGGCCCAAACAAATCCAACACAAACAACCCGTCCAATATACTACCCCAACCCGGTATACCACTTACCCACTTGACCCGGCCATTTAACCCGAGTCAAAGCTACAATACCCGGTCAACGAAATTTGAGTTACAATAAACAAACCAAACGCGCCCTTACCCTTAACCCACCTTCTTCCCCAACCAAACACGCCTGTTACCTCCATTTTATCACCAATCCCAAACACTAAACATAGTACTAAGCATCTCCCCAAACCTTCTAGACCTCTGACTTGTCAGATATAGTGGCACACGTGGACAAACCAAGCTCTCCCATTGGCTGCTACACCTCATCAAAGGAAATGGAGCACTCTGATTGGTATTGATGACTCATGGATTGATATGTGGCTGTGGATGAGCTTCTAGGCTCTTCTCAAAGGCATCCCAGGCCTCTCCTCTCAGCTATATAAAGGACTCTTGGCTCACATTGTATCTTGTCCAATTCCTTATGTCTTAATGGAATTTTGATCATTTAAATTCTGTCTTTTTATGTTTTCAAATAGTTAATGTAACCTGTAATCTCAGTTTTTATAATGCAAGTTTAATTTCCAACTTTTCATTAATTGTCTCAATTTCACTTTTGGTTACATTGTTGTTTCTACTGTTCACAAGCTCAAGATAAAGTTTCTCCAAACTCACATAAGCTTATTGAAGCTTATGTGAGTGTGTTATTGCCTTCAATTGTTCTTAATTACAAGTTTTGCAAAAAAGTCAAGAAAAGTCAACTGTTGTCAAAATTGATAGTCAAACCTGTTTTAAGCTTGATTCCTGTTTCAAATCTGTTAAAATGCTGAGTTTTAGTCTGGTTAGGTCATCTGAATTCTATTCATGTCATTTTTCATTAAGAGTTTTAAGTTTAAATGCATTTTTGTAGTTATAAGGACTGTTTGGATTGCTTGATATAACTATGCTAGAGGGTAGAATGTTGCAGTAGATCAGTTGGTTCAGGCTTGCTTTAGTTCTCTTTACTCATATCTGTCCTTGTTTTGCACAATCTTCATTTTTAGTCAAAGTTTCACCTTAACTGTTCTTAAGCTAATACCTGTTGAAACCAGTCACTTAAATCATTGCATATAGGTTTAAAATCTTTAGAACTAGCTTATTATAGTTGTAGTTCATCTGTATTCATCATTTTCAGTCCCTTATTTGATCTCAAATCTCATTATAGTCAAAGTACCAAATCTGTTTTCATAAGTCAAAGTGAGCCAAAAAAACCAGTTTTTGCAGAAATTGCAGTCATTGCACAAGGTTCAATACGGCTAGTTAGGGTCTGATTTTTGGTTTAGTGATAGTCTTCTAGGTGGTCTTCAAGTCCACATATCTGGTTTTAGGTTTAGCTTATTGGATAAGCAGTTTAATCAGCTCAAACAGTAGGGGTAAAATCAGTTTTGCTTAAGTGGCAGTTTGCTTAAACCTTGGTAAATTGCTTATTAGGTATTAGGAGTAGTTTTAATAAGTTGCCTTAGAGTAGTTATAGTATAAGTTAGCTTCTGTTTTAGATTGGTTCATTCTAGTGCTTATTAGCTTATTGAAAAGTGCTTATTCCTTACCAATTTACACTGCAGCCTTAATATCTCTCACATAAGCATCAGTTTTTATATTTTTCACAGCTCTAGATTAATATTTTAGAATTTTCCTGAGTTTTTCATAATTTTTGGTCACTGTTCACTATTTTTCTTTATTAAAACCAGTTTTTAAGCCTTTTTAAATAGCTTTTATTGCAATTAATTCAGAAAAAGTTCCAAAAAATAATTTTTCAATTTTCCCAGTTTAAGAAAAATATAAAAAGCATAAAAAATATTTTTCCCTATTTTTCCCCTTTTATTTGGTATTTTTCACAATTTAAATTAGATTTAAATAGTATTAAATTCATAGAAAATAGAAAATTAATCAGAAAAATACAAAAATAGTTTTGAAAAGTCTTTTATGATATTTTAGATTTTTGAAAAGTAATTCCATAATTTTCCCCTTTGTCTTTATAATTTTTAGTTATTTAGTCTTATTTTTAAAGTTAAAAATTAGTTTTTAATTAAATTAAATTCAAGAAAAATCTTAAAAAATAGTTTTAATTCATAAATAGTTTTCTAATATCATTTTTAGAGTAAAAGTAATTTTAGGCTATTTTTAGGAGTTAGAATAGACGTAATTGCTTTTTATTCGCGTTTCGTTTAATCCCGTATTTGCGTTTTAGTGTAGAATTGCGTAGTTTGCCTTTATTCTTAGGATTTCCCATAAATTTTAGTTCCTTATGCTTTCCTTATCCCGTAGTTTAGAAAATATCATTTTATGCCCTTCTCTTATTCAAACCCCGATAATCGAGACGTGAGTTGGAAATTCCATTCAACCCTCGTTCGGAACGATCTCGGTGCTCAAACCTAACACGTTTGAGTTACCCAAAATACTACAAACTTCTCTTATCATTGGTTTTATTTATCGAAATCACTAGGCCTTATATCATGTTTTCTGTTTGTTTATGTGCAAGATATCAAGTCTCACCTAAGGTCTCCCATATGAATGTAGTGAAACGAATTTTTAGTTATTTGAAACAACAACCCAAGCTGGGGTTGTGGTATCCAAAGGATTCACCTTTTCACTTGGAAGCTTTTTCAGATAGTGATTATGCAAGTGACAACTATGATAGAAGATCAACCACTGGAGGATGCCAATATCTTAGAAGAAGATTAGTCTCATGGCAGTGTAAGAAGCAAACTATTGCAGCAACATCATCCACTGAAGCAGAATATGTGGCAGCTGCAAGCTGTTGTGGACAAGTTTTGTGGATGCAGAATCAACTCTTGGATTATGGGTTCAACTTCAAAAATACTCCTATCAACATTAATAATGAGAGCACAATTTGCATTGTGAAGAATCCAGTTTATCACTCCAAGACCAAACACATTCAGATTCGGCATCATTTCATCAGAGATTGTTATGAGCATAGGCTCATTAATGTTGTCAAGGTTCACACGGATGATAATGTAGCTGATTTACTCACCAAAGGCTTTGATGTGTCAAGATTCAATCACTTGGTGGTAAGCATTGGAATGATTAATTATTGAGCTATATTTAAGGGGAGGACTGAATGATTAGTTAGACAGTCCTATGCTTTGCTTAAGGGGAGGCAATACAATGCCTATTTGGAGTTTTTGCTAATTGTAGAAAAGAAAGATGGGAAAGTACTGCTTTATGGTTATACGAAAGTACTGCTCTGGAAAGTACTGCACACGTAGCAAGAACTGCTTGTCTTATCAACGTACTGTTCCAACGGTCAAAAAGAGGGGTAAATTCAACTAACGATAACTTTGTTATTATGGGCTGTGATTTTTCAAATCCTACCTATAAATAACTACTTTCCGATTTTCCCTCTCATCTTTATTCATATTAATCTTTTCCATATATTTCTCTCTCTATCACAATTACTTGATCATCGAATCAATCACTTTTACAATCATCAATGGCGAACCGTAACACCGTTTCTAAGCACAACATGGTGGCGAATTTAGAGAAAACTGAAGCTAATGTCATCTTCCATGACATCATTGATTTTCTCACTGGATCTCCAATTAGTTATGCACTTTTGGTTGAACCAGACATTATTGAGCCCTGGATTCAACAGTTTTGGGCAACTGCTAGGACTCATATGGAGAATGATGATATGTATATTCAGGCTAAAGTTGCTGGAAGGATAGTGAAGGTTTCTGAAGCTTCAATTCGTGAAGATTTATTGTTTGATGATGAAGAAGGAGTTGTTCGTTTTGATAAACAATTGATTTGGGATACATTCAGACACATTGGGTATGAAGGGTCCTTAAATGAACAAACTTTCAAGAAACCCTTATTTAGTCCACACTGGAAGTACTTGGTTCATGTATTGCTTCATTTCTTTAGTGCTAAGAGTACTTCATGGGAGCAATTTGGTTCGAATATAGCTTCTGCTTTAGTGGGATTGGCTACAAATCACATTTTCAATTTTTCAAGGTTAATTTTGGACGGAATGCTATCTCACATTTCTCATGGATCTCGCTGGTTGATGTATCCAAGATTTATTCAAGTCTTCTTGAATAAACAACTTCAAGATGCACCAAAACCTTTAAGTTTATTACCTGTTGTGGTACAACCAGCCAAAATATTCACCTTCATGGCTAGGAAGAGTGATTTGTTTACTGGTAGGAACACTCCATTGACTACATCAATGATGGAGATTGTTCAAGCTATTAGAGATGAGGCTGCAGCTAGTGATGAAAGAGAAGATACTGCTTCAACTGAAGGTACTGCTTCTCAAGGTACTGCATCTCAAGGAACTGCTTCTCAAGGTACTGCTGTCAATGAAGGTACTGCAGTTTCTCCTACCTCTTCTCACCATGATACTCCACCTATTGAGTCAGAACAAAATATCCCTATTCCCTCATCCTCTTCTGGAGGAGATGCAAATACTATACCCCCTGAAGGATTAGTACTGGATAATTATATTTTGACAAGGGAGCTAGTCAGATTGACGAAAACAACTGAGGCTCAAGCTGCACAGATAGCACAGTTAAAGATCAAGTTTAGAAGTCTCAAGAAGTCTGTCTGGCCTTTAGTAAAACATCACAGATTATGGGTCAAGGCTGAAAGGAAGAAAAGAAAACATTTTAAGAAGGCTTCTACAGGTACCAAGGTTCCACAACATTCTTCTGTCCAATTGGGGAGGACTTTAGAGCAAGAGAATTTGAAAGAAGATGCTGAATTTTATAAAGAAAAAGAAGATGAACCTCAAAGTACTGAAGTACAGGTTAATATTTTAAGTACTGAGCCTGAAAGAACTGGTGTTCAAACTCATAGACAAGAACGCATAACACCAAGGGTGTTAGATTTTGAAGAAGAGGCTGGTCCTTCGATTGTTATACATGAATAAGAAGCTGGTCCTTCTACTATTATTCAGGAAGAGGAAGCTGACACACCAAAAGTAGTTCACACTACAAGTGATGATGAAACTATAGCTGAGATATTGCACAACTTATCAAAACCAAGAGGTGTTAGCATTCTAGGTGTTCCTGAAGAACAACCACAAGTTTCTCAACCAATTATAGATCCAAAAGATAAAGGAAAAGGTAAGCTGGTGGAAACAAGGAAGAAGAAAAAGCTGACTTTGGCAGAAATTAGAGCAATTGAAGTGGCTAAGAATGAAGAAGCTGCTAAAAAGGTACAAGCTGAATTGGATGCTGAAGCTGCTATTGAAGAAGCTAAGAATAAAGAAGCAGCTAGGAAATTACAAGATGAAATGAATGCTGAAGCTGCTATATCAGAAAAACCAGTTTTATCTAGAAGACCAATGAGTAAAGCTAAAGAAAGGAATGCAATGATGGCTTATTTGAAAGGACAAGGGTATACTGGATTACAGAAGCTGAATTACATTGAGATGAAAGACTTGTATGAAAATGTTAGACAAGATTATCAGAAGCAAGTTGAAAGTATTGTTTCTTTCAAGGATGATAAGTACAAGGAGGATCTTAGTAAAAGAAGCTTAAAAAGAAAAAGGACAACTGAAGTTAAACAGAAATCAGAGAAGATTGAGCTGAGATCAGATACAGTTGATGAACTGAGGAATTACATAAGAGTTGTTGATTTTGAGATACCTAAGGCTAAAGATGTTGCAGAAAAGAAGTCAAAGATTGTTACATTCGAAGTTGTAAAAGCAGAAGATGGAGATTATCTTATGTTCCATAGAGAAGATGAAAGCTTTAGAGTGTTTAACTCATTGTGGGACATATTGCACTTGATAAATAGAGAAGACCTATTTCATCTGTATCAACTAGTATAAGAGTATTTTGAACATATTCCATCAGAAGGAATTGGTTTAGTATTACTTGGAGACCTCACAACTATCTTTGAAACTGATGAGACAAGTACTGATGCTATATGGAATAATCAATAAGTATGGGAAATTAATTGCTGGAGATATTTTGATGAATCTGGAGTGCATGTTTTGGAGCTAGAAGATGGAACAATGATCCATATGTTAGTAGAAAGAAGATATCCACTCATGTCAGATCTTATGAGAAGAATGCTGGATCATGGAATAAAAGTCGAGGAAGAGATAGACACAACCTTAATGGTCATTGAATTGTATATCAAATGGACAGAGGCTGAGGATGAAGCAAAAGTACTGGTATGATGTTTAATTGTATAAATTTTTGAAAAATAAGTACTTTATTCAAAGTACTCCTGGAACAAACAATACTTTAACCAAAGTACTGCTTGCAGCACAAAACCAGTCAATGTTTTTTTTAAAAGCAAACTTTTGTTAAGTTACAAATATTTTGAAACAAAAGTTAAACAACAACAATGGTTTTTGAGATGGTTATAATAATAGGTTATCAGTTCACCATGTTTACAAAAGAACTGGCTAATCCATGAGCAAACAGCTCTGGTAAAGATATCTCAAATCCGTTATATAGTTGACAACTTGCTAATAAGTTGTATGGTAATCAACTCACCATATCAGCAAATGTAAAGAGTTGGCTAGCCCACAAGAAAATGGCTTGTGGTAAAGGCTGTGGAAAAACCATTTATTTGGTAATTAGTTCAACATGGTTGAAAGAATTAACTAGTCCAAAAGGGTACAGCTTTTGGTAAAGACAAATCAAATCTGTTGATATCTGATGATTTGCTAAAAATCATATGGTTATCAATGTACCATGGTCTTACACACCTAAACATTTGGCTACTCCAGAGTTAATGGCTTTGGTAAAGAGACATCAAAACCATTAAAATTTCAATGATTCACCTCTCACAAGAGTTTATACATCTGGAAGTGATGAGAATAGATTGACACTTAAACTGAACTGATGTACAAATTGTCATATGTTGCTGAGTTGCTGAAAAGATGGAGCTTGTTGAATGTTGCTGAAAAGAATTACTAATAAGAGTGAATTACATAATTGGTCCTTGTGGTTTGTTGAAAATTGCAGAAAATGTCCCTGTGCTTTTTTTTTTCAGTGCGTTTCGTCTTTGTGGTTTACAAATCTTACGGATTTTGTCCCTCGTCCAAAAATGTCCGTTAAGTGTCTTGCGTTGTTAGTCCTTCGTTAGTGCAGCCCGTTAAGTGTTTTGCACTGTTAGTCCTTCGTTAATAAATTTTGCACCGTTAGTCCTAATTTTTTAAAATATAGTTTTCCCCAATTAGTCCCTCCGTTAATAACCGTTTTTGTTCGTTTTCGTCCGTTTTTTATCCGTTTCCCACCGTTTTTTAAGTTTTTCGTCCGTTTTCTTTCGTTTTATATAGTTTTTGTCCATTTTTCTTACGTTTTTATCGGTTTTCATCCGTTTTTCTTACGTTTTTCTTAATTTTTTGTCCGTTTTTCTTATGTTTTGTCTGTTTTCTTTCGTTTTGTCCGTTGTTCTTACGTTGTGTCCGTTTTTCGTACGTTTTTATCGGTTTTTCTTACTTTTTTGTCCGTTTAAAAAAAAATTTGAATAAAAAATTTCAAAAAAAAAATTTGAATAAAAAAATATTTTTCAAAATATATATATATTTTTTAAAATATGTCCGTTTTTTTTCAATATTTTTCGGAAATTTTTTAAGATTTAAAAAAAAAAATATTTGAAAAAAAATATTTTTCGGAAATTTTTTTCAAATATTTTTTTAAACGGACAAAAAATTTTCTGAAAAAAAACGGTAAAAAAAATTTCCGAAAAATATTTTTTTTCAAATATTTTTTTTTAAAAAATCTTAAAAACTTTCCGAAAAATATTGAAAAAAAAGGACATATTTAAAAAAAAATATATATATTTTGAAAAGTATTTTTTTTATTCAAATTTTTTTTTTGAAATTTTTTATTCAAATTTTTTTTAAACGGACAAAAACGTAAGAAAAACCGATAAAAACGTACGAAAAACGGACAAAAACGGATGAAAACCGATAAAAACGTAAGAAAAATGGACAAAAACTATAAAAAACGAAAGAAAACGGACGAAAAACGTAAAAAAACGGGGGGAAACGGATAAAAAACGGACAAAAACGGGTGAAAACTATTATTAACGGAGGGACTAATTGGGGAAAACTATATTTTAAAAAATAAGGACTAACGGTGCAAAATTTATTAACGAAGGACTAACAGTGCAAAACACTTAACGGACTGCACTAACGAAGGACTAACAGCGCAAGACACTTAACGGACATTTTTGGACGAGGGACAAAATCCGTAAGATTTGTAAACCACAGGGACGAAACGCACTGAAAAAAAAGCACAGGGACATTTTCTGCAATTTTCAACAAACCACAAGGACCAATTATGTAATTCACTCTACTAATAATGATTACTTTGATGATGATGATATAAGCACAGAATCTACAGAGACAAAATTTGAAAGATAAAGCCACAATCTCTCTTTGAAGACAAAAGATGTTAAAGATGAATATACAAAGGAACTTGAAGTCAAACAAGTAGAATTCAAGTTAGGGGAGGATTGTTGGGATATGAAAAGTCAAAGTGCTGAAGAGTTAAAGTACTGAAATCAAAGTACTGCTAAAGAGGAAGGTCAAAGTACTGCTCGATTATCAAAGTACTGCATGCTTAAAGGACTGATATGCAAAAGCGTTAAGGATCATTATGTAATTCTAGAATGTTCTTAGATTGGTATGGTATTACTTGTCGTACAAGGTTACAAATTGTAAACCGACTAGGGTTATCCTTAAGCCTATAAAAGGACCCCTAGGTTGGCATTAGAGAATACGTGTTTTTAGAGTTTTAGAGAAGTACGATATTAAAGTTTTAGAGTTGTTAAAGAATCTGCATAATAAGCAGATTCAGAGTTATTAATAAAATCGTTGAAAGTTAAAGTTAATTATTCTTAGCTTTGTTAAGTAAATTCCGCATACTTAATAGAGTTTGCTCAGTGTTTCATTGTTAATAACTTAGGATTTATCCGAGGTTATTAAACCCTTAACAAGCTATATAAGTTAGTTTGGTTAGAGTACATCGATCCAACATGTCCCGTTCAAAACAACAACACTTAAACCCTAATTCCTTATATCCTTTAATCCGATTAATACATGATAAATTACATATGTTAAGGCTGATTTCAATTCACTTATTACACACGAATCACCTTATACGAATTAGCAACAAATCAAAAGAACAATACCATAGAATATATATATATATATATATATATATATATATATATATATATATATATATATATATATATATATATATATATATATATATAATCTAGATCAAATAAGATCATACTTAAAGTTGTTAAAATGAGATCGAACTAAAATTTGACAAGAGATACTCTCCTTACAATAAAAATAATTTTTTTATTTTCTACAACTAAAATTGTTAAAGTTTCAATAGATTTCTTTTTAAAACTTACGAAACCTAGGTGATACACTTTGATTAGAAGTTTAATGTGTATCAGGTTTTTGTATGCGTATCAGGTTTTGGAATATTTATTAGTGTAATGTGTATCAGGTGTATCACTAATCCAAACTCATGTATCATTTGGTTATTAGTTGCTAAAATGTTAATTTGTATTAAAATATTTTTTTTTGTGTATGATTGCTAAAATTGTTATTTATAAATGTTTTAGTGATTTTTTAGATTTGATCTTATTTTTACAACTTTAAGCTTGATCTCACGTTAACCCTCCCCTATATATATATATATATATATATATATATATATATATATATATATATATATACTAGATTTCAAAGCCCGCCCAATGGGCGGGCATGACTTATAATCATTGTTAACATATTTTTCTTTATTGTAAGAAGGTTTTCAAAGCCCGCCCAATGGGCGGGCATGACTTATAATTAGGGGTGTTAATCGGGTCGGGTTGGTCGGGTTCGGGTCAAACGGGTCGGGTCCTAGTCGGGTCGAGGTTAAAAATAACATACCCGAACCCGACCCTATTTGAACTCGGGTTAGTCGGGTTCGGGTCTAATCGGGTTCGGGTCAAGTCGGGTCGGGTCAGGTCGGGTTCGGGTTTGTGCCATTTACAAAATCACATAATTTGATTTCTTAAATTTAGTAGTTAAAATCAATGATACATGAAAAATATAATAGTCAAACAACATCGATCAGTAAGCTTATGTATGTAATGCTTATTAGTCTTGTTAAATACTTACATATTTGCAAAATATACAAATTGCAACATCAGTAGTCAGATACTAAAACAACATCGATTAGGCAAAACATGTAATAAAGTCATGTAATAAATATTAATGTATATAATAGTCATCTCTAATTCCATAGCATCCGATCATGCAACGACAATAGCTTTTCCATGCAACATATATACACTACATATAATACTAAGAACAAACACTAAGAACATATACTACTAAAAAAGAATGTACTTAACAAACACTGAGATATAATATACTACATGGACCATTCAATTTAACTTGGCCCTTTAAATAAATATTTGGAAAGGTTAAAAAAAAAAAAAAAAAAAAAAAAACTCGGGTTAGTCGGGTTGACCCGAACCCGAATTGGCAAAGTATTTGAACCCGATACCCGACCCTAATTCATATTCGGGTTAATCGGGTTGACCCGATTGACCCGAGTTAGATTTTTGACCCGAATAACCCGACCCGACTATCCTTAGTCGGGTTCGGGTCCGGGTCGGGTCCGGGTCGGGTCGGGATTATTGACACCCCTACTTATAATTATGGTTAACATATTTTTCTTTATTGTAAGAAGGTTGTTATCACCAAGTAGAGAAACCTTCTACCAAATCTTTTTGAAAAACAAAATTACCTGTAATGTTGGTATTAGGAATTTCATCACAGTTTAGAGCATAAATGAGTCAAAAATTATTGAAGTGAATTAGATAAAGGAAGTAAATGTCGAGTTTTTCATAGTAACTCAAAGTCTATCTTAATGACTAACACCTCCGAAACCGTAACATTCAAAGTCTATCTTACAATAATAATTTATAACTGAAGCATCATTGGATTTAAGAAGATTTGAAAAGTTATAGAAAGTGCCAGAGCGAAATTTAATTTACAAAAATCTGTTTGTGAGCCTACCCGTGCTAAACCATGAGTTGTTTCGGTTTAGACCCGTTTTGACCCATACTTAATTAAACCCTAATCACCCATCTTGCCTATTGTAATAATACAAACTCAAATGGTTCATTAGAGATATTGCATCACATGGTTTGATTATTAACAATTTTAGTTTGATATAAAAAATTCTAAAAAATAAAAATAGCAATTTCATTAGCTTGTGAAACTTTTCTCAAAAGAAAATAAATCAAAAAAATCCCTAGTTAGGGCTGCTAGTAGCTCAAAGTTGGTGGTTTTGTCCCAAATAGTGTTTTCTTTAGTTTAAGCCTAGCATTTTAATTCATTTTTAGTTGTTATAAAAAGTTTTAAAAAATAAAAATAACAATTTCAATAGCTTGTTTAACTTCCCTCAAAAGGAAAAAAATCAAAAAAATATTTTGATTAGGCTGCTGTAGGTCTAAAGTTGCTCAGTCTTGACCATTTGCTTCAAATGGGTCAGAACAATTAGTCTTAACCCAGTACTTTTAGCACAAATTTTTAGCCATTTTAGTTTGATATAAAAAAAATTAAAAAATAAAAATAGCAATTTCATTAGCTTGTGAAGCTTTTCTCAAAAGGAAAAAAATCAAAAACATCCTTAGCTAGGGCTGCTAGTAGCTCAAAGTTGGTGGTTTTGTCCCAAATAGTGGTTTTCCTCAGTTTAAGCCTAGCATTTTAATTCATTTTTAGTTGTTATAAAAGTTTAAAAAAAATAAAAATAACAATTTCAATAGCTTGTTTAACTTCGCTCAAAAGGAAAAAAATAAAAAAAATGTTTTGATTAGGCTGCTGTAGGTCTAAAGTTACTCAGTTTTGACCATTTGCTTCAAATGGGTACATTTAGCACATATTTTTAGCCATTTTAGTTTGATATAAAAAAAATTAAAAAATAAAAATAGCAATTTCATTAGCTTGTGAAGCTTTTCTCAAAAGGAAAAAAAATCAAAAAAAATCCCTAGCTAGGGCTGCTAGTACCTCAAAGTTGGTGGTTTTGTCCGAAATAGTCGTTTTCCTCACGTTAAGCTTAGCATTTTAATTCATTTTTAGTTGTTATAAAAATTTTTAAAAAATAAAAATAACAATTTCAATAGCTTTTTTAACTTCCCTCAAAAGGATAAAAAAAAATAAAATGTTTTGATTAGGCTGTTGTAGGTCTAAAGTTGCTCAGTCTTGACCATTTGCTTCAAATGGGTCAGAACAATTAGTCTTAACCCAGTACTTTTAGCATAATTTTTTAGCTATTTTAGTTTGATATAAAAAATTTTAAAAAATAAAAATAGCAATTTCATTAGCTTGTGAAGCTTTTCTCAAAAGGAAAAAAATCTAAAAAATCCCTAGCTAGGGCTGCTAGTAGCTCAAAGTTGGCGGTTTTGTCCCAAATAGTGGTTTTTCTCAGTTTAAGCCTAGCATTTTAATTCATTTTTAGTTGTTATAAAAAATTTAAAAAAATAAAAATAACAATTTGAATAGCTTTTTTAACTTCCCTCAAAAGGAAAAAGATCAAAAAAATGTTTTGATTAGGCTGCTGTAGGTCTAAAGTTGCTGAGTCTTGACCATTTGCTTCAAATGGGTCAGAACAATTAGTCTTAACCCAGTACTTTTAGCACAGATTTTTATCCATTTTAGTTTGATATAAAAAAATTTAAAAAATAAAAATAAAAATTTCATTAGCTTGTGAAGCTTTCTTTAAAGGAAAAAATCAAAAAAATCCCTAGCTAGGGCTACTAGTTATTGCAATAGATTATCGAATTTAAATTATTTAATATCAAATGATCCATTTCAAAGGCACATGCAAACACACCCGCTAATAACGCATATCGATATTAATGATTATAATGAGTAGTGACCGAAAGAATGAGAAGCCTCTTACCAACGTCCAAATTTTTTGTTTAGACATCCAATACCATCAGCAACAATCCTAATAGCTTTTCAGCAAACTAAGTGTTTCAATTCTTCATACCTGATGACAGACAACAGTTAATGATACATAGAACATAACCCTTCATACAACATATATTAATATATATATATATATATATATATATATATATATATATATATATATATATATTTATATATTGCTCTATAACCATCTAACTAATAACTACAGTAAACTTATATCATATCATTCCTCAACAATATAATATAGTATATATGAAAAAAATGTATCTCCATGGTAAGAAAGCATCGAACTTGGTAATCTTTGTAACCTTTAAGCCATAACATTTAAATCTAGAACAGTTTAAGGAAAAACAGTGAATACGTATATATTCCCGAAAGAGCTGCAATAAGTGGAAGGATGACCACACAATCAAGCATGATGAATACTTATATTCCAGAAAGAGCTGCAATTGATAGTATTATCCTATTGACTACATTGGCGTATCATACGATAATATCATAACGTTACAAATCATAGGAGTTTAGACAGCATATATCTCTTATAATAATTGTGAATTAAAAATCTATTGCCAACTGATTTACGGCTGTTCACTATCGTTAGCAAGGTGATTCACATCAGCTGAATTACTATTTAAGTAACAACTAACAATTTCAAACGCATACCTTAGTGATTTCGAGTCTTCGAAGAGATTGTCCGCGAACATCAATGTTTTCTTACAAACCTGTGATGAAGAAAACACATAAACGATCATTAGATGAGATTGTGAGGGAAAAAGGATATTAGGGTTTTTGAGAAAAAAAATATAATGAACCGTATATAAGTTTTTACGTATATGTTTTTTTAAGGTTACCTAAGTTGTAGGGATTCTCCTACATAATTGGTTGCATAGATTTATAATTTTGTACATGCAACATATATTCCAAAAAGTCATGTTGCCTTAGTGGTAAACACACATGTTATTCAACCAAATAACCAAGGTTCAATCCTTGCAAGGCTCCTTTTTTATAAACAAATTTCGAAAATTAATAAAAAAATCCGAAAATTAAATAATAGCTAATTAAATTAAAAAAAACTGCTTAGGTGGACAACTAATGATTACATGACATTAAAAAGAATTACATGGCATTGAGGTGGATATTTGTGGAATAATCTACGTGTCATGCCTCCTGTTATATATAATATATAGATATACAGGGGAACTTTTTTTTTCCAAAACTCATATAAGTGCGAGCACCGACAAAACTCTTATACACCATTTAATAACAGTAAAATTTTCTAAAAATATTGTTCGTGGTCTATTCTAATAGATCAAAATATGAAGATTTTCATTAAATTCATTGTAGATTTTTGTACAAGGGATTTTATAAACATAGTAAAATTCTCTCAAATATTGTTCATTGTCTTATTTTATGGATCGAAATACAAAGAATTTCAATGAATTCATTGTAGATTTATGTTTGTATAAGAGATTATTTTATTAAAATTACATATATTAAATTAAACATAAAAATAATTTACTAAAATTTGATTGGTTTAGGGGAGTTCCGAAAGTTCTCACATTTATATGAGTTCTGAAAAGAAAGTTACACTATATATATATATATATATATATATATATATATATATATATATATATATATATATATATATATATATATATACACACACACACACACATACATATGTAAGCTTATACGTTTTCTATGATTTTATGTGACATGTTTCCATCGTATGTTCATATAAATGATCACATTAGTTTAGGTATTCATGTTTATACGTATGAACATCATATTAATCGAACCAATAAAAACACAAAGATAATACCTCTAGGTTGGGTACAATACGGGTCAAAGGATACTAAGAACCAGAATCCAAAAACCTATTTGAACCCAAAACAATACGATCTACACCAACATATACGAATACCACGATCATCCATGCTTCTCTTCAAGCTTTGTACCTCTTGGCTTTCTTGGAGAGAAATGGGCAGCCGACTATATTAGGTTTTAGGGTTTTGTGTGAGAGTTGAGATGTGAAAATTATGGTTTGTGATATTCACGAATGAGAGTGAGATAAATGAGGGAATGCCGGGATTTAGAGGGTGAGTAATTCCTTCCATATCTTCATTCATATCTGATTTATATTTAATATATAAATATTTTGAATTATTTTACAAAGTTTACTTAACTATGAAAGGGTCCAGCATCACTTATAATGTGTGATATGTGATGACGTATATCACGTATAGCAGGCCCACTGGGCCTAATTCGTGCTATACACATACTGGGCCCAGGCCCAATGACGAGAATAACTACGAACACTGGATAAACAGTAAGCCCAGTAACGAAATTGGCTATGGTCCAGGCTAAAAGACGCACGCGGGATAACTAAGCAGACTGAACCATCGGTCGAGGAAGATATCCTGTGTTCGCATCCGCGATTAATTCGGGACCTTGTCCATCAAGGTTCCGGCTACGACAACTAACTACTATATGCGAGTAACTAGGAAACCCTAGCGGTAAGCCTCGCCTATAAAAGGGGCTCTAATCCTCATACAAGGTACTACTTTCACTCTCTTAATTACACACACATACTCTTACTTTCTCTGACAAGAATGTGTACTTACTCTCACGCCGGAGTCTAATCATGAGGTCCGTCCCCACGGTAAGGCTAACGGTTTACTTTTCTTATGCATGGAATTCAATCAAACTACTTGGATTAGTACAAGACCAACCCACTAATGGCTTGTTAGCCCAACCTAACAAGCAACACTAACACCTATTACAACCCGTCACACTTTTTGTACTAACAAGTTGGCGCCATCCGTGGGACCCAGTACACAACTGCATTCCAGAAAATACTCACCATGGGCACTCGGTCCAAGCCAACTCCCGCTCTTGTTTCCACACTGCGAAATACAACGGAATGAGAAAATCATACAACTGCGACAGATCTTTAAGGACTTGTGTCCGACGCAGCCCTCTGGAAGTATTGTGACAAGTACTTCGATCAGATCTTACCTATTATGACAGAGAAAGTTCGAAAACGGGAAGAAAGAGCCAAAGTAGTGAAAGCACTGACAACCCAGGTGGATTCCCATAAAGCCTCCTCATCATGAGTCGGAAATACCAACAGGAAGAAGAGACTTGAGGAAACAACTCGAGTCACTGAAGCACCGGAATACGCAGGGTAGTGGTGGTCGAAGACGTACCCGGTCTAGGTCACCTAACAGGAAAGAAGACGAACGGGAAATGATGTTCAAAAGGCTGCACAAAAGTGTGTTCCACCGGCTGGGAGACAAAGAAGAAAGTATTTCCGTGTACTCCAAAGACCCCAAAAAACCAGTCCGCCATGTCGCCGAAAGGAAAGAAGAGAGTAGCTACCGAGACTCTCCATCGCAACCAGTAAGGCCAAAATGCAGAGGACATGGAACCGAAAGGATGCGGTCACGGAAGGCGGGCAACTGCTCAAGAGATGGGTCAAACGGAAGTAAACATCGAAGGTCCAAAGTAAAAAGGCGGAAACCAAGTAATTGCGACGATAACGACATGGCTAAGCCCTGGGTCTGTAAGGAGACTGATACGTTCACTCCACATATCCGCTACTTTGAGATGACGACGTAAACATGAATGCCAGCTAACGTAAAAACATATGACGGGAGTGGAGACCCAGAAGATCATCTCAAAATCTTCCAGGCAGCTGCAAAGGTAGAAAGGTGGGCCATACCAACCTGGTGCCACATGTTTAACTCCACACTAACTGGATCCGCTAGGGTATGGTTTGATGATCTCTCGTCAGAATCAGTAGACAACTATGATTAACTGAAGGAGGTTTTCTTGACTAACTTCCTCCAGTAAAAGAAGTGTATCAAAGATCTCGTGGAACTTCATCACATCAAGCAAAGGGAAGGAGAGCTAATAGAAGACTTTGTAAGAAGGTTTAAAGAAGAAACCAGGGACATAAAAGGAGCTTCAAAAGTTATGAGAATCTCAGGATTCATGCACGCAGTTACTGATCCGGAACTGATTAAGCGGTTACATGACAAAATCCCAAAGTCAATGAATGAAGTAATGAATATAACCATCTCTTTCCTAAGAGGGGAAACATCTGTAGGAAGTCGCGAAAGAAGAAGGCCATGGATACAAGCACCAAGAGGGCATGCTGCAGTCAAGTATCGGCAAAGCTTTAAAAGAGAATTTAGAAACAAACCAAGAACAAGAGAAAGGAAACAGGGTTTCCGCAACCCGCAAAAACCTTTCAGGGAAATATTGGCACAAAGGAGAACAAGGTCTCCAAATCCGTTCCCGGCTACCGCAATCGAAGAAAAGGCTGATGGCAAATTCTATGAATTTCATGGAAAAGCAAGACATACCACGGAAGAATGTCTACATTTAAAAAAGTAAAGAGAAGAAAGGAAGAAATGACCGATGATAGAGGAAGAAGAACAACGGGAAAAGGCCAAACGCTGAACCTCACAAAAAAATCCTCATAATCACTCAAAAATTACTCATAATAAAGGCGTAGGCACTCAATGCAGAGGCAGCAAAGCCACGTGCAGATCCGGAGAGCGATAAAATCAAAACTCCAGCGGAAGAAACATAGTAGAGACATTTATAAAATAAATACGAAGGCGTACATACCCACCGGAAATAATAAAAGCCTCGATCCCATAAACTGTACCAAGAAAAGACCTAAAAGGCTCAAGCCAAAACACAAAGTAAGGAGGTAAGCAATTAAATACAATAAGAGGAGTCGACCACCGAGAAGGCTCAAGAAGCAAGTACAAATGTTGAAGAAGCGACCCATTATTTTAAAAAAAACAATGAGATCGCGGAAAGTCATATGAAAAGAAGCCAACATGAAAGACGAAGAATACCGAAACACACCACGCATGTACGTAGGACTAATAACTTACGTGAAAAGACCTTAAAGAGATTATTCCCAAAGAATAAAAAGTGCAAAAATTAGTAGCTCAATGAAAGGGCAACACTCCGAAAGAAACACGCAAAAGGTTGCGGCAGACACAACACAAATGCCAGAATGAGGGAAATAATAAATTTAAGGGAAGGATACGGCCTTGGGAAAGAAAGTCCTCGACAACAACCAAGCAATGGCGGAAGCAAAAGGATAAGCCTGATCCAAATACCAAAAAGGAGAGAAAATCTGCAAGTACAGATTCACGTTCCTTCCCAAGAAATTTTATGTCAATTCTAGCAGGAAAAACAGATGGGGCCAGGCTACGAGCCTAGGCACGTGCCTACTCACAAAACAGTAAATGAAAATTATGCTAACGCGTGCAAGAACAGTAAAATCCTCACTGAAAATACGCGAGGTAAAGAAAGGGGAAAGGGCAAAAAATGAAAAAAAAAGGAACTATTCCTTCACCAACAAAAAGAGCTTGACATATACATCACACATCAGAAAATTTTCAGAAACACCAAAGAGAAGTTGAAGATGTTATTCAGAAGAAGAACACGATGGTATACAGTACAAAAAGAAGACAACCGGCCATCAACAACAACACGTTGCCTACGCACGGTTG
The DNA here is from genome assembly GCA_019973895.1 of Chrysanthemum seticuspe. NCBI lineage: Eukaryota > Viridiplantae > Streptophyta > Magnoliopsida > Asterales > Asteraceae > Chrysanthemum > Chrysanthemum seticuspe. The sequence continues at coordinate 190,171,273 of BPTQ01000008.1, forward strand.
TTTCCAAAAAGCCTATACATAGCCTAAACCTTTACTCCCCAAAAGAAAACATAAGCGCAAAGCAGATGCTGAGACAACTAAAACATGTTCTTAAATGACTACTAATAACAATTAGTCGTTCTAAAATGACGACTAATAACCCACCTCCGCGACCATTCACAACATTCCTTCACCCAAAACTTGTGTCCATTGAAGTTTGCGGGAGCCTGCCTAGACCATATGGCGTACCATGGTGGGAGTTTAAACCGATTAGACTCTCATTAATCCTTTGGAATCTTGAAAGTGCAGGCAGTTCTTTCTTAACCTAGGTGTTCCCGAGCGGAAGAAGGAACTATATCATGGGAATTGGGTCGAAGGGAGTGATAGAATGTGCTAAGAGTTGGGTCCCTGGGAAGGGCGACAAAGGAAGTTAGGGGCAACGCAATGCGTAAAGCGGCCCCTAATTAACAAGAAGCTTCCCTAAGAATGGCAAAAAACAGAGGATGAAAACTATGCCTTCAAATCTCTATTCATGCAGCCCGACCCCTAGGCAAGTGTACGTCTACAAATCCAGGCAGATCGGGTTGGATAGACTGGGTTTAAGGTAAAAATGACCAGCTTCCGGGAGCCAGGATAAAGTAAAAGCTGCGTGGGTGGAAAATCTACCTCACTAAAAGCCCTTCCACTACCGCGCAGAGGGGCGGATTCAGACGGGAAACCCCTTGAAAGGCCTATCAAACTTGCTGTATGCCCTACAAAATTATAAGCTCGCTGCTGAAAATAACAGCATGCAAGGCGAGTGTTCCAGTCCTTCAAGGAAAAATTACAAGCCCCACAACTCCTCAGGGAATCCCATGGGGAGAATACGACGACCCTACGAGGAAACAAACCACCGGAACTCCTTCAAGAAGAGGATAACATATAAAAAGAAGGATTCCAAACTCAAAAGAGAAAGGAAAAATACCCGCACCGGGAAAGCCAGCAGAAAATGACAACGTCAGCAAAAGCACATCCAGCCAGAACAATCCTTCAAGAAAGAAAATTACAACTATTATGAACAATACAACCCATCACGGGTAACCGGTAAAGCAAACTTCCGCAAGAACGAAGCAATACATAAAATCTTTAGAAGCACAACTTCAAAGAAGAATGATGTTCGCCATCAACAAAGTTCTGGAAAGGACACAGCTTCAACAACCATACGACTCAAAATAAAAAGGGTAAGAGCAATTGACAATAGAAAAAATGTATAATGTACTTGAATTTACCAATTTTTGTAATGTATTTTGAAATATATCAAATTAATAAAAAAAAGTGAAGATTAGCTACCTTCATTGTTTTATTTTTTCAATAAATTCATTTTGATTAAGTGCATAAGACGTGCAAGCACAAGATTGGGCACGACCCAAAGAATGTTATTTCCGAATAACAAAGAGTTATCACGAATAACAAAAAGGTGAACAACATAATCACCAAATTACTTAAGAGGTATTGCAAGCCCAGTACTGGGAGGATAACCCAAAATTATCCGAAGACTATTATAAACGTGCATATCCGTATAACGTTAAAACAATAGAACTGCACAAATCCAAAAAATGATCCGCACAAAAGACTATTAAAGAGTGCATATCCGTATAACGTTAAAATAATAGCACCGCACAAAACAATGTGCGCAGCGGATATTAAAAACACAGATATCCGTACGACAAAAAGATAGTAGCATAGCACAAGTTATAAACAACACACATAAGCAAAAATAACAAGCTGTACACAACCATTGTAAATATTACAAGAAATGGAAAGCTAAATATTGTTCAAAGGATTCCAAACATCCGAGAAAGCAAAGTAAACTGGCTTTCCTCCAAGACAGTCACACTCGCTTCGGGATCAGACAAGACGGAGGGAACTTCACTCACTTCAGGGTGCGGATACTCCGCAATATCAATAATAACACTAGACCCTCCAACATCATAATCGTCGGTGGAAAGCGGCCTAACAAGAACAACAGAGACACTAGCAGAAGCATGTGCAAGTGGCAACGAAGTAGTAGAAGTCAAAGCCAACTCACCAGTTGAAGGTCCTTTCGCACCCATAACATTACGGGCCGACAAAGGATCAACTAAAGAATTATAAACATCAGCAACAGTGGGACGATGAGCAGCGAGACGCTTCCTAAATTGATCAACCCTTATCTGAACTACTCCTAGAGAACGAGACAATGAGAAAGTGCCAATAATAGCGCTAGTATGCATGTCATAGACAGGAACCACAAGCTTTTCAAGATCAGGCTGTAACCCAACAATCATAGGAGCATTCGCATGCGGCCTCTGAACCCGAAGAAGATCCATAATCTCCGCAATGCCAGCATCCTTGTTAGACTTAAGAGTGGAGAGCAAGGAAAACTCTAAATCCGCAAGGGCCTTCCAGGCGAAAAGATAACGAGCTTCCGCAAAAGGGTCATACGCATCAAGATCTACAAGCTCTTTTTTCTCTTTACCATGAATAATACCCGCTGCTAGTCCAACTTGCATGCCTTTATCAATAGCACGGCTGATAACTTCTGCCATTGCTGTAGAATACTCGGGAGAATTTAGACATTTGAATACAGTAAGGCTCATACCATTAGTCAGCAACCAACTCCAGCTGGACAACAAAGTAAGAAAGCGAGGGTAAAACTCCTCATCAAGGTGAAGAGCCAGCACAGATAAATCAGCAACTGCTGAGTCAACCTTCTTCATAATTGAAGCCGCCTTCGCATCTTGAGTCTTGCAAAAATCTTCCCTCTAAGAATTAAAAGAAGGAATTTGGCTACGAAGCTCAGAGCATGAGGACTCGAAAGTACGTATCTACAAACAAAACAAAAAGTCAAAAGACAACGGAAAAGATAAATAAGCGGAACAATTGGTCAAAAAAGGCACTAATACATACCTGTCCGGAAAGATTAGTATTTTGAGATTTGAGAACAGCAACTTCAGCCCTCAGGGTGGACGATTCAGAATCTTTCCCATCAAAAGATAATCGAAGTTCCGCCAGCTCAGCACGAAGAAAGTCACGCTCCCGCTCAAGGACATAATTTTGATTCTTCAACGAAATAACTTCCGCAGCGGGAGCTGCGGAAAACTCAGCAATGGGAACCAACTTAGAGGATGCAGCTTCAGCAGCCTTAGCCTTAAGGGTCGAAATCTCCTTGTCCCTCTCCTTTAACAAAGATGATAGGCGTTTGCTCTCCATCATATTATACTCCAACCGCATACGGACTTTGGAACTAAAGCACACCTGTCGTGCCGTAGCAACATTGAACTCAGCAAGAAGGAAAAAATCATCAATAATACCACGACATTCATCAGCATCATCAAGAAGATAATTCTTGGCAACATTCCATTTTGAAACATAAATACCAGAAGAAGAGCTGGAATCTGAATCATCAACAACACGGATGTCTTCAACCGAGATATCACAGTTAGAAAAGTCGTCAAGAATGGGGTGAGCACCGCCAGCAAAATGAGAACTGTAAGGAACAGAGGAAGAGAAATTTACTTGATCCTTCTCCTTTTCAGCAACAGAAAGGACAGTAGTAACGACAACGTCCGTCATGACCGGCACAGGGGACCTGCCAAGAAACAAACAACAAACAAAAAGTGAGCAAAGGCAACGGGAATAGAAGCATCACATAAAGACAAAAATCAAGATAACAAACCTGAGGGGAAAACCATCAAGACGGAGCAAACTAGAATCAGACTCAATAGACGTCCCGACTTCATGAATGGGAGTAATTGATAATGAAGGAGAAGAAGAAGAATGAGTGGGTAAAGCATTCAAACAAAATTCAAGAGATGCATACTTTGAGCCAACAACTTCTGAATAGATTCCGAAGACTTACCACCAGTAGAAGCCCTACCGGAATCCATATGTTCACCCCTTAACTTACGAGGGTAAACAGGGTCAGTGCAAACTTTCCTTCTCTTTCTTCGAGATCCTGAAGAGACATCACAAGTAGAAGCCGAAAAAGTACCAAAAGCAGCCTTAGGCACTAAAAGATCAGTTTCCGCAGCAGAATGAACAGGTTGTGCAACATCTACATCCACAAAATCATCACATAACCGAGAAGCCCCGGCTTCCGAGCCAGCACCCGCATTTCCATCAGCCCTTAATTCATCATCAGAATATGGAGGGGCAAGAGAAACAGTCTGGATTTTGGTAAGTTCCTGCAATGGAGGCTCATCTTCTTCTAGCGGTCAAGAACCAACCTTCAACTTCATGGGATCCTTCATTTGAACTAACGATAGCAAATCCATCGCTGCAAAAAGTAGAAGAAAAAGAAACACGGTTTAGACTACACAAAAACAGAATAGCAAGCGAAGAGACATAAACGTGCTGTACCCACCCCGATCATCTTCATCATAGAACATAGGGTAAGAATCTTCGATCAAAGTGTAATTACAGCTTAACCCAACCAAGCAAAGAAAGGTCTCTAGAAATTTGTGAAAAAGAGAAGCATGGGCAACAAGGGAAGCAACGTGCCCATCATCAAACTCATCATCCCCAGGAGTAGCGTCCTTGGGAACACTTTTTCCACCATGAAAGGGATGAATAGCAGGACAAGCAAAGAAATCAACCCAAAAGAATTGGTCATTCCAACTTTTAAGAGAATCAATGGGTTTAGTATAGCAAACGCCAAAACTATCAACTCGTTTACTAAAGGATAGTCAGCCATTTTTCTGAGACTAAACATAAAAATACCTAAATAACCCAACTGAGGGTTCAATATCAAGAGCAAAACAAAGAATCTCAAATTGAGAAACTTTAGCAGCACTAATAACAGAAAGCTATGATATGTGAATGTGATAGTAATTAACGATAGAAACAACGAATACAGACAAATAAAGATGGAAATTAGCATATTCAAAAAAATGGGTATATACACCAATCTTCCCATCTGGTGCCTCTTGAATGGTCTTGTTAGGAATTAGAAATTCCATAGTGAAGTATCAGTCACCCCAAATATTATCTAGCATAAGTTAGCTCATAGACATATCGTTAGTTACGTTATTTGTTAGTTTATTAGTTAGTTATTAGCGTAGTTTAGTTTAGTGCAACACCGTGGAGGAAGGACGGGTCTTTACCCACTGTATGCCTGATCCACAGTCCGTTAGGAGGACATATTGTATGTAACTATAAATACCCTCTACCTCCCAAGGTAGACGGTTGGACCTTTCACTCAATCTAACATTTTTTATTTTGTTTACTTTATCTTCCACTTTCTCTCTCTAAAACCTCATATTGTACGCCCCATATTTGTGATTGTTTGTGTGTTTTTGAAATCCAATATGTTACAAATGGTATCAAGAGCCATGGTTTGATCATCTCTCTTACATGTTCTTGGATTTCTAGTGGTTTTATATGGCTTTTGGGGTTGAAAAAGTTTAGTGGTTTTTGCATCATGTGGATCATTTCTTGTGTTAAAGTTTGAATTTTGATTGTACTTTTGTGTTTAGAATCATTGTAAGTGCTTGGGTGTTAATTTGAAAAGCTTGAATCACTGTGGTTGGGTTAGTTTTGGATTGAAAAGTGTTGTGTTTGAAATTTTCTTGGTAGCGACTTGAGTCTCGGATTTGTTTTCTTGGTAGCGACTTGCTTCAATAATTATTAGCGACTTGTAGTTATGGTGGTAGCGACTTGTCTATTGAGACAAAGCGACAAATAGTACAAAGTAGTGGCTGTACCATTACGGCTAGCGACTTGTCAACTTAGCGACTTGTCTTTACAATTTTCAGCGACTTGACTTTGTTGTGGGTAGCGAGTTGTTCTTTAGCGACTTGCCTTCTTAGCGAGTTGTTCCTTAGCGACTTGCCCACTTAGCGAGTTGTTCTTAAGCGACTTGTCTACTTAGCGAGTTGGTACTATTAGTGAGTTGTGTCTAGCGACTTGTATACTAAGCGACTTGTCTTCAAGGTTTATAGCGACTTGGTTAATTATTGTTTCTGTAGCGATTTGTCTTAAGAAGAGGTTTGACCAAAGTTGATTTTTTACGTCAATACTTCAAACGGCCATAAATTTTGATCCGTAACTCCGTTTTTAGCGAAATACCTGTCAAAACAACCGGAACAGGCTGAATATTGTGAGATTTCACCACAATGTCGTGAAACGCATTTTTCGAGGCCCAAATCCTCTCCGAAAGGAAGTTATTGAGCTTTTAAGTTTTTAGACCTAAATTTCACCGTAAAAACGTGCATTAACAAAACCAATTCACAACCAAATAACACTTCAGCTAATCCTTCAAACAATCATCACTCCTAACACATAATCCTCTATCATTGTGTGGGTCCATCAGTTATCTTAACACGTTCTATTGGTCATTGTATCACAGTTTCTTCTTGATTTTGTAAAATTCCTCGAAAGAATCTATTTCTCGGTTTAAATCATAGACTTGTAAAATCCGGTGCATACTACAACATCATGTCTCACACTACTGACCCAGTGATTTCGGAAGTACATAAACTGTATGATGCTATGGACAACAATGATAATGTATGCTATACTGAATGGTTAAAGATGTTTGAATTAATCAATGAGGATGTGAGATCTTCATGTTCTGAGTACAATGAGAATGAATTGTACCTGCTAATGCTACAGAATGCCATGCAAAAGGAATGCCGCATTATACCCTATCAACAACTTCACTCTCACCTCATGTTACTTCTACCCACAACAACAGAACGAACATGTATTGCCCTTTTCCGTCAAGATTTATCCACATTACGGGTACATTACTGTTGAACTTAGAACAATTGGAACAACAACTTGATAAAGAAAAGGTTCAAAAGGATAGTTCCAGTGCTGCACTTCAAGTGATCCACAACCAATTTCAGTCATTCATCAGTGGGGAATTAACATCAGATTATGATCAAGACATGACTGAAATGTCTTTCAAGAGACACACTGGAATGGAAATTAGCGTGTTCATAGAGACACTTATCCATCTCATGGATAATCTAGATAAGTATATTGAGGAAGTTACTCAGAAAGAAGAAAATATAGATGAGATTCTGGTTCAGTTGACAGATTGTTGTGATGAGTCTAGTAATGTTTCAGTTGAAAGATCGGATGTTGCTGAATGCAGAATATCAGAGACAACAAAGAATGATGTAACCAGCTGCTCAGTAACTCCTGGCACACAAGAAATGGATGCTGTGATCAGAAAGGTGAATGAATGTCGGGTACAATCAATAGATTGTAGTGTTGAGACCAGTAAGGCATCGGAGGATGGATCAGTTGACACTGAATACAGGGGCTCAGAGACAGATAAGCTTGAAATAGCTAATAGTTCAGTGATTCTTGCTACAGATGATGAGGATGCAGATGTCAGACCGATAAACGAACATGTGTCAAGTGATGAGGTACCCTTAACTGTTCAATATAATGCATCTGAAAATACTCTTATGCAAACTGATCAGATCACAAAACATGTTCTTGATACATGTTCTGTAACTGAAGTTGAGTCTGAGATAAAGTGTTTTAGAACCAATGATATGGTTGATAAGATAACTTTTGATGAACTTTCAAATAAATTCTCAGAACTTGAAAAACATTGCATTTCACTTGAAATTGCAATCCAAAGAAAAGAAGAAAGTTTTCAAACTATGAAACCTTGCAACAATCCGGAATTCCCTGAATTTCATAAATTTTTTGAAATAAATGATTTAAAAGCTCAGCTTCAGGACAAAAACTCGACTATCAACAATTTGAAGAAACATATTTCTGGTATGCATGAGAAAAGTAATTTAGTCAAGACTACACAAGACATTGATGCTATTATAGCACGAAATAATGAACTGTCAATTTATGTGGCTAAATTACTTAAGGAAAATGAGTCTTTGAGAAAGCATCACATAGACCCAAGTGACTCTGTCAAAGATACTAGAACTAAGTCTTTGGAACAAACAAACTCTTTGATAGCTAAAATTGATGATCTCAAAGCTCAACTTCAGGAAAAGAGTTTCGCAATTGTTGCCTTAAAAAATGAGCTCAGAAAAACAACAGGGAATAGTGTGAACACTAAGTTTGCAAAACCATCAATCTATGAACACTAAGTTTGCAAAACCATCAATCTTGGGGAAACCAGTTATTAGACAACCGAATGCGTTTAGATCTGAACGACCAAAATTTTCAAAAACGCGGTTTGCCTCCCAAGTTGATGCGAAACAAGTTTTGACAAAATCAGTCACTTCACCTTACTTGCCTAGGAAAATTGCTATAAATGACTTGTATAAGTACTCTTATCTAGATATGGCTAGGAAAAAGGTACAGATTCGAAAAGACGGAATTTTAGGTTCAAGACCCAGGGTGATGAATTCTACGAGGTTTCAAGGCACTGCTAGTAGTAGTAAATCATTACCTAGGAAAACTCCACAAAAGTCTAGGGATTGGCTTGCATCTAAGAGTAGTTGTGTTTCGATTAAAATAATTCCCGTAGCAGATCACTCTAAGAACTCTAGATCATTATCTAAATCTAATCAACCTATTTGCTTGAATTGTCTTAAATGTGTCTTTAAAGCTAATCATGATAATTGTCTTTCAAAATCCCCGAATAAAGTTAATGCTCATGCTAAGATACAATCCACTATGACTATAAACAGTGCTAAGGTTCAACCTGTTAAGTCTAAGACTTTCAGTAAGTCATCTTCAGTGCATAAGAAGCAAAACAAATCTAAAACTTCACCTAGATGGATACCAACTGCTAAATCTTTGGAGTCTAGGAATATCAATAAGTCTTCCACTGTGCATAAGAAGCTTAACAATCCTAAACCTTGCCATAAGAGGATACCGTCTGGTAGAATGTTTAAGGATGCTCGACTTAAGTGGATTCCTACCAGAAAGCTGTTTACCGATGACATAATCAAGGTTGGCTGTGAAACCCCAAAGGGAATGTCACTAACCAAAATATATGCAATCAAGTTTGTAATATTAGTGAAGGTAGTCCTTAATCAGTTGCAGATACTTCGATCCTTCACTACATGGACTGGCTTAAAGTATGGATTATAAATGGATTGATATCTCATAACTCACGGATTCAAGTAACTCAATCTTAATACTCATTCGGCAATGACGTCTGTTCACATTAGTTCAGGCCTCGTACTTCATCATTATGGCGTCTGCAGATAACACTTCAGGCCCCGTTCCTCAAAGAAAAGAAAGGTGTACGCTTCAGTGCGCTTTATCTTCAAAAGAAGAGAAATCTTCATGTGTATGACCATTCTCATCGACACTCTTCATCAACAAGCTTCATGTTTTTCCACGCTCTTTCAACCCTCAAGTGGATCTACGTTCATTGGTGTATATTCTTATTCACTTGTTCAAATCAAAAATGGCAACTTCGGATGCAATTTTTGAGGGGGAGAAGAGTGCATATACTACATATTGATGGATGCTTGAATTATGGTCATATGAATCTCCTTCAACGCCTAATGCTTCACTTTCTAAGGATAACTGGGATTCATTGTTTGGGATTCATTGTTTCAAGATATGTTTGATGAGTACTTCCAACCTCCAACGAATGTTGATCATCTAGATTCTGAAGCTCATGCTCCGGTTCCTACTGACTCAATTGGTTCACCATCTAAGAAGTACTTCTCGGAATTCTCAAGAAACCTTATCTCCAGTTATTTCACAAGGTGTTGATAATGACTATCATGATATTGTAGTTGAACTATTGAATAATGATCCACTCTTTGGTATTTCTTTGCCAAATCTTCATGGATTATTGTTCCTCTCATTGTGCACACTATAAATCAACCGCATGAACATTAAGGAAAATGACAACCTCATCCGCTCGAAGACTTTATTGGTGAATCTTCCATATCAGTCTCTACATGTATACCTTTAGGAATAATGAATTGATGTTGAGGAATCATTTGTTCCGGTTTATTCAGTGGGTCAATGTACATCCGGTTGTATGTTTATTCACGTAGTGGGCATTTGACACAAGTTGATTACTTCAGAGTTAATCATTTATCACTTATTTGAGATTGAAGTTGACTTTCACAAAGGCGTGTTCTTATTAGATAAATTGCTCGAGCTTAACAATTTGAGTTGAAGACTTCGCTTATCTAGTTATCAGCAGTAGGTTTGGATGGTTGAAGACCTGGTTAACTATCACTTTAAGGAGTTACGTTGTTTTACTCAGTGACACATGATAATGTCATTGTGGATAATCGCAAGAGGTGTTAATGTCTCATACTTTGGTTGAGTATTGAGTACTTAGAGATTTGCTTGGTGCATAAATTCTCAACACCGTTCTTCCATCATTAAGTGCAAGCTTAAGGTACAAATGTGGGGAATTCGACTTCAGTTTCAAGTTTGGTATATCGGTTTTTCTTCTTTAGTAGTCACTTCAAGTTGTCTACGTATGGGTTGATAAAGATAGTCAAAGAGAGTTTCTGTAGCAGTTGATTCTCACATGATTCATTTGAGCTAATTTTAGTTCTTCTCTATTTCAAGAATATTTGGTATGTATAATGTGTTGCTGATTCTGAGGTATCAAAACCAGCTAGGGGGAAGGAGACATACATCTAAATACACAACGAGTACACGTGATGAACCTAATACTTCTTCTCCATTGAAGTAATCCCGGGAAAGACAAAGGTCATAACCGTAGAGATACTAAGTGTTTACTCATAGCCCTTGGTGTATTATTCCAACTATTTAGGGGAAGGATATATTATTCCAACCATTTGGGGGGAAGTGATCGTTGGATACTTTTGGTATGTGCTATCTCAGCTTTCAGTAGGAATAAATATGAGAAGAATATGTGGAGCGTGAGATGATATTGCTTATCGACATCTTCTATATGATTTATGATAAAGTGCTTTCGGTTAGTGCTTCATGTACACAATGTAATGATGATTCCGATGAGATCGCAACCATCAAGGGAGAGATATGTGTACATCTGGGTCGCACAACATATTCACATGATCGAGCTTAATCAGTTATTTCGGAGTTGACATCCGCAGAGAAGATCAGTGATTCAACCAGTTATTGTGATGCCATTGTCTCTTCTCTTGTTGGGTACATGTGTACGTTATGGGCTGATTGGTTATATGTTAGATAACTGGAATGCATTTGGTGAAATGAAGGTGTTGATATATTGTTCTCCTGAATTGAAAACTGCTCAAACTAGATGAGTTATGTGTACATCGGGGACGCACAACAAGTTCATGTGATCGGGCTTAATCATTTATTTCGGGTTTGATAACCACAGAAATGATCCGTGTTAACTTGTTACTTCGGTGTTATCGTCTTCTTCGGGTTCTTGAAGCTTCATACAATTAGACTGTTGGCTTCACTTCTTCTTCTTGGGGGAAATGGTATTTTTACATGGATTGTCGGTTTGGGGGGAAGCTACCAAAGATTCACTTTTTGAAGGCTCAAGTTCTTGCGATGATTCAAGATCCTCGAATGCTTTGGTGGTGAAAGTTTAAGAGATGATGACTTCTGTCTTCTACAAAGTGCTGAACGATTTCCTTATCTCGGTACTCGTATCATCATCTTCTTAAACTATTTCTCTATCTTTGTAAATAATTTTCAAAAAGAAAAATACAAAAATATAAAACCAACAAAAACAAAATAGAAAATTCTAAAATCAACAAAAGCTAATAAAAATCATAAAATTGAAAAATACCAAAAATATGTTTTCTCAAGACATGTTTTCTGGTATCGATAACATCTACGGTCTTAGAAATTTCATTCAATAATGGCACGGGACTTTAGATGAAGTTCGAGCAGGAGGTGTAAATATTTCTTTCTAAACATGTCTCAAAATATGGCTTACAGTTATTTCAGACTGTAACCCGGGCTTCAAATAATGGCTTGCAGTTATTTCAGACTGTAACTCGCGCTTTACCATGGTTTGCTATTATTTCTTATAGCAACCCGTTCTTCAAGAAAGGAAAGTGCTGCGCTAAACCAAAAATTTTTAAATATTTCGTGCACTTATCCTAAAAATAACACAAGGAAAGCATATCGTCAAAAAAGACTGCTGTTCCTACACAAATGTTTTTCCTTCTAAAATTTTTCTGAAAAAATATTTGTTGTTTTTCAAAAATGGTGGTAAATTGTGTTGCTTGTAAATCAATCAGTTTCATAGTTTTCATTAAAATTTGCAAACTCAATCAATGACTTCAGCGCTTTTAAACTTTTTAGAAAATGAGTCATTAATTGAGAGGGAGAATGTTTTCAAATTTACATCATCTAACGGGCTTTCTTAATTATCCTACGTGCTTAATTAAAAATGATATTTGCCTATGTTGAAGGACTAGGAATTTAGGATATGATTGTTAGGATTAGATGATTAGAGTTTGATAAACACATAAATCCCATACCTTAAATGAACTGATTGTTATGTTGAATTGACTTTTATTAGTCGATTGTTGTTTGGGTGTTGTCGACCACCATATATGTCTATCTGTGTTCACTAACGTATGCAGATAACATGGTTTAAAAGAATGTTCCCGATCCGAATCCCACAATAGATGATGATTGGATGCCGAAAGGAAAGGGTAACTATATCTTGGGTCGACAAATGAAGAAACGGAGCTTAATTTGACTTCTATGGAGAGTTGGCATGAATAAATGCAACGTAAGAGGTCTCACTGCATCAGTAGACGGTTTTCTTCCAGCCCTACAGCAACAACAGAAGTAGCTCAACCACCTAACGTATCTTTGTGCAGGACAAGTAGTGAATAATACCATTTAAAAAAAAATTGTTAAATTGGTTTGAAAATGGAAAAATATTGGTTTTGAAAATAATTGGACTTAATTTTGGAAATCACCGGACTTCATTTTATCAAAACTTTTAGTCACTCAATCATCGACTACGGTCATCGATTGAGGGGGAGAGTGATTTTAAATAAAATATTTTCAAACGATATTTCATCTATCAAGTCCGTTTGTACAAAATAAGTGGTGATCTAAAGATTTAATGTTATGTCATGGTATGATTTTCTTTAAAACTCAAAGATCTTTCAAAATGAAATTTTTTCTGTTCTTGTTTGATTGTGAAATTGTTTTATTTTACCTTAAGATCTCTTAAAACAATCATACCTGACACTAACAATCTTTAACGTCTTAAAATGGTCCTTATCTGTCATTTTTCAAAATCAAATCTTTCCACGTCTTTCCCCAAAATTTCTAAATGATTTAAATCTTTTGGGATCACAAATCTCAATTGGTTTAAAATTTTTGATCGGGGGAGAGATCGTGATTTAAATCTCAAATCTGTTTTAGTCCTTTAAAAGGCACTCCTGCCTCCATGTGCCAAATGATTTCATATACATGATGCACATGTTGAGGGGGAGCATTTATCCAAAAACAAGATGAGTATTTAAACAAGGCACATATTCTCCCATGTTTTTACAAACCTTATTAAATCACTTGGGATCCAAAATCTCAAAGGGTTTGACATTTTTGATCGGGGGAGAATTTGTGATTTAATAATGAAATTTGATAAATGATGATCGATTTGATTCAAAAGTGCATATTGCTCTCCCATATGTGCTAAACTCTTTCCCGTATTCTCGAAGCACATATTGAGGGGGAGCATTTTAAAAGAAAATAAACTTTCAAGGTACAAAGATTTCTATGTTTCAACATAAAGTACCTTGAGTGATTTCCTAAATGGTTTCTTAATGGCTTTTGTAATCGTGGATGTACTTCAAAAGATCTCTTTCCTCTATGTGATAAAATGATTTCATATATCCTATGCACATATTGAGGGGGAGAATTTACCAAGAAAATCAATTGGCTTTTTCCCCAAAAATTGCGATCAAGAATATATTTCAAAGAACTCTTGCCTCCATGTGCTAAACAATTTCAAAAACATATGCACATGTTGAGGGGGAGTATTTCTAAATGATCAAAACTATTAAGGTACAAAATGCTTTGATCTCGTATCACAAGTACCTTGATTGATTTTTTCAAATGATTTTTCAATTGGTTTCAAGGAAGAATGAACTGTACCAAAATACCTACCATTTTACTTTATGCATGGAGTTATAAGGATTGTTAGGTTAGGTATTCGTTCCCACGATCCCGCCAAAGCCGGAGGGATCTACCCAGGGACAATCCACTAGATAGTGTAGAGTCCTTAGGTATGATGAAAAAAGGAGAAAAGTGAGATATGGGAAGAGTGCGGACTAAGACTGAGCTAGTACTGGAATAAACCCAACAAGGTTCTAGTTATGAAGTCTCAGTAAGCACTGAAGGGGTTGAAGAATGAAAAAGAAATGAATGTGAAAGGGTGAAAAGAAATAGCCCTCCAATAATTCAACCTTAGGGCAGAAACCGGGTTCAATGCATATGCTACTGGTGGTTACTAAGGTAACGCCGGTATTGAAGACAAGACGTCATGGACCCAGTGACGCACTGCACCTAACTTCCCAAGCTACTCAAGTTTCACTTAAAAGGGCTTGTTTCATTCTCACGGGAAACCTACATAATCTATCGACTTTCTCTTAGAGATTGTTGATATTGAAAAAGGAGACCCTCTCCCTAGTCTCCGGCATAGGAACCAAATGTGCACAAGTGAGTCTAGATCCAAGAGATCGTCCACAATATATCATTATGACAAAAAACTAATGAAGACTTGTTGTTTCACACAATGTGGAAAGTAAGAATATATTGAGAGTCCTACACATTATCCTTGTGGTATTGCCAGAACATCTGAGTGATATGTAAATATTCACGATGAAGATGGAAATCCTTCTAGAGCCAACATCTAACAAGCTCTTGGTGGGTGACATGTGAGATCTTTTCTAAAGATCAAGCTTGTGACAACTGGATTGAAACGATGGGGCGATTCACTCGTGAATCAACCTTGGTCCAGGAAAGGAATTGACGAATACTTTTGGAAAAACCATTCGATGTGCAAATCTTCTTTTCTCTAGCACACCGAATGTGTATTCATGTTTAACACAAAAAGTATCTTTGATTGAAAAAATACTTTTGAAAAAACCATTTGATGTGCAAATCTTCTTTTCTCTAGCACATCGAATGTGTACTCATTTTCTAATACAAAAAGTATTTTGATTGAAAATTGATCTTTCTCATAAAACCTTCGTCATATTGCAAAACTCTTTCTTCAAGCAATACACGATTGTTTTCAAATCAATTTCTCATCAATCAGTGAATCTTAATTCGCTGGTTCACTAACTCCGTGTTGTCTTCTTTGAGACGTTTCGGTTTGAGAACAACTAGAACTGCTGCGAAACCCTGTCAAGGAGATTCTTAGGAATTATACCTGATCACAGGCAGTACTTGTACTGATCAACGGGGAACCGTGGGCCGTGTACCTCAATTCAATGAAAGTGATCAAAGACACTTTCGTGGGTTTTATTGATAACTGTTGTTTGCAGGTACATTTGGACGGTTGCAGCTGATCAGAATTGAGAAGTCAATCCAAAGCCGCTTGCTCACAGCATCCACACTTAATTGAAGAAATCATGACTAGTGCATATCTACATAACCTGGCTCTGATATTTTTTTACTATGCTTCTGCTTCGCTGCTGCATATATCATGAACCAGTAAAGCTTCCGCTACTCTGATGGAAAGATGTCATGATCCTGAAAGTGTGAGCATGTCAGTCCAAAAGTCACAACATCACATGAAGGCAACACAACAAAGGGTGATCCAGAGATTTACTGTGGCTGATGATCTCAATGAAAGATCGAAGATCATCAAAGATGTGGATTAGTTAAAGGCCTCCACTAAAAGTACAAAGTTATCGGACTTTAAAGAATCACTGCTAAAGCACAAAGATGCAGATGTTGAAGAATTAATGTCTACGAGCTCAAGACTGAAGATTAAATAGAATGCTAGGATTCGAAATGTAAAACATGGGGTGACTTCCCTTAGGGGGAGATTGTTAGGAACTAGAAATTCCATAGTGAAGTATCGGTCACCCCAAATATTATCTAGCATAAGTTAGCTCGTAGACATATCGTTAGTTACGTTATTTGTTAGTTTATTAGTTAGTTATTACCGTAGTTTAGTTTAGTGCAACACTGTGGAGGAAGGACGAGTCTTTACCCACTGTATGCCTGATCCACAGTCCGTTAGGAGGACGTATTGTATGTAACTATGAATACCCTCTACCTCCCAAGGTAGAGGGTTGGACCTTTCACTCGATCTAACCTTTTTTCTTTTGTTTACTTTCTCTCTCTAGAAAGGCTCCCATCTTCCACTTTCTCTCTCTAAAACCTCATATTGTACGCCCCATATTTGTGATTGTTTGTGTGTTTGTGACATCCAATATGTTACAGGTCTGATCAGGTCCAGGCAACTCCGGATGAACAAATTGCGGAATTGAATATTTAATACAAAAGCGATCAAGTGCCTCTTGTGAAAGCTTAGACTTAACAGATGCAAAAGTATCCATAACGGAAGAGAAAAAAGAATTAGAACCTAACCTGGAAAAGGAACCTGGAAGGCAGACGCAATCCAAGGAGATTAGATCGAAAAGAAGAAGAAGTACCGCTCGCAAATAAAGAACAATAAAAGGAAAAATGGGGCAAGGGAAAAGTAAAGGGTATTTATACAAGGAGGTTGCTGGCGTCTAAAGAAAACCCTAAAGAAGGACACGTGTCAAAAAGCAACCCGATCCAACAGTGAGTAACCAAGAAGACAAAAGCAAGGCTAGTGAAAGGACGCAGGACCCACCGGGTCCAATCAGCCAGAAATTGAAGGGTCAGGAATTGCTCACGCTGCATAACACGTAAAAAAAAAGAAGGAAAATGTCATAAAGACACTTCAAAGGTGCGAAAAAGAAACGGCTCCGTCAAACTTAAAGTCTAGCAACATCCACCGCACGCGACAAATATCTGCGTGCAATAAATATGCCAGACTGAGGGGACTTGATGACGTAGCAATCCCTAAAAAGAGGAACATCAGAAGGGCACTTAAAAAAAGGGCACGGAAAGGAAAAACGCTTAGTCAACTCAAGTCTAGTAATATCCACCGCACGCGATAATATCCGCACGTAATGCACACACTAGACTGGGGGACTTGATGACGTATAGCACGTATAGCAGGCCCACTGGGCCTAATTCGTGCTATACACATACTGGGCCCAGGCCAAACGACGAGAATAACTACGAACACTGGACCAACAATAAGCCCAGTAACGAAATTGGCTATGGTCCAGGCTAAAAGACGCACGTAGGATAACTAAGCAGACCGAACCATCGGCCGCAGAAGATATCCTGTATCCGCATCCACGATTAACACAGAACCTTGTCCGTCAAGGGTCCGGCTCCAGCAACTAACTGCTATATGCGAGTAACTAGGAAACCCTAGCGGTAAGCCTCGCCTATAAAAGGGGCTCTAATCCCCATACAAGGTACAACTTTCTCTCTCATAATTACACACACATATACTCTTACTTTCTCTGACAAGATTGTGTACTTACTCTCACGCCAGAGTCTAATCGTGGGGTTCGTCCCCACGGTAAGGCTAACGGTTTACTTTTCTTGTGAATGGAATTCAATCAAACTACTTAGATTAATAGAAGACCAACCCACTAATGGCTTGTTAGCCCAACCCAACAAGCGACACTAACACCCATTCCAACCCATCACACTTTTTGTTCTAACAATATGTGTGGAAAGTTTAAGTAAATTTGGTTCTAAATTAAATGGCGTAGTCGTGTGATATGTACACATTTACATGGGTTGTGTCGATTTTTTTGTAGTATTAGGTTTAGGAGTTTTCACCTTTTGTACTTAAAAATGTAACATGGGTTTTTAACTTAGTTATTGTTCAAAGATTTTAAGGTTATACTCGTATCATATGTTAAAAAGCTATTTCATATCTCAGGTTGTTATAGTTCAAGCATTGTTTTCTTGGATAGTAGCACTTCTTTGTCAGGCCTTTTGCTAATCATTTTGTCCATCAACTTCATCAAGTTTTCATTTTCAGTGGTCTTGGCATTATGTGCCATTATCTTGTAAGCAAGGAAGGTTGTGGTTTGACAAGAAGGATGTCACTAACTCTTTGGAATGTTTGATGACCAAATTCATCAATGAAGAAGATACCATGATCGGGTTCCTCAATTACTTTGTTGTTGACAAAAGGAACACCCTATAGAGAATCTCTCTTGCAATGTAGTCCATCAATGAACTGTTCAATATCTAGTTCAATTGCCTTTCTTTCCCTTGTTGGTTTTGGAGTTGTGGGATATTGAGCAGCAAGGGGTAAGTTGTGATCAATACCAAGAATCTTGGAAACCCTTTCAAGTTCAGCATACTTCTTCTCGAGGGTTTCAAGCAAGTCAGGTGTTAATACAAATAAGCTATAAAAACGTTTATTTATATTTTACGATCTTCTAATATTTTGTCGATAACAAACGTAAAATCATTTTAACAAAACAAATAAAATACGTAAAAGGTTTGAGCCAATAGTTTACTAACACACTTTTACTAAAACTATATCAAAAAATGTTTAGTAAATAAGTTATATAAAACCAAAAACATTTTTATAAAACACTAACAAGTAATACTGTTTACATCTTATAAAAATGCACATGTATAACAAATAGTGTTTACATTTCATAAAAATGTGTATGTACTTTGTATATGTTGTAATGGGTAAGTAATGGGTGAAAAATAAAGTCCATAACCCATGACCCATGACCCATGACCCATGATCCCTTGACTAGGTACAATGAATGTTGTTGGGTAAAAACCAAAGTCAATAACCCATACCTATGAAGCATGATCCATAACCCATGACCCATTACATGACATCATGCATGAAGTCATGTTGGGTATTATCCATGATCCATGACCCATGACCCATGACCCAAGATCTATAACCTAATGAATAAGTACATTGCATCTTGTTGGATATCCATATTCCATTACCCATAACCCATGGTCCATAACCTATAACCCATAACCCGGTTTACAACCCAAAATTTAGACTAAATTGACTCAGCAGCCGGATCCCAGGTTTTGCACTAGTCGGATCCCTCTGGGGCGGGATCCGTGGGACAGTAGACATAATTTGTCTATAAATAATGAGCCATTTCTCTCTTGCTCACAACTACTCTTAGATATAATTTCTCCTAGTATTCTAACATCTCTAACCACTAATTCAAAGGATCATTCTATGTAGTTTTAAGTTTGTGTGATTCTCTAGGTTCCTCTTAAAGGCGAGATCACCACCTCTTGAAGACGTGCAAGCTCAAGTCATGAGTTGCTAAGCTTCGTCATCATCAAGACCACTAAAGTGCATCTTGTTGATAGTTCTTTCCTCCCTCCATAGAAGTATTGTGTTGAAGGCATTAGTGAAAGGTGCCAAAGGGTCGAGTTGAAGGCATTAGTGAAAGGTGCCAAAGGTGTACATTCGATATGGTGTATCGATGTACAAGTTAGATAGTTTGGGTTAAAGGATATTGATGTCCTTCTAGTGTTGTAACAAGGAGTGTGTCTCCATTGGGTAGTTGTGTAGTAGTGTAGTGTTGGGTAGTAGTTCCTCCTTTGTAATGGAACTCGGTATCTAGCCTTGTACCGGATAAAGTGTAGGCGACGTTGTGATTGGTTTGGTTCTAACTCGTGGAAGAACTCGGTGTCTAGCCTAGTACCAGATAAAGAGTAGGCGACATTGTGAAGGCTTCTCCGCCACATTAAGGAGCTTGTGTTGTGTAGTGCTTACGAACTCTCGAGTAGGGTACCCGGGGAATGGAGTAGGGCAAGTAAGGTGTCCTTGTAGCCAAACAACTTTAAATACTCGTGTCGTGGTTTGTGTTCTTTTACTCTTTATCTTTGCATTACTTACTTATATGCTTATCTATCATTGTCCAACACACATATTAAATAGATTGACATAAGTTGATCTAAATACTTTAAAACAAAGTTTTAATCGGCAAAACTATTCAACCCTCCCCCCTTCTAGTTTTCCACATCAGGGATACATTTGTTTTTATTTTCCTTTAAGATGGGACCCATCATATCTTATTCCTTGACTCCATATTCTGAAAACTTGAATGGTGTGTTCTTCTCATAAACTCTTTCACCTCTCTTTACAGTGATTGAGATTGGTTTGGTGTTGGGGTGAATGATCATGTTAGTGATTGATCCTTCACCTTTGGTATGAGTCATGGTCCATACATACTTGTCATAGACCTTTTTCTTCCTTTCAGTGTTGATCTTGACCTTCTTATTGTGCTCCTTGTTGAGATCAGCCTAATCAGAATCTTATTCTTTATCTTTTCTTCTCTTTCTAGTACCGCAGACACCTGATCATTTGTTCCCCTGAACACTTCCCCATTATGTAGTAAAACTTCAATAAGAACTTCTTCATTAGGATTTGGTCTTACATCCTTGGGTGCTTTGATAAGTTTAAGGGGTGAGTCGTCAGTGTCCTTAATCTTCTTTCCCTTGTCAATTGGCTTTGTTGTAGTGAAGGAAGACTCAGGGTAGATGGTGGTTATTGTTGATTCATAGATGATGGGAGTTGTTGTGCTTACTATTGATGGTGGAATTGTTGATATAACCAAAGCTGCTATTGAGATTGTTGTTGTTGTTGTTGTTGTTTCAGGATGAATGCTTTGAAGTGGAATAGCTTGAGTGACATTTTGAGCTTCAGTGGTCTTAATCTACTCAGTTTTCATTGTACCTCCTTCTTTGTTTGGTTCAAGATACTTGACTGATTCAGGTTCAGGAGTCTCAGTGACTTTCTCTGGTTGCTCCCCCTTAAACTGAAAGGGAGATTTCTTATGAGGATCCAACTGCCTGAATAGTTTCTGAATAAGAGTTGGTTTCTTTATGATGACTTTCTCCTCCTTAATAGCTGTTTGAGCTTCAGTGGAAGCAACTGTTGATGGAGGAGCAGACTGAGAGGTGTAGGACTTGAATACCTGAAACATTTCAGTAAGCATGGAATTCATTTTAGAGGTGTTAGTCTTCATGATGGAAAGATGTGTAGTCATTTGGGATTGAGCTTCAGAGAATTAAGTAAACCTTGTAGTGTAACAAGTGATTAATTGTGCTAGTTTGAGAGAGTCTGATAGGAATATGAAAGTGTGCCGAGCTGAACTTGTTGAGCATTGATATGGGTGTGGTTATCAGGGACTTTTTGGTCTGTTGAGACTTTTTGATATCAGGGTATCTTCTAGAGATAAGATTATCTTCATAGACAAATGTTTTTATAGATTTCAGGAAGTTAAGGATTTGAATGTGATTGGCATTTCTAAGTCCCTAAGAGAGGGTTAACCACTTTTCAGGAAGACTGTTAACAAAACCCATGCTGATTTCATGTTTGGTTAAATTTACACCATCGTTTGCTAGCTCATTAAGCAAGGTTTTGTAACAGGTATTGGTCTGTGAGAGACTTTCAGAGTCCTTGGCTCTGAAAGTGTTATACTCAAGGTTCAGGTCCATGATCCTGTTTTCCTTGGTATCTAAGGGACCCTCAAAGATGTGAACCAAGTCAGTCCAAGTTTTCTTAGCTGTATCATAGTTAATGACTGATTCCATTATATCATCTGGGAGAAAGGAAATTATGATGCTTTTAAGGCATTGGTCCTAATTCACCACACTCCTCTCGTCAAGAGACCATTGAGCTTCAAGTTTGTCACACCCCTAAAATGTCGCAGCCGAATGGTAACCAGGGGCACGACATTCATGTAAACAAAGCTACAGTCTCTGTTGTAAAAATCGGCCCAGGCGGCCGATTAATCCCCGCATAATCGCTGATCGCTCACTAAGCGCCTTGATTTATCATAATCGGCCTATTTAATTGGTTTAGTCAAATATCGCTTAAAAATCGGTCAACAAACCGATTAATCAGAAAAAATTGGTCTAATCGGATTAATCAGACAAAAGCACTTAAAAATTGGCCAACAAAATCGCTTAAAAATCAGACAAAACCACTTAAAAATCGGTCAACAAATCGATTAATCGGACAAAATTGGTCAAAGGTCACTTAAAAATGGTCAACAAATCAAGTAATATTTATGTTTGACTTTTAACTTTGAAGAATTATGTATTTTGTCTATATTTGAATACTTAAAATATTTGAACTTTGATGCAATACGCTTATCCCATACATATAAAATAATATAATATCTAAAATTACATATTTGTGCATAAAAATTCCAATCCGATTAATCCCCGCCTAACCAATTAATCGCTAGGCACTACCCAACCGCCTCACTAGCGCCTAGCTTTTTTTACAACCTTGGCTACAGTTACATCGAACGACCTACATGAGTCGTTTTGAAATATACGTTCGATAAAGTTTAAACAGGGTTTTGAATCATTGCAAATGCAAGATCTTCAACAATAAGTAAATACGCTTTTGAAAAAGTTATCAAACGATGAATATTTTCATAAGTCTTCAAAAGATGTGAATCGAATGCTCATGCTCCATGATATGCCAAAAAGTTATCGGTCAACAATAATGTTGATAAGTTCATAGGTTTAAGTAATAAAATCATTCGTTTGGACCACAAGGTTTAATATTTAGCCACAAAAGGTACACGTATTGTCATAATCCCGTGAACCGAAACCTAACGTTATAGGTATGCAATCAAGCACAAATTTGCCTCGAACAAGTGTTAGCCAAACACTTATCCCAAAGACAATACAAATGATATGCGTTCGTATGACCAGTTGGAGCAACCCAACCCGAACGGGGGTGTTAACTCAATAGATCTATCCACAACACCTGAGCTTATATAAGTAATTAACGGTTCATTAAATTGTGGGGACTTTATGGCTAATCTCGTACTTAGGCAATGTGTAAGGTATTTTGTATTTATATTCGAATGTAAAAACAAGCATAGTAATCTTACCCTGTGTATTTCGAAATAAGTGTAAATAATATAAAGACAGAGCTATGAAACTCACCTCAAGTATTCAAGGTACACGTGAAAGTATAAAGTAATGAAATCAATCAGGAATCATAACGCGACCTAGAAGTATAAGTCGTTTTAGGAAATATGCAACACGTACTACATGCATATGAATTTTATGAAGTTTAGAACCTTTATATACTTGTAGTGAGGCTTTAACATGTTACACAAGTCGGTCATATAAGAAATATATTTCAAAATTCGTTTCTTAGTTACTTAGAAATCCTAAGAATTTCAAGTCACGTAAGTCATGTTTAACCCGTCTTAGAAAGAGTGTTTCTAACTCATTTTAAGTCTGTTTTTCCTCTTTAAACTTTCTAAACCTAGATAAACTTGTCCATTTTCATTGTTTCAATGTTTCAGTTCGAGACAATAAGTTTTAAGTGTCAGTTTTTATTAAAGCAAAATTTAGGACAACAAGGTCTTATTTTCAGAAAACTTTTCTTTAAATTGGGTCATTGCTTGCTTATTTTATAAATGACACAATTGTTTTAAAGGAACTAAGTTCATAATTTTCAAGTATATTTTCCAAAAATGGCAGCCTCTCGGCTTGCTTCTTCACTAATTGTCCTATAAAGTCAAAAACGCAACAAGGTATCAAAACTGTTTCAAATTCAGAAATCTACGCCTATGGTGTTAGGGCCTTTTCTCCTTCATTATTTATCATTAGAATGTGAATTTACTGTCCCTGTAAAGGTACAAGAAACCTTTACAAATGTATCAACTAGTTAAAAAGTTAACAATGCTCTTAGGTAAGGTATTTTTACACAAATATACAGATTACAAATTCTCTTGTTGGTTTTGAGTAACTTTCTTGTAATATTTGAAAAAAAAATATAAATTCAACTCCAATAACCATGAAGTTTGGTAAGGATCAACTTAGGACATGTATATAGATCCAATAAAATTGACAAAGTAAATAAAAGTGTCTAGATACAATTCCTAGGTCCATTTAGGGGTTGGTTCAATAGGGACAAAAAGCTGAGTAAAATAAGTAACATATTCTTAAGGTTTTGCAACATTACAAGTATAATAAAGTGCTAAATTAATTATGGTACGCATAGATAAGTAAGCAAATATGTACAAAAAAGAATCTTACAACAAGATAGTTGATGATTAGTGGTTAAGAGTATCAAAGAACACCATAATACCCAAAGCTAATACACCAAGACCCTAGACTTCCTTTGCTACCCTTATAAAATATTTTAGCAACCTTTGAAACTTGTTGTAAAACTCTTGAAGTCAGCTGAGAATGAGAGGATTATATGTGTTTTCTTGTGTAATATGAGTGGAAATGATTGTTTTATTTATAGGGGAAAAAGGAGGTAACTTGATAGTTGCTAGTTTAGTTGGTTTGAAAATGAGACTTAGGGGAAAAGGTTAGGATAAGATGGTATGGGAAGCATGTTAGGTTCCCATATTAGAGACACAACCATCAATATTAGAAAGGAGATAAGAAAGTGATCGGTTGAACAAGATCAATCTTTACACGTATGAATGAAAGAAAAGTTATGCGTGAGTATTGAGAGAAAATGAACAACCAACTCTCTAAGGAGAGTTACAAGATTATTTATAGGAGGGAACTAGGGAAAAACACCAAGTTCCCATCCTTTCCTTATTGGGCTTTGGCATAGGCTCATGGGCTTTCTACATGATCCTAGCCTTGATTACTTACATAAAAGCCATAATTAAGCTAACTATTACATATTAATTACTAACACTTGAATTCTAGTTTAGGAGTGATTCCAACAATCTCCCCCTAAGTGTTAGTGATTGATGATTTTGATATTTAAACATTGAAGGTGCTGATGTAATAGTAGCTTTGACGTCTTCTGGCATTCTTCTTTCTTGTGAGAAGAAATGCCTTGATTCGAACAATCTCCCCAGTGTAGGGAAATTGTTTCCTTTGAAGTATTTTGCTTTGACGTCATCATATTCTTTGTTCTTTGTGATGGAAGTGATAGTATGTTGTGGTTGTCTGTATCAGGTCCGCTTCGTTGCTCCAGTGTCTCCACGTCTTTTTCCAACAGGCTCGCACTCTCTTTAACGTTGGATTTCAGTACTGATGTAGTTCTCTTAGTCTTTAAACTTTTTGTAGATTCTTTGACTTGACGAAGAATCATTCTGACTTTGTGTTGCCTTTTGAGAGAACTTCAATTAGTGATGTTGTAGGTATGAGCATGTGGAGAAGCTGCACGATCTTTTCCACCCGCAAGCATCCATAAGAAGAAAACATAAAACATGGGTTAGAAATAATCCAGCGCTTACAAGTTTGAACTTCGAGAGTGTTAACAGCATAATGTGAAAACACAACTCTAATTCTTACAAAGGCTGTTCCTGAACTGGAGTCCCACAAGTGAGATAACGCGATGTACCGAAATACATCTACAGTTCAGATGAGCCACTGAGGTACACCAAAGCATCACCTCACGACTGTAGACCATTTGAGACATACTAAGCGTAATCCACGAGGAGTTACCGAAGTAACCTGCTGTCAGGGCTGTTTGATGTTGACCCTGGCAGGAGTTTCCATTCAATCACTGAGGATCACATATGTGAACCCCTCATTAATGTTCTCGACAGATTGCTAAGATCTGTGAAGGACAAGATAATATATCACTTGTATTCTTATTGTTGAACGACAAGCGATAAATTGTCAAGTGTACCTAAGAGATCTTTTGATGAATCTCGTGGCTCTAGACTCCATAGTGCGCTTTGGTTTCCTAAGCGGAGACTAGGGAGAGGGTCTCCTTCTTCAATACCAGCTATCTCTAAGAGAAGGCCGATAGTTTTCGTAGGGTTCCCTGTGAGAATGAAACAAGCTCCTGTTGAGAGAAACTTGAGTGGCTAAGAAGGTTTAGTGCATGCGTCACTGGGTCCATGACGACTTTGTTCTTCAATACCGGTGTCATCAAATGACAACCAGTAGCATATGAATTGAACCCGGTGTCTGCCCTAAGTCGAATAATCTGGAGGGCTATTTCTTTTCACCCTTTTCTTTACTTTTCTTTTTAATTCTTCAATTCTTTCTTTCTCCGATTCTCATTTTCTCCTTTTTATAATCATACCTAAGGACTTATAGATTCTAACTATTGGTGGAGTCCTTGGGTAGATCCCTCCGGCTCTGGCGGATCATAGGACGACTATTCCTAACCTTAGTCACCTTATAACTCCATGACTAACCTATGTTGCCATAAAACCATTTTCATGATAATCTCTCAAAGTGGTTATGATTAAAAGCATTTAATATCTCTGTTGAGAGTTTAGGATTTTGAAGAAATACTCCCCCTCCACACGTGCTTAATTATTTTGACAAAAATCTGCATGGTGAAAGTAGAGCGCGCACTTTTGAATTGATCAACTCAAGATAGACAATCCCCCGCAAGACACGGTTATGTTGCATAGTTAAAGAGTTACATTGTCAGCTTTTACGTGACAACTAGCTCTAATAACTATCTTGAAGGTGTGAACAAACCTCGAAAGGTTGTCAAACCCGTCAAAGTTCATGTCTATCAAGAGCTTCTCGAATAGGTACAATCTACTCGGATAAGTCTTGGAAGACAGATCTTTTCGATGTATGACAGTTTAGATCTCGTCAATTCAAGAGTTAAGTCTGTAGCACAACGATTCATTAGCAATTCACAACATATTTCTTATCACATAATTTTTCTCCCCCTAAAAAATGGCATATTATGTTATTTTTGATGAAATTTGATATCAAATATGACCATTTTGAGTTTTGCGGGAAGATTACCATGAAGAACAATTTGTAAACAAAGTTATAAGCAAATACTCCCCCTCAACAAGTGATATAAACTTTTAAGGTTTTGAAAATCATAAGGGGAAGTACTTGTTCTTTTGAGCAAAACTTTGAAAAGTGAAAGTTTTGATAAGTTTTACTCAAAATGTTAGAAGCTTTCGATCCTTTTATAGGATTGTGGCACTGATGCGTACCACAGGGTCCTTTCATTACAAGTACGGGTTGTACACTGTTATGTGTGCACAAGCCATTGTCAATTAATCAAATAAACAAAATCACAATCAAGAGATTACCCAATGATTACAGATGATCAGCTACTTTCAGAGGACGTTGGTAAGTCAGAATCAGAAAGTTTGGTCATCCTCCCACATAGCTCTTCCAACCGTTGCATCTGATCCCGATGAATCAACCTTTCATCAATCCTAGAGATAAACCTAAGAACATCCTTGCGATCCTTTGAATCCCAACTCTTCGTCTGAATTGTACCCAACTCAATATCCTTCAAACGATATGCCAATCCATCTCGAACCATCTTCAGGGTGGCGTCATAGAACTTTGTGAATTTCATCGAAAGCCATAAAGCAAGTATGATGATTTTCACTTCGGTAGACGAACACAAACTTTAGATTATGTACGATTTTGTACTGAGGTTCTTGATTGATTCCGTTAAAGTGTAGAATTTTGGTAAGATTCGACCCCGAGGTGGAGATCTTCAACACGCTCTTTGATTTGATGCGTATGAAAACAAGGAGTGCAGTAATGTACTTGATCTGAATTTCGGTTGAGGTTCAGGTTGGGGCTCAGGTGAGTTAAGATCCTCACCACCATTGTATGTAAGTGATTACTGGTTTTCTCCATTGGTGGTGTGATTTCTGAAACCCGTGGTTGATCAGATGGTGGTGGCTATGTAGCTTGTTGTGTAGTGGTGAAAACCTGCTTAACTATTTGTCGAATCATTGGATGGAGTTGCCTTCTTAACAGATTTTGTTGTTGACTTAGTTGTTTCTTTTGCTGATGGAGGTGATGATTGAGATGATGATTTGGGTTTGGTGGAAGTGTCAAAAGGTGATTCAGAAGACTGTTGAGGTATGTGTGTTGGATTGTCAACTATGTAGTTGTCTGATTCCTTCTTTAACTTTTCCTCTTCAGCTCAAGCAGCTTCTTCAGCCTCTTTTCGCATCATTTCCTCTTCAACCACCAAATTATTATCATCAGTGACCCTTTCATCCTTATCATGATCGAAATTTCCTTCGTCATATATTTCCACATCTTCACCATGCTTTTCTTTTTGCGGTTGTTATAGTTGTTGTTGTGGTTGCTTCTTTTCAATAGTTGTAGTGACAGTGACACCCTGATCCTTACCGGGTTGATTAACCGGATCGGATGGGGTAAGAGTTGTTTGCAATGGATCTTCCATAAGTGAAGGACTACTGCTTGACCCTCCTGCCCCACCGGGTTGATTAACCGGAAAGGTTGAAGCATTGTAATCCATCCTTTTCTGCTTTAATGTCTTATGAAATTGTATTTCCTCATCCATTGAATCATACTCATCATCAGTATGACTTTGTGAGCATGAATTTGAATGGATATTGCAGAAGGATGTCCACAAAAATTATGCAAGATGATTATGAGCATATGAAGTTGTTGAAGACGACACGGAGATTGTTATTGCCAATTGTTTTGACGTATCCAGCTGGGAATGTGTTTGCCATCGAGAGCTCAGCTGGGGCATTGTTGTTTTCTTGATTTGCAGCCATTTTGTGATCTGAAATGAATTAGATAAAAAGACAGACATATGGAAACACAATGTGTTTGTTTTAGTCTGATTTATTATCTAATTCCTTGTTTGATGGTATCATGTTTATGTTAGCTACAAGTCCTAAGTCACATTTGTCCAATTGTTTGAAGTTGATGTGATAAGTTACGTGAACGTGTTAATTTTGAAATTTCAAAGTCCAATTTTTCACTTAACACACAACATATTAACATTTGTAAGCTTAAGCGTAACATTAGATAATAGTGACTTATGAGTAACATTTAACAAGTAACATATGCATAATAGGCCAAAATGTAGTGAACAGTGGTTTATGTGTGACAAGGATCCTTATGCGTAAGAAAAGAGCTTATGCGTAATAGTAAGCTAAAGTGTAAGACCAAGCTTATGCGTAAGAGTTTCTTACGCGTAAGACAAGTTCAAAGGCTTTAGGCTTACACGTAGGAATAAGCTAGATGTTATGCGAAAAGTTTGCTCGTAAGAGTAAAGCTTATGCGTAACAAGCCTTGTTTACGAATATCTTTCCAAGATACGCGTAATCCACTGTAAACCTCTTATGTGTAACGTGTTAAATATAAACATGAAAACTTGATTACAGTTTATTCCAAACATCTTATAGATCACAAAACAAGCACAAGAACATATCAGATACACACACAAAGAATTAGGCGTAAAATTTCTTAAACCCTAAACCCTTAATCTATGCGTAAGAGATATAGCAACACAAATCAAACAAGAATGTTTCTGGAGTGTCCTAGATGACATATGAGTGCAATGGAACAAGATTTAACACATTTCAACCACAGAATCAGATGATTCATGGGAGATGAACCCTAAAAACCTAAAACTTAAATTCTTACAGTTTAGATGTTCCTGGGCTAATTTAAAGGTTCAAAATATGCATATATACTTATTCTAACACTTTCTTGACCACCTAATAACATATCACAGAATAGAAAAACCCTAAATGAGCACAAGAACCCTAGAATTCAAATCAAGATTGAAACAAGTTTAATAGACACTAAGAAACGTTTTAACATAACTCGTTTCAATCCAAACACTTTTAAGCATAAACACCCAATTCGTTTGAGTGAACAATTTTCCAAAAATCAGTTTAAAGAGTTTTAACCGTTGGATTTGAAAGATTTTTGAAATCCTTGTTTAGAATCTTGATCAAAACAATTTAGAACTTATAGATTATGAACAGCTTGAACGGATTTTGAAGATTTGATTTGGGCCGTTTGATCTTGATGGTTTAGGAGTAAATGCACATGAAGTGGTGCATTGAATGTGTTAGGTGAATGATTTTGTTAAAATTAATTTTCCAAGTTAACACATTCAGTCCCTCAACCTCAAAGAGGTTCCAACCAAGATCCTTTAACTTCTGTTTAGGTTAGAAAAAAACACTTGTAAGGCAAGAAGCTTAACGATACTCCCCCTTGACTTTTGAAATAATGAATTTTGAAAATATTTGAGCCTGAGGAGAGTATTTGACAAGAAACGTATCCACCATTTTAGAAGAAACAACGTATATTTGGAAACATGCAAGTACAAGGTTTTATGAAACTGAAAAATATTTACTTTCTCCCCCTCAACACTTGTTCGAGAAAATAGTGAAAAGTTTGATAGAACACAGTGTTGACGGAAGATTTGTACTTTCAATGTTTGAAAGAATTTAGATAGAAGAATATTTTTGGTTTTTATCAGATTTTATATTTTTGTATTTTATTTTTGAAAAATTATTTACAAAAGAGGTTTTGGTGTTTCACTGGTTTTAAGAATGTTTCAAAAGTTCATTCAGTTCCTCTGGAGTCAAACACCTCATACCAATCCGGTGGACCAACTCAGTAAACCTAGCAGGAGCTAAGGCTTTGGTGAGAAGATGTGCTAGTTGATATTCAGTACCCACAAAATATAATTCAACGGTACCCTTTTCCACATGCTCCTTGATGAAATGATATCGAAGATCGATGTCCTTTGATTTCGAATGTTGAACAGAGTTGCACGAGATCGCAATAGCACTTCGATTGTCGCAGTACATCGGGATTCTGTCAAATACGTAACCATAGTCTTTGAGTTGTGTTCTTATCCAGATGACTTGAGCACAACACGCGGACATGGCTACATATTCTGCTTCAGTTGAGGACATAGATGTACAATCCTACTTCTTCGATTGCCATGACACCAGTTTATCACCAAGAAATTGTAAAGCTCCTGAAGTACTTTTCTGAGAATCTAAGCAACTTGCGTGATCAGCGTCTGAAAAAGATATTAGTTCAAAACTAGAATCCTTCGGATACCAGATCCCCAAGTTAATGGTTCCCTTGATGTATCAGAGGATTCTTTTAGCCTCGGAGAGGTGAGTTTCAGTTGGTCTCGACTGATAACGGGAGCAAAGATATACAACAAAGACAATATCAGGTCTACTGGTTGTTAGATACATGAGAGACCCAATGATACTTCGATATTTGGTAGGGTCAACCAATTTCCCATGCAAATCAGCGTCCAGTTTCTTGGTGTGTGCCATTGGTGTGGCATAAGTGTCACAACTTTGCATTCCATGTTTGTTAAAAATTTGAAGAGCATACTTGGACTGATTAAAGAAAATACCACGGGGTGATTGATGAACTTGCAGTCCTAGAAAGAATGTAAGTTCACCCATCATGGACATTTCAAAATGCTTTTTCATAAGTTTTGAAAAATCGTTTGAGTATTTTAAATGTGTTGACCCCAAAATGATGTCATCTACATAGATTTGAACGATTTAAATGTGTTCCCCGTGATATTGTATGAAAAGTGTTGGGTCGACCGAACCTTTAATGAAATTATTGGCAATGAGAAAGGATGATAACTTATCATACCACGCCCGAGGAGCTTGTTTGAGACCGTAAAGAGCCTTTTTCAGTTTGAAGACGTGATTAGGAAACTCTGGATCAACAAATCCTTCTGGCTGACTAACATATACCGTTTCCTTCAATTGTCCATTCAGAAAAGCGGTTTTGACATCCATCTGAAAGACCGTGATGTGCATGTGAGCCGCAAATGCCAGAAAGATCCGTACAGCCTCAAGTCGAGCAACCGGAGCGAAGGATTCCTCGAAATGAATCCCCTCTTCTTGTCTATAACCCTTAGCCACCAGACGTGACTTATTTCTGATAACCGTTCCGTCAGCATCTAACTTGTTCTTCCAAATCCATTTTAGACCAATAACATAGACCCCTGTTGGTTTTTCAACCAATTCCCATACTTCAAGACGTTTAAACTGATTAAGTTCTTCTTGCATGGATTCAATCCAGTTGTCATAAGTCATTGCTTCTTTAATGTTTTTGGGTTCAGTTTGGCAAACGGTAAGTGCATAAATGCAATGTTCACCGTCAGTCTGAAGACGTTGTCTAGTTACGACTGGTTGATTCGGCTTTCCAATGATGTTCACAAGAGGATGGTCTTTAGTCCAACGATGTGTGGAGGGTTGATGTTGATATACATTCTGCAAATTAGGAGGATTCAAATGACTTGTAGATGATTCCGCAACATCAGAAGTGGCAGAAGCATTTGCAAAAGGGTTGAAGAACGCATTTGGATCATAATCTGCAGGTGGGGGTACTTCATTGTTCAAAATATCATCAGCTGGTTCATCGTCATTGGATGCGGTTTGTTCGACTGTTGTTGTAGAATCAATTGGTGGTGCTTCCTCAACAGTAGTTGTTGTGGCAGGTGTATCAGGTATTGGATTATTATAAGGTTGAGCAGCGGAAACAGTTGATACATCTGGAGCACGTTCATCAAGATCATCATTAAACAGAGGAGCAAATAGCTGTTCCATTGGACGTCGAGTAAGTTGTAAACTTGGTTCAGTTGATGATGGGGTTTGGGGGAAGTTTAGACGTTTATGTCCGGGTTCCAAGCTGTTTTGCTTAGAAGCCATATCAGTAAGCTCATTGAAATCTGCATGAATTGTTTCCATAACCTGCTTTGTACGACGATTCCAGATCCGGAAACCCTTAGAATTTTCACAATATCCTATAAAGACTCCAATGTCAGCTTTGGCTTTGAGCTTACCAAAATCATCACGATCATTATTCGGATAACAAAGGGATCCAAATACGTGAAAGTGTTTGAGATTCGGTTTATGGTTGTGGATAAGCTCATAAGGTGTTTTGTTGTCGCGCTTGGCAATCATTGAACGATTCTGAGTGTAACATGCAGTTGACACGGCTTCAGCCCATAAGTAATCCGGAAGTTTAGCATTGATTAACATCATTCTTGCAGCTTCCACTAACGTGCGGTTTCGTCTTTCAACAACCCTATTTTGTTCTGGTGTACGTGCAATAGATGTTTGATGCTCAATTCCCACTTTCTCATAAAATACATGAAGAGTTTGATTCACAAATTCAGTTCCTTTGTCTGTTCTGATTTGTCTGACTGTGTTCCGGAGCTGAACTTGAATTTTCGTGAGAAAGGTGATGATCATCTGTGGAGCTTGATCTTTACTTCGAAGAAAATAAACCCAAGTCTATCTTGAGTAGTCATCTACAATTACCAAGATGTAGCGTTTGCCATTAATCGTCTGCACGCGCATCGGGCCACACAAATCCATGTGAAGAAGATGAAGTACATGCTGTGAGCTGTGTTCCACCTTTGAAGGAAAATGAGCACGAGTGTTTTTCCTATGTTCACAGGCTGAGCATAGGTGATCTTTAGAATACCAAAATCTTGGGAGACCTTTAACTAGTTTGTATCGAGCAAGGTTGGTTATGGTTTGAAAGTTTAGATGTGAGAGACGACGGTGCCATAGCCAGGATTTTGTAGATGTAGCCTTAGAAAGTAGACAGATGGGAGATGAAGCAATCATGTCTTGCATTGAGATTGTGTAAAGACTTGATGTGCGTTGACCAGACATAAGATCGTTTCCTTGTAGATCACGAATGAAACAAGTTTTCTCCCTAAAAGCAACTTCCAAATCTCCATCACAAAAGTGACCGACTGAGAAGAGATTGTGATCGAGACCTTCCACATAATAAACTCTGCTAATTTCGATGTTCCCATTGATGTAATCTCCGAAGCCCATGATAGCCGCGAAGTGATCATTCCCGAATCTGACAGTGCCAATGAACTTTGATACAAAGTTGGATAACAGTTTGAGATTGCCTATCATGTGTCGGGAACATCCGCTATCAACAACCCAGAGGATGATCTGTATCACCTGCATTAAACACAGACGACACAGATGGAATAGAAGTAGATGTGGAACCCGAAGAGTTAGAGGGTTCCGATGCAGATATAGATGAAACACACATGTTCATGATTTTAGGTATCCATGTAAAGCCAAGTGTATTATGTAACCATTTCTGCCATCTTCAACTAGTCTTTGCTTTAGTCTTAGTGAATGCACTAGGTGGTACTACGATCCTTGGAGGTGATAATGGAGCTATAGGGACATCAATGCTTTTCTTAGAATCTAAAGAGAGCGGTTTACCAAGCACAGACTTAGAAGCTTTAGTGGGCATAGAGGTATTCCGTTTCTTAGGATTCCGTAAACGAGACAAGATAGTTTTAGCAACACATTTATCATGACAATCAGAAAGCATACTTTTACGACATATAACACAAGACGCAATATCTAAAGTGGGTGCAACTTGAGTTTTATTCAAAGTCCTAGGATGTTCTTCTACTTCAGCATTCTTTATTGTTCTTTTCTTAAGTTGCAACTTCCTATTCTTCCTTGTATTGCTCCTAGGCTGTGAAGTGCAGGCGTTGGGAAAAGAGGTAACTATTCCTGTTTCAGTAGAGGGAATCACATTAGTTTCTTGTGGTTTGTCATTAGATGTTCTAGAGTCATTTTGACTTTGTTTGGGTGCAGTTACTTTTGTGTTACTATCCCTATCTTGCTTAAGTATCCCCAACTCTGCCTTTAGATCATGGATTTTGTGTAACAAATCTAGATTTTTAGAACGAGTGAGTCCGTCTCGTCGTAAAACATCTTTGGTATATGCCAGATGATTATCAACATCTTTTGACACTTTAGCACGAGTCTTTTTGAGTAAATTAAATATGACACTATATTCCTTTTTCACTTTAGAAATTTCTTGTTCATATTTTGAGATTTGACACTTCAAAGACACATTTTGGTCATCCAGTTGCTCAAGTTTAGGACAAAGAGTTTTGGTATGCAACTGGTTGATTTTGTTTTGCAAAGCGAGTTCACGATTATGACAATCTTTTTGACACCATTGAAGACGACATTTTTCATTTGAAAGGTCGTTTAACAAACGTTCATTTACCACTTTTAAAGACTTGATTTGTGACACAGTATCAGTATTCTCAACATTTTCAACAGAATCAGCAGTGATAAAATTAAATGCATATGCAAAAGAATGTAATAACACAACATTATGGATATCAGCTGAGATAACATCTTCCAAGAGTCGATCAACATCTTTTCGTAACATTTTCTTTTTACGTTTTGTATTTGAAATTGATGTTTCAGTTTGTTCGAAAACTCTTTTCATAAGTCCAAGCTCCTTGTGAAAATCCCTTTCCCAATATAAAGCACAAATTTTCAAATTTCGGACATGAGGTAAAATTCTTTTCTGAAGAATATCTCTTTGTGCACGCGCAAGAGGCGATTGAAAATGTTTAACTTTTATTTCAGAATGAAATTCAATTTCACGTTCCAAAAGTTTGATGTCCGAAATGAATGTTTCAAAATATTTTATAACTTTACATTTTTCGGCTAATTGTTTTATTTCACTGAGTGAAGGTAAATGACCATTAATTTGTGCAGTATTGGAAAGGGGACCCTCAGAAGTAGGTGTGTTAGAAAAATCCTTTTGTGCAATGAAAGTGACGGCTTTTGAATAGTTAAATGGTTTGTTATAAACAACATTTTCTAATTTTGATCGACTCTCATCTTTAGCATCTAATTCCTATTGACAATTATATTCAACAACACTCATAATGGAATCATCAACTCTATGTTCTGCACTGTAAACTTCAGGATTTGGTTTGAATGCTCTGTTTGAAAACTTAGGTTTGTAATCAGCAAGATTCGGTCCATATCCATTTGGATTTGGTTTGAAAGTAAAATTTTGAATCGTTGTGATTGATTCACCATGTTTATAAACAACAGTTTGAAACTCTTTGATTTTGTTTTGTAAGTCGACAATTTCCTCAAGATAGTCATCTATTCATTTTGTGGAATGCTTTTTGTACTCAGAGAACTGTTTTTGACAAGTTAACAACTCAGACTTGGCTTTTTGAGTTTTCAAGGTAAGAGCGTTAAGTTGTTGTTTATGATCATGTTGAAGTTGTGTTATTTGAGACAACAAAGCATTCTTGGATGCTACTAGATCACGGAGCTGTTGTTCTAATGATTTTTCGTTTTGATGAGATTTAGCAAAAGTGACTTCAAAACCTTGTTCACGTTTTTCTTGAGTTTTGAAAACGTTGAGTTGCCTTTTTAAGCATTCATTATCTCTAGTTAACAGTGCATTTTTGCCCTTTAATTGCTTGCAAATTTTCAGTCGAGATTCTTGGTCTTTAATTAAGGTCATGAGCTCAACTTCTAGATGAGCCAAAGGTTCATTTTGTTCAACGTGAGTCTCAACATGATCATTAGTCAGATCCTCAAGTATAACCACTGAGTCAACTTGATTATCAATGGTAACCATAAGGTCATCTTGATCGTCAAATATAACTACGGGGTTTATTTGATTATCTTCGGAATGAAATGTAGATGGCGCATGTTGAACACTCTGATCCTTGTCGGATGTAGATGTTGGTTGAGATATCAAATCATTAATGAGTAAAGTTTGATCCGGTACCTGAGACAAGCCGTCAGTGTCATACACTGGGCCTGTGTCACTCATGTAGAGAGCTTGCATGTGTGCCATCAACATCACTGCTGCATTAGCCTGCAAGTCCTCCATGTCATCATCAGAATCTGCATCTGCCATGAAGCTATGTTCCTTGTTGGTAAGAGTTCCACCAGCTTCATCCTTGAGAGCCGAAAGTAAAGCCTCTTTGTGATAAGCGCTGCCTCTTGTCCTCGGCATTGGGCATGCATTAGCCAGATGACCCTTCTCATTACAGTTATAACAACGAAGACCATTAACCCCATTCTGAGCATTACCCTGTTTAACCAGTTGAGCCCTTTGTTGTTGTGGAGCACCCATGTTATTCCTTCCCTTTGTATCCATCTGACGAACATTACCATGATTCTGAACTTCAACACGTCCATTGTTAACAACATCATGATTCCTTGTGTTAGATGAGGTACGAATGCGATTGTTGGATTTTTTAGAGTATCGGCCAAAGGCTCTAGCAATCATGACAAACCCTTGTTGCAATGCATCGAAAGCTTCTGCATCTTCATTGGATTCACTGTAAAGTTCTTGATCATTGTTGTTGTTGTATGGAACCAATTGAGTTTCTTGAGATTGTTGCTTTGATGGATCATATCGTGTAATTGTTGCAGTTGGTTGAGCAGTGGGTTGTGGAGGATTCGTGAATACAGTTTGTAAGGTCGGGAATTGAGGATAACAAGCTTGAGCCCACAATGCTAATTGTTGATTGTCCGAAAGTGAAGGTGAAACAGGTTGTCCACGGATAACCCTTTCTTTGTCAACTTCTTTTTGGTGGGGCTTTAAATAGTCGTACAACAATCCGTATGTAGCATGATGAAGATTCTTAGCTTGACGGATGAAAATGACATACTTTTCCCAATAAGGACCAAGACTACTCAGGAACTTAGTGTTGACAACAATTCTTGGCATGATGATGTTGTGTTTGTCCAAGTCATTGATGATGTCTGAGAATCGATGATGATATGACTCTAATGTCTCTCCGGGTTCAATCATGAAGTGTTCATAAGCCAAGTAGATTTTGGATTCCATGTCTTCTTGATTGAGTTCAGTGCCTTCCATGAGAAGATGAATATGTTCCCACATTGCTTTAGCAGTCTTTTGAGCATCAACACTTCATAGGATTGGATTGGGTAATCCCAAAATGATGTATTGCATTGCTAGCTCATCAGCTTCGAAATGTAGAAGTTCATCAGTAGTGAGGTCAGAAAGAGTTGCAATGTTGGTGACATCACCTCTTGGTGGAGTAGCATTAGGATCTCTGGGTGTAACGATAGTAGGCATCTTAAATGGACCTTCCATGATGACCTTCTTCAAGAACTTTCCATGTGGCTTCTTTAGATCACAAAACCTAAAGAACCTAATCACCCATTGATCGTAGTTTCCGGGAGTGAGCATTGGAGGTCTATCAAGTGATCCAGCTTCATGTATGGATTGTTGGCTACTTAGAGCTTCACACATCTTTCCAAACCAAGACGGTTCCTTCAAAGTATTCATGGACGGATGCTGATTGTAAATGTTTGTGTAAGGTTGTACTTGAAGACTTGGTGGTGGTTGAACCATTTGTGGTGGAATTGCTCCTTGTTGTGGAAAATGTTGTTGTTGAAATTGTTGTTGATAAACCTGTTGTTGTAGATTGAATTGTTGTTGTTGTTGACTGAGTTGTTGTTGTTGTTGTTGTTGAGGATACACATGAGGAAAGTAGTTAGAGTATGGTGGTTGAGACATCTTGAAAAACTTGTGTTGTAAAATGGATCTTTGTAGTCGAATGAAACTTTGTTGATGAAGAGTCCTTAGGCGTAGAAACCAAGCTTAGGCAAAGAAAACCTTAGGCGTAAAAACACCAAACTTACGCGTAAGAAGAATACTTACGCGTAGGAGTAGCTTACGCGTAGGGTTAGTTAAACCTTAGGTTATGCGTAAACTAAAGACTTAGCAGTAAGAAACTTATGCGTAAGTTTTCCTTAGGCGTAAGACGTGCTTATGCGTAGAAAATTGCTTAGGCGTAAGATTTTTTACTCGTAAGCTTTTATGCTTAGGCGTAAAACTAGGGTTTTGCCCAAAAAATCCTTTACACTAATCTCAGTGTAAAAGATATCCAAAGTCGAAGTGTTTTCAGGCTTATCCAAGCAAGAAAACACTGAGTAAACCAAGAAAACTGAAGATCAAACCACGGATAACTTACGCGTAAGATTAGGGTTTGCTTACGCGTAGGATTTTCTAAAACTGCGTTTTCTGCCCAAAGTGTTTGTAAACCAGATTTTTATGATGAGACAGCTTCAATATCACCAAATTAACACAAAAGTGTGAAACTTAATGATCCAAAAACTTTTAAACACCTTACGCGTAGAACCAGCTACACGAATGAAATCAAGCTTAAAAACAAATAACTACACGTAAAGTTTGAAACTTTTTGCTAAAAACTTAACCTTTAACACCTAATAACCTTGAAAGTACAAGAATCTTGGATTTGAAAGTGAAAAAAATGAGTTTTTATGCGTATGAAAGTTTTGAAACCGAGAGCTTTACGCGTAACACAAACGCTTCAAAAATAAAATCGTTTCACCCAACTATTTGGCGATTGATACCACTATTAGGTTCCCATATTAGAGACACAAGCATCAATATTAGAAAGGAGATAAGAAAGTGATCGGTTGAACAAGATCAATCTTTACGCGTATGAATGAAAGAAAAGTTATGCGTGAGTATTGAGAGAAAATGAACAACCAACTCTCTAATGAGAGTTACAAGATTATTTATAGGAGGGAACTAGGGCAACACACCAAGTTCCCATCCTTTCCTTATTGGGCTTTGGCATAGGCTCATGGGCTTTCTACATGAGCCTAGCCTTGATTACTTACATAAAAGCCATAATTAAGCTAACTATTACATATTAATTACTAACACTTGAATTCTAGTTTAGGAGTGATTCCAACAAAGCATGGAGGGGGTGGGTTGAACGTGTAGGAGGGGAAAGAGGGATACAAGGATGAGTTTTTGAGCATGGTGATACAAGATTTTTGTGGAAAACTAGAAGGGGGGGGGGGTTGAATAGTTTTACCAATTAAAAGTTGGTTTTAAACTATTTAGATCGACCTATGTCAATCTATTTGGATGTGTATGTTGGACATTGATAGATAGATATATAAATGTGAAATGAAAGATAAAGAGTAAGAAGCACATAACCACGACACGAGTATTTATAGTGGTTTGGCTACAAGGACACCTTCCTTGCCCTACTCCACTCCTCGAGTCACCTACTCGAGAGTTCGTAATCACTACACGACACTAACTCCTTATGGCGGAGAAGCCTTCACAACGTCGCCTACTCTTTTTCTGGTACTAGGCTAACCACCGGGTTCTTCCGAATGGTAGAACCACACCTATCACAACGTCACCTACCCTTTATCCGGTACTAGGCTAAGTATCGAGTTCCATGAACTAATACCCAACACTACACAACACCTAACCCCAAAGGAGACCAACTCCTTATTACAACACCATTAAGGATATCAATATCCTTGGATACAACCTATCCCTATTTGTATATCGATGCACCTCATCGAGTATACAACCTTGGCATTCTTCACTAATGCCACTCGACTTGACTTCTAGGCATCTTTCACTAATGACCTTGACACGGACGTTTGGCACCTTTCACTAATGCCTTCGTCTTGACTCCTTTAGCATTCTTCACTAATGCTTTTGACACGGAAGATAAGCACCTTTCACTAATGCTTTCGTCTTGACTTCTTTAGCATTCTTCACTAATGCTTTTGACACGGACGATAAGCATCTTTCACTAATGCTTTCGTCTTGACTCTTTTGGCATACTTAACTAATGCCTTGGACACAACACTTCTATGGAGGAAGAAAGAAGTATCAACAAGAGAACCTCAGTAGTCTTGATGATGATGAAGTATGGCAACTCATGGACTTGAGCTTGCTCGACTTCAAGAGGTGGTGATCTCGCCTTTAAGAGGAACCTAGAGAATCACACAAAAACAAAAGACAAACTACATAGAGAGATCCTTAGGATCTGTGGTTAGAAGGTTACAGTACTTGGGGAAAGTATATGTGGGAGTTGCAACCCAAAAGGAAGAAATGGCTCACTATTTATAGAAGAAATTTAGCTACTGTT
Organism: Chrysanthemum seticuspe; assembly: GCA_019973895.1. Classification (NCBI taxonomy): domain Eukaryota; kingdom Viridiplantae; phylum Streptophyta; class Magnoliopsida; order Asterales; family Asteraceae; genus Chrysanthemum; species Chrysanthemum seticuspe. The sequence continues at coordinate 190,211,696 of BPTQ01000008.1, forward strand.
CCACGGATCCCACGGATCCCTTTTGCCCATGGGTTTTGGGTCATGGGTCATGGGTTATGGATTAAGGGTATCCAAGTAGATACAATTTATCTACAAGATGAAATGCATCTAGTCCATGGGTCAAGGGTTAAAACCATGGGTCATGGATAATATCCATATATGACTTAAGCATGATGTCATGCAATGGGTTATGTGTTGGGAATTATGCGAAGTAGGATTTCTACTGTCAATTCTGCCGAAGGATTCTGCTGAAATAGAAACAGAATCTGTTGAAGAAGAGATTCTGCTGAAGTATAAAAGCCGTGCCGTGTTTCTGCTGAAGGGTGGAAGCTGACTAGGATCTGCATGCGCTTTATTAATTACATGCTAACCCATCATTATTCTTGAACTGCCCGAGGTTAGCATGGGTATTATTGTACTGCTCAATATTGTCTAGTGTTTAGCCATTAAATGCATGCTTGCATGCTTAGTCGATTGAGTAGAAATAGTTTAGGGTTCTTTGTCTATAAAAGGAACTTCATAGTATGTAATAGTGATCATTCGAAACATAGAGTTTCAGTTAATAAAAGATCCATAGAGGATCTAAGTGTTCTTAGTTATAATAGCTTGTATTTACATTCCGCTAAAGAATACGAGTTGTAGAGATTTTCTATTAGTTTGCTTATGATTACATAGGCAACACTAACGATCTACGAGTGCTCAAGATCTGTCAAGGTCTTTGTGTTTTCAACAAGTGGTATCAGAGCCTCGGGAAAGTCTCTACGATACTGAGAACCATATTTTACCTCACCCCCATACAACCAAAATACATTCACCATGCCTGGAACTGATGATGAATTCGAAGTCACCAACAACAACAGCAACAACACCACCTCTATGCAACAACTTAGTCTTTCCAACAGTAATGGTAAGTTTCCTTATCTAAAAAAGGAAGAGTATGATCGGTGGACAATGAAGATGCAGAACTGGATCTCCAATATTGATTGGAATCTTTGGGAGATTGTGAAGAAAGGAAACAGTCTGAAGAAGACTATCCCAGATCTTGATGGTAAGTTTACCATTGCTCCTCCCAAAACTGCTGAAGAGATTCTAGATGTGCAAAGAGAGCACAAAGTAAGAACCATCCTTCTTCAAGCTATTCCTGAAGATCACTTGGGTGATTTTCACCACATGGATGATGCAAAGGACATATGGATGACGCTTAAAGCAAGGTTCGGTGGCAATGAAGAGTCCAGGAGAATGAGAAAGTCCATGCTGAGACAACACTTTCAAGAATTCAATATCTCAGAAGAAGAAGGTATCCACAAGGGATACGACAGGTTTCATAAGATTCTGAGTCAGCTAAACCAGCTGAATGCAAAACCTGACAATGATGATTGCAATTCAAAGTTCCTACGATCTTTGCCTCCATCATGGTTACATGTAAGTATAGCCCTTAAGGCTAAAGGTGGGTTGGACATGCTCACTTTTGATGACCTGTACAACAAACTCAAATCTCTTGAACCTGATGTCAGAACTCCCTACCGTGCATTCTCTTCTGGTCATTCAGCCTTTGTTGGGACATCTCACTCCAATATGATGATACATGCTCCTAGTCCAACTTACTTACCTTCATCATCTTACACTCCCACTCCACCATATAACAATCGTCCCACTACATCATGCCCTCAAGCTAAACCTGGTAGTGTGTTGGAGGATGTTCTTCATTCATTTGTTGCTGATTATGATACTCAGCAGCATCTTGTCTATGAAGACTTTGAGCAGGTGGACCCACTTGATATGGAGGAGATGAAACTGAAATGGCAGGTGGCCATGCTTTCAGTAGATATCAAAAGGTTTGAGCAGAAGTCAGAAAGAAAATTTGGCTTCAAGGGAAAGGATCCAGCTCGTTTTGACAGGAGAAAGGTCAAGTGTTTCTCTTGTCACCAGATGGGTCATTTCTCAAGGGAATGCAAATATAGGAAGAGTAGAGAGGGAGCTAACTACAATTCCTATCAGCAGAATCAGAAGGAAGCTGGAACTTCAGCAGCTCTTGTCACCTTGGATGAACAGGTCAACTGGGCTGCACATGAACCTGTGAATGAGGAAGCTGCTGATACAGAGAAGCTTGGATTGCTGGCAAGATGTACTTCGGAGGATAGGCATGATCAATTTGCCTTGATGGGACTTTCTCAGGTACACAGCTGTATATTTGGTTGTAGTGAAAGATACAATGAACTTAAAGAAGCTTATGATACTATGAAACCTAAATACAATGAATGCTATGTTGATAATGAAGCTTATAAACTTTCATTAAAAACATTAGAAAGACAAAAAGTATGGTTTCAAAAGAATCAGATAGCTTATGAAGAAAAGATAAAGGGGTTACAATTTGATCTAGATATTGCAAACATTAATTTAAACGCACTGAAAAGGAAAAAGCTGATGCTATTACTAAAAACCTAGAGCTTAAAGAGAAAATAGCTGAGGAAATAGCTAGACATAAACAATGGTTAATATCAGGTGACAATCTAGCTAGAGAAATCTATAGTAGTCAACCAGTGACCTCTGGAATAGGTTTAGGTTTTCAAAAATATGTAGGATTGGAAGCTAGGAATGATGGGCGTAAATCTACACCAGCAGGCTTAGCAAATTTTGTTAAAAAAGGTGATTTGCATGCTGTCCCTGGACCTATTAGAGGTGAATTCATGCCCACTGACCTTTCCATTACTGTTGACTTTGATGGATCACACCATCTGTATGGCAAAAAGTCAAAAGACTTGCCAGACCCCGATGCTTCATCTAATGACTTTGTCTATTGCTCTGACAGTGACAATTCATTGGATCAAGGGTCTACTTCTCATGCCAGCTGTGATTCAAGTGATAAGTCAGACCTTCCCAAGCCCTCACCTAAGCCTACACCCAAGCCTGCACCCAAGTCTATCTACAAGCCTTCTAGGGTAGCTACTGAGGAATCAACTTCTAAGACTGTTTCCTCTGAAGATTTGTCCTTTAAATCTTTGCATAATAAGTCTGTTAAAAACAATTCCTTTAATGTTTCTGGTTTAAGTACTTCTACATGTAATAGAACATCTTCTTTGTTGAATAAATCTTCCAAAAGGAAGACATGTTTTGTATGTGGAAGTAAATTTCATTTAATTAAGGATTGTGATTTCTATGAGCAAAGATTGGGTGTATGTGCTACTCAGCAGAAACCTAGACCAGTGTGGACCAATGTTAATAATATTCCACCTTATGTCCCACAAGCAACTTATACTGACTCTCCTTGGAGGAGATCAGCTGATAGACCTTATGTGCAACCTACTAGCCCATACTTTAAACATGGTTATTGGCCTGCATATGTTGACTCTATGAATAATGGGAAAGGATGTTGGGGTACTGCTGTCAAGTCCTCAACAGGTTGTTCTTGGAATAATAAGGGACCTAAATTTCAATGGAAACCCAAGAACAATGGTGGATCTTTCTCATCTGCTAGACCTAAATCTTATGATCCACAAGGCAGGTTCAAGTCAGCAATGACTTGAGCCTCCTTTGTATACTAACATTCTTTTGTATATATTTTTGTTACTATAGGATCATCCTCTTAAGCATAAAGATATTGGTATTGTTGATAGTGGTTGTTCAAGAAGCATGTCTGGAAATAGAGATATGATGCACAATTTTGTTCCTATTGAAGAAGGAGGCAATGTGACTTTTGGTGGAAGTGATGGTAGAATTACTGGGAAAGGCACCATCAAGACACCCCTACTGAACTTTGAGAATGTGTACTATGTTAGGGAACTTCAGCACTTCAACTTGTTCTCAGTCTCACAAATTTGTGACACCAAGAACAAGGTACTCTTCTCTGAAGATGAATGTCTTGTGCTTTCTAAAGAGTTCAAGCTTCCAGAAGATACTTCAATTCTGCTGAGAGTTCCTCGAACTCACAATCTATACACATTCAACCTCAATGAAGTTCATCCTAAAGGTGACCTCACTTGTTTGGTGGCTAAAGCATCCTTGGATGAGTCTACCAAATGGCATAGGAGAATGGCTCATGTGAATTTCAAGACCATAAACAAACTCTCTAAAATGGGTCTTGTTGAAGGTCTTCCCTCTAAAGTTTTCTCCAATGATCATAATTGTGTTGCATGCAACAAAGGGAAGCAACACAGAGCCTCAAGCTATCACTGCTATGAGCATTATTTCTGAGCCTCTTCAGCTGTTACATATGGATCTATTTGGTCCAACTCAAGTCAGAAGCATTGATCACAAGTATTTTTGTTTGGTTATCACTGATGGCTATAGCAGATTTTGTTGGGTGTTCTTTCTAAGGACTAAAGATGAAACATCTCCAGTGCTGAAAGACTTCATCACCCTCGTTGAAAATCAGTTGAACAAGAAGGTTAAGGGAATTCGGTGTGATAATGGGACAGAGTTCAAGAATGCTATTATTATAGAACTCTGTAGGTCTTAAGGGATAAAGAGGGACTATAGCAATCCAAGAACCCCACAACAAAATGGGGTAGCTGAAAGAAAGAATAGGACCTTGATAGAGGCTGCAAGATCAATGCTTGCAGACTCTAAATTGCCCACTATGTTCTGGACTGAAGCTGTTGGCGCAACTTGCTATGTGCTAAACAGAGTCTCCATTACTAGACCTCACCTCAAAACACCATATGAGCTTCTCTTTGGGAAGGTTCCAGCCATTCATTACCTCAAACCTTTTGGTTGTCAAGTGACCATTCTAAACACCAGTGATCCGTTGGGGAAGTTTGATGAGAAAGTTGATGAGGGTTATATTGTGGGTTATTCAGCTCATAGCAAGGCTTACAGAGTGTACAACTTATCTGCCAAGAAGATAGAGGAGACTTTGAACCTGAGATACATGGAAGAGAAGCCCAATGTTCAAGGACAGGGTCATGTGTGGTCTTTTGACCTTGACTACTTAACTAATTATTTGGGTTATACTAGACATATGGCTAACCAAAGTGCAGGTTCTCAAGAGTCTCCCACTAACAATGCAGGTACTTTGGATGCTGACTCTGAAAGTGAATTTGAAGATGATGAACAGCCTATACTTGTACCTTCTTTCTCCCCTAACAATATTGCAGGTAACACTTCTAGAGATACTTCTGCTGAGAGTGAAGATGAATCACAATATGCTGAGGACCTTGCTAGACTTCAGACTCAAGAGTTTGCAGCTAAGCTTGAGGCTGAGAAGGTGAATGGGGAGCTTGCAAATGAGGCTGTAAGTGGAAACCATGTTTCTGCTGACACTGATGCAGTCTCTCCCATCATCATCAAATCTGCTGAAGGCTCGGCTGTTTCTACTCCTACTCCTTCTAAAGTGTCCACAGACTTTGGTGAACCCTATACTCGCTTTCCAAGACCTTCAGATCTTGGAAATCATCAACCCAAATCTGGCATTTTCGCCTCACCGTCCTATGACACATCTTTTGAACCAACTGTGTCTAATCTTGAACCTTCCATTGAAGTCAACCCCACTGCTACTAAAAGAATCAACATCACTCACCCTCAATCCAATATTATTGGTGACATTCTAGCACCTGTTAGAACTCGAAGGGCTATCTCTAGTCCTAAATTTGGACAGGTTGCTTTTCTCTCTTATGTCTCAAATCAGCAAAGAGACAATCACACAGACTTCAAGCATTGTCTGTTTGCTTGTTTTCTTTCTCAAGTAGAGCCAACCAGTGTCAATCAAGCTCTTGAAGACTCAAGTTGGATTGAAGCAATGCAAGAAGAAATGCAACAGTTTCAAAACCAACAAGTTTAGATCTTGGTACCACTACCTGATGGCAAATATGCTATTGGAACTAAATGGATTCTGAAGAACAAAAGAGATGCAAGGGGTGTGGTTATTAAAAACAAATCAAGATTAGTAGCTCAAGGTTACAGGCAAGAGGAAGGGATTGATTATGATGAAGTGTTTGCACCTGTTGCTAGAGTAGAGGCTATTCGAATTTTCTTGGCCTATGCATCTTACATGGGCTTCATGGTGTATCAGATGGATGTTAAAGGTTCTTTTCTGTATGGTGAGATAGAAGAGGAGGTTTATGTTACTCAACCCAAAGGATTTGAAGACCCAGATCATCCTAATCATGTTTACAAGGTGGTTAAAGCTCTCTATGGACTTCATCAGGCACCAAGAGCATGGTATGCTAGGCTTTCATCATTTCTGCTGAAGCATGGCTATAGAAGAGGTGCCATTGATAAGACTCTTTTTCTGAAGAAGAACTCGACAGACATCATACTGGTGCAAGTGTATGTGGATGACATCATTTTTGGATCCACTAAAGAAGCATGGTGCAGGGAATTTGAGGAACTGATGAAGGGAGAATTTCAGATGAGTGCTATGGGGGAGCTTACTTTTTTTTTGGGTCTCCAAGTTCAACATAAACAAGATGGGATATTTATCAGTCAAGATAAATATGTGGGGGACATTTTGAAGAAATTTGGTATGGAAGGTGTCAGAACTGCCATAACACCATATGAAGCTCCAAAAACAAAAACCAACAAGGAACCAGATCTACCTGTGAATGTTCATTTATACAGATCAATGATTGGTTCATTAATGTATCTAACAGCTTCAAGGCCTGATATTACTTTTGCTGTAAGTGTTTGCTCTCGACATCAAGTCACTCCACTTGCTTCCCATCTCAATGCAGTCAAGAAGATCTTTAAGTACCTCAAAGGCCAACCTCATTTAGGCCTTTGGTACCTAAAAGAGTCTCCTTTTAAGTTGGAAGCATATAGTGATAGTGATTATGCTGGTGCAAATCTGGATAGGAGATCCACAACTGGAGGCTGTCAATTCCTTGGAAAGAGATTGATTTCTTGGCAGTGCAAGAAACAAACCATTGTGGCTACCTCAACTACTGAAGCAGAGTATGTTGCTGCTGCAAATTGCTGTGGACAGGTCCTTTGGATTCAAAATCAATTGTTGGATTATGGGTATAACTTCATGAACACAACACTTTTTATTGATAATCAAAGTACCATATGCATTGTCAAAAATCCAGTTTTTCACAGTAGAACCAAACATATTGAAATCAGGAACCACTTTATTAGAGATGCATATGAAAAACATTTGATAAAAGTGGCTAAAATTCACACAGATGATAATGTGGCAGATCTGTTAACAAAAGCTTTTGATGGACCAAGGTTTCAACACCTTGTGGTCAACATTGGAATGCTTAACCCTTAACTGCAAAGTTTAAGGGGAGGCATAGGCCTCAGGGGAGGCATATGCCTCAGGGGAGGATTTTGTAGTTAACTTTTTGTATAATTTGTTTGCTAACACTAACTTGCTAATATTTATTTTAGTCTGTTTTGTCTCTGTTTTGTTCTTGTGTTTCTCTGAGTTTGTTTTGCAGTATGCCCTGTTCAGTTCAAGTTCATCAAGTGTGGTCCTTTGGTAAATGGTCAAGTAAGCTTAAAGCTTGTTTCCTCTGAAAGCTAAGTACTGAAGTGAGCAATTTGTTTCCACTGAAGTTAAAGTACTGAAGACAAGTTCTGAAGTTAATATTGTTCATTCATTCATTCAAGTTACAGCTTACAACTTACAACTTACAATCAACTTCAATGCAACTACAAGAAAAGTACTATACATGATCTACTAATCCTATTCTAGTTCATAGAGAATAGTCCAATGGCTGTTGGATATGCATGATCGCTCATTTCTTCCATTCCAGCTGCTGGATATGCATTTGTGAAGTCTTGCATAACCACCCATTACTTCTATCTCGATGGCTGGATATGCATGACCGGTACGACGAAGATGCTAAGGATCAAAAATGGGAAGGATGGATTGATGCAAACGATGATGATGAAGATGACCACGCGTGTCCTTTGTGCTTCATCTACTTGGTTTCACCAAAAAGCAATCCATCCACCTTCCTTAAGCTCTTCCTCTATACGATGTGTGAAGATGCACCAAAACATGGCGCAGGTAGAGCAAGCACCACCTCCCTTTCGGCAAGAGGCCTTTGTTGAGGTTGAGGTGCTGGAGGTTGGGAGTAAGAAGTTATCTCAGTAGTGGGTTCCTCTGAGTCATCAGAAGACTCACTTGGATCCAATACACTATCATCTTCAGAAGAAGGGAGAAATGGGGATGTCAAAGGACGAGGGTCAGGAGGACATGACCAAAACTGGAGGAAATCACTGGATGATGATGATGATGGAGAAGAGGTTGGGTTAACAACCGCTGGTGTAGTATTCATGGTTAATTTTGGTTGATTGGGTTTGTGATGATACTAGGGTTTGTGATGGTAATTGGGGGTAAAATTATGTGAGAGAAGTATGCATTGGGATAATTATATAGACGGATGCAAGGGTTAATGTAATTTAATGCGAGTTAGTTGGCATAGTAACTCTAAAATCTTCCGAAGATATTATTTCAGCAGATTGGCTATTTGTTTCTGCTGAAGCGTTATTTTCTCGTTGGTCAAGTTGAAATACACGTAGGATATGGTCAACTAAAGTTCTCATACTTTTGACTATATTCTTGGTAACGGTTACCATTCCTCTAATCGCATTTCTTCCACTTCAAAAGAAACAATTCCCTCTTCTCCTACATCTAAAAACTCTTCAGTTCAAAAATCATAACCCTAAAATCACATATCTCTCATGGCTCTTCAATTCAAGAAAGATCACAATAAAGTTGCATTTCTAGGTAAAGCAAAGGGCGATGAATTGTATGAACCAATGGTGGAGTTCCTGAAGCGGTCTAAGATTCACTATGCCCTAACACATTCCCCTAATGCGATTCATGAATCGTTGGTTAAACAATTTTGGGAATCTGCTGAAAAACGCAGTGAATCAGAGATTGTTGCGTTGATTGATGAAGCAGAGCACGTGGTGACGGAGGACCTGATAAGGAGAAAGCTTAGTTTGGATGATGCTGATGGGGTTTATCACTCAAGTGCAGAGGAGATTCTCTCTGGGCTGAGAGCCATTGGGTATCAAGGTACAAGAACGGACATATGGTTGAAAAAACATTTTTGCCCTATGTGGAGATTTTTAGTTCACACTCTGCTTCAGTGCATTAGCAACAAATCTGGAGCGTGGGATCAATTCTCTACGCAATTGGCTTGTGGTATTGTGTGTCTATCTCAAGGGATAACTTATAATTTTTCTAAATTTATTTTTGATAATATGGTTGAAAATATAAATAGGAAACAACATAAGTTTTTAATGTACCCTAGATTCTTACAAATAATCATAGACACCTCTACCCAAGTCCAAGCCTTTTATCCCATAGGAGCTCTTTCAGCTAAACTATTTGCCTCTATGAGAACTCACTTTGAGGGGGCACATCATCCGTTGACAGCAGCTATGTTGCCTCAAGGCAATGAGGCTGCTGATGAGGAGAATGTTGCTAATATCCCACCCTCTTCAAATGTTGCTACTGATGGCAATCCATCAGTTAATATAGATGAGGGTCCCTCTTTTACTGCTGAAGCATCTCATATTGCTCCTGACCATACTCCACCTTTACCATCACCCAGACCGAGTCCACCACCTACACATGCTTCAATTGATGAGTTTGAGTCTGAACTGAACAGGATGACCACACCCAGTCCTCAAAGGGAACCTTTTGATGAAGTACCTCCTCATTTTGAGCATGACCATATTTCCACTGAAAGGTCCAATGAAACTCCCATTACCACAGAGCAATCTGCTGGTGGAGCTGAGGACCCTATTACTCTTACATCTGTCTATGCTCTTATTAACATGTATGCAGCTGAGGTGACTGATCTCAAAAAGGAGCTTACAGAGACCAAGTCTACTCTTGGTGATAAGATTGAGGAACTGCAGAATAAAGTTAAGGACCTAGAGGATCGACTTGAAAAGAGTAGCAAAAGGAAGTTAGTCATTTCTTCTGATGAGGAGGATGAGGACTCTCGGCTTGCTTCTCTAAACATCTTAGCTGATGTGGCTCAGGAGATAGTTGTTCTGTCTTCAGTTGATGTTGAATCATCAAAAGATAAGGCACCAATTCAGTTCACTAGGAAGAGGAGACGATCTTATTTGGATAAGGGATCTGCTGTAGTCTCCAAGAAACCAAGTGTTGACAATACTACATCTGCTGAGGTTCAAATGGAGGACATTGCATCTGAACCTTATCATCATGCACCTGTTCAAGAACCATCATGTCCCACCCCTTCAGCAGATGATCAAGTAGTATTTCATGTTGAAAGAAATCTTGATTTGGATCCTGCAACTGATATCCTTACCACACCTGTTGAAGATCTCTCTCAAAATGTTTCTTCTGAAGTTCAAATTGGTGATTCTCCTCCAGCTGATGTTGTTCATGAGTCTACTAATAAAGAGAAAGGTGTAATGATTGAAGATGAGCTTGGTCCAGATCTGGTATCTGAACAAGAAAGGCAAGGACAAGAAAGCAGGTTTGCTGAGTTTGCAGATCAGAAGAAAAGTGAAGAAGTGGCTAAACAAATTGCAGATCATTCTACTTCTGTTTTGCCTCCTGAGAGACGAAGAGAATTGGATGTTTTAGCTACTCAGATGCCTGCTGCACAATGGGATGCTCTTACTAAGCAAACCACTTCAAATCCTACCCTTGCTCAAAGTATCTTAGGTTCGGACTTTGATAGTGAAAATTTTGTGGCTCAAATGGTGGCGCTTGGAGATCAAAAGAAGCAAGAAGCAGCTGCGAAAAGGAAAGCCCTTAGTACTGAAAAGAATAAGGCAAAGAGAGAGGAACCTCTTACTGAAGCTCAGAAGAAAACAGAGATGAGGATTGCGGTGAAAAATCAAAGTTCTTCGGTGCTTAACCGTGGTTTGACAATGAAGCAAGTCTTGGCTTTACCTGATGCAAAATTGTTTTTCATGTACAATATGATTATGAAGACTTCTTCTTCTGCTTTAACACCATCTTCCAGCTTGAAAAGAATTGCTGGGAATGAAGTTGCACCAAAGGCCAAAAGACCCAAGTTTGTTGAGATTGTGGATGATTTTGATGATATTCCACCAAAGAAGATCTCTCAAATGGTTTCTTCTGAAGCAACTTCTGAAGCCACTCCTTCGTCTGACAAGGTCCCTTCTGCTGAACCATCGGCTGTTTCCCCTGATACACTAGTTATGTCCTCATCTAACCCAAATGTGGCATCTGCTGCTGCAAAAGAATGTACTTTGGTTAGGGAAGATGACCAGGTTACTTCTGCTGAACCTACTGTTGTATCTGCTGAAGCCTCTACAGAAGTCACTAGCTCAACTGAAAAGGTCTCATCTGCTGAACCAACCACCATTTCCTCTGAAGCACCTAATGTACAAGCTTCTGCTCCATCTGTGGGATCTACTGATACAGAAGGAGGTGGTTCGATTAAAGAAGCTAAAACCACAACTGTCAAAGCTAAAAAGGCAAGAAAGGTGCTTGAAAGAATGCATGCCCTTCGTGATGATGTCTCACCTAAATCCACATCTACTTCTTCAAGTCCTACTACAGATGTTAATGAAGAAACCAAAGATATTCTATCTTCGGAAATCAATTTACCTGGTAGAAGGATGAAGAGGATGGCCAAGAGGATACACACATCTCTGAGAAGATCTATGAGAAAAGCGAGGACTCATGCATCGAAGAATAAGCCATCACCCAAGCATGTTCCTTTGGACCTAAAGGCTGATGACTCAACCTTTATTTCAGAAGGGTCTGCTACTGATTTTCCTGAGGGATATCAAAATGTGTTGGTCAAGTGGTCTCTGATAAATGATGAGATGAATGTCATTCATCGATTGGACAAAACTTCAATGGAGTTCATCTTTTTGAAGGAAATACTCCATTTGGTAGACAGGGCAGATATACTTACTCTGTACACTCTCGTCACCAACCACTACTGCAATACTGCACCACAAGGTTCTGGGATGTGCTTATCGGGAGATCTTGATGTCCTGATTAACTCTCAATCTCCCAATGGTAAAGGGCATTTCATTTGGAAGAACTCACATCTATGGCAGGTTGAGTCCTGGAGATTTTATCCCCTACCTCGTGTGCATGTAGTTGAGACAAAGGGTGGAATCACAGTCTGCATGTTTGCTGAAAGAACGTATCCATTGTCCAAGAGACTTATGGAAAGGATGCTTTGTCAGAAGTTGGAAATTCCTCCAGATCCAGTGGGAAATGAAAGACTAGACGCTGAACGACTGGTTGGATTGATCAAGGCTCAACTTCTGCAAGCTCAAGCTGCATCTTCATCATGAACGCGGTAATGTACATTGTCTTTTGTAATATGTACAGTCTTTTGGGATGTTTATTTTCTTTGTTTTGTTTGTTAGTTTCTCAGTTAAAAAAAAAAAAAAAAAAAAAAAAAAAAAAAAAAAAAAAAAAAAAAAAAAAAAAAAATCTTGCAGGTTTGTTGTATATAGTTGATGGTTTTTAACTCACCAGATATACCTTGTGTATATCAAAGAGTTGGCTAGTCCAAAGGGTACAGCTTTGGTAAAGACACATCAAATCTGTTGATAGCTGTAATGGTTTGCTCCAAATCATAGGGTCTGCAACCACCCATGCTTAATTGCTGAGAGTTGTATGGTCATCAATTCACCATGGTATATTCCTTTTTGGAATCCAAGAATTGGCTAGCCCACAAGTATATGGCTTGTGGTAAAGGCAACTGAATCCATATTTGGTTATCAATTCACCAATTCTAAGAATTGACTAGTCCTGAGCAAACGGCTACAGGTAAAGACACATCAAATCCGTTTATATAGTTGCTGATTTGCTAATAAATCAGATGGTTATCAATGTACCATAGTTTTTGAACTTAAACATTTGGCTACTCCAGTAGTGATGGCTATTGGTAAAGAGACATCAAATCCATTATTTTCAATGATTCACCTCTCACAGGAGTTAACTCACCTGGATGTGATGAGAATAGTATGCAACTAATAAGTATTGATGTACACTATGTCATGTGTTGCTGCAAAGACCTGGCGTTTCAAAGTTTGGTCATCATAGAGATGAGATTATTATTGGTTCTTTGCTACTGATGTTTGAGAACAATCCTCTAGTACTGCAGTCTCTAAGATCTATCAAGGTTAGGAAACTGGAACTTAACCAAGTCAAATTCCATTTTAGGGGAGGATTGTTGGGAATTATGCGAAGTAGGATTTCTACTGTCAATTCTGCCGAAGGATTCTGCTGAAATAGAAACAGAATCTGCTGAAGAAGAGATTCTGCTGAAGTATAAAAGCCGTGCCGTGTTTCTGCTGAAGGGTGGAAGCTGACTAGGATCTGCATGCGCTTTATTAATTACATGCTAACCCATCATTATTCTTGAACTGCCCGAGGTTAGCATGGGTATTATTGTAATGCTCAATATTGTCTAGTGTTTAGCCATTAAATGCATGCTTGCATGCTTAGTCGATTGAGTAGAAATAGTTTAGGGTTCCTTGTCTATAAAAGGAACTTCATAGTATGTAATAGTGATCATTCGAAACATAGAGTTTCAGTTAATAAAAGATCCATAGAGGATCTAAGTGTTCTTAGTTATAATAGCTTGTATTTACATTCCGCTAAAGAATACGAGTTGTAGAGATTTTCTATTAGTTTGCTTATGATTACATAGGCAACACTAACGATCTACGAGTGCTCAAGATCTGTCAAGGTCTTTGTGTTTTCAACATTATGGGTCATGCTCCATGGGTATGGGTCATGGACTTTGGGTTATAACCAACTACATTCAATGTATTTGGTCAATGGGTCAAGTACTTAAGTTCCTACCCATTTATATTTACCCATTATATACATACTAGTTATGTATATATTTACCCAATATCTAAACATTAGTTGTTGTACATATGTATTACTAACTCATAAAATTACTTATACTTGTTTTAGTGTTTTATGTGAAAACGTAAGTGTGTTAGAAAACTATTGGCTCAAACCATTTACGTATTTTATTTGTTTCGTTAAAATGATTTTACGTTTGTTATCGACAAAACATTAGAGGATCGTAAAATATAAATAAACGTTTTTACGGCTTATTTGTATTAACAATCTATCCCTTTTTGTTGATGACAAAACATAAAATTATTTTAAGGAAAAACTAAAATTCGTAAAAAGTTCAAATTGGAGTTTTTACTCTCTTCTCCCCTTTTTTGTCGAAACAAAAAGAGCGTCGAAAAGAAACTAACACATTGTTTTTAAGAAAAATGTGTAATAAGAAAAGAAAATATAGAGAGCAAGTGATGGAAGATTTCTCGTCTTAACTCCCCCTTGACGAGTCCATCCATTTGTGAGGGCGTCAAGTAAATATAAACTACTATGCTAATTCATTGCAACTATGTTTGCAAATGGTTTCGTCTTTGTGACGATGATGCTCCCCCTTGATGATTGCAACTTTGCAAAGGGACGTTATGTAACGTGATGCTAAAACATATTGCAAATGATTTTGCAATGTATCGCTTTGACATAAAACTCCCCCTAGCTTTGGGTGTCAAACTCTTCATGTGTATTTTGAAAATCTACAAAACAAAGTGTGGAAAACTAGAATGGGGGGTTGAATAGTTTTGCCGATTTTAAGTTAGTTTCAAAAACTTTAGATTCGATGTTGTGTGAAATCGTATGGATGAAGATAAAGTATAGACCTAAGAGTAACGAAAGTAAATAAAGTAAAGCAAGGGAAAGAATTGACACAACCGATTTATAGTGGTTCGGCTACAAGGACACCTTCCTTGCCCTACTCCACTCTGCGAGTCACCTACTCGAGAGTTCAAGCACTATGTCAACAAACTCCTTCAACTTGGCGGAGAAGCCTACACAACGTTGCTTACACCTTTTTTCGGTACAAAGCTAAATACCGAGTCCGTGATACGAAGGGCCAAACCAACACGACTATTACACAACAACTATGTGAAATATCAAGTACAAGATCTTTGCTACAAAAATATTATGGAGGAACAAATCAATCTAGGACCCCTTGCTTGGATGACTTGTAATGAGCTCGTAATCTCGCCTTAGAGAAGGACCTATATGAGAATCACAATAGAAGAAAGAAGAACAACTCTCTAGATTAGGTGATCTTTTGTTAGAAGAGAGTAAGGGTATATGAGAGATTTAGGAAGAAGAGGGGTCAAGAGAAATGAAGAAATGGCTCTCTATTTATAGGCAAAACTTACCACTGTTCCACGGATCCCACGGATCCCTCCCTCAAAAGATCCGTCTAGTGTAAAACTAGGGATCTGTGGGACGCTCCTCTTTGCCCATGGGTTTTTTGGTTATGGGTCATGGGTTGATCCATGGGTATTTCATTAGATACAATATATCTAATAGATGCAATGCATCTAGTCAAATGGGTATGGGTCAATACCATGGGTTATGGATATGATCCATGGGTTGTGATTTTTACCCATCCTAATAAACAATTACAACAAATGATTTATTACAACAATTTGTATTAAGTGACTATATGTAAATGCTTTACAAAAATAACATGTATCCTTATAATTTTACTTATGATAACATTATATTTGTTATCAACAAAACACAAAGAGATCGCAAAATATCAATAAACGTTTTTACGGTTTATTTGTATTAACAATCTCCCCCTTTTTATTGATGACAAAACATAATGTTATGATGAGTAAAACTTAAGATTAGATGTATGTTTTGAAAGCCTAAGTTTTACTTCTTCTCCCCCTTTTTGTCGAAACAAAAAGTTAACCCAACGAAGAAATAAAATGTGGAAGAATAGTCCACGGTATCGCTTACTCCCCCTAGTTTAGGGCGACAAGTGAGAAAAATAAAAAATCCTACAAAGAAAAGGTTAGTAGTAACATGCATAAATAATCTTGTGATTGACGAGAATCAAGATTGGGAGCCAAGGTATGTAAACAAAGCCTTGTAATAAAACAACAAAATGTAGTGGTATTTATGCCACATACAAGCATGTAAAAGTAAGAACAAGTCTTGTTCTTAAAAAAATGACTCAAAAGAAAAGATACTAAAAATAGAAAATAGTGTTAGGATCGTATATTTTATGCTGTTTGATGATTCGGGTGGTCTAGGATGATGATACTATATGAATGTCATGTTTAGAGAGATGAAGAGAGGAGAGGGAGTTCTTGAGAGAGAGTTAACAAAAAAGAAAAGGTTAGATTCAAAGAAGCTCCACCCCTTCCAAGGATGGAAGGGGCATTTATACTTACAACTAATACGTCCTCCTGTCGGACTGTGGATCAGGCATACAGTGGGTAAAGACCCGTCCTTCCTCCACGGTGTTACACTAAACTAATCTATTTTAATAACTAACTACTTAACTACTAAATAACGTAAATAATGATATGTCTACTTATAATTGGGGTGACTGACACTTCCTCATGGAATTTCCAATTCCTAACAATCTCCCCTTAAGGGAGGTCACCCCATGAAATACATTTTGCATCCTATCATTCTATCTTTGTCATTATGCTCGAGCTCATAGACTTCAATTCTTCAATGTCCGCATTATTTGTGCTTGAGTAGTGACTCTTCATAGTCCGATTATTTTGTACTTTCAGTGGAGGTCTTTGAACTGATCCACATCTTGATGATCTTCGAGCTTTATTTGAGATCATCAGCCACAGTAAATCTCTGGATCACCCTTTATAGTGTTTCCTTCATGTGATGTTGTGACTTTTGGACCGACATGCTCACACTTTCTGGATCATGACATCTTTTCATCAGAGTAGCAAAAGCATCTTTGTTGTATGTCTTTGATGTTCATGATTTTCTTCAATTAAGTGCGAATGCTGTGAGCATGCGGTTGTGAATTGACTTCTCAACTCTGATCAGCTGAAACCGTCAACAGTTCCTGCAAACAACAGTTAGCAATAAAACACACAAAAGTGTCTTTGTTCACTTTCGATGAATATAGCTGCAAGAACCACGGTTCCCCATTGATCAGTATTAATACTGCCTGTGATCAGGTAGAGTTCCGAAGAATCTCCTTGACAGGGTTTCGCAGCTACACTAGCCGTTCTCAAACCGGAACGTCTCAAAGAAGACAACACGGAGTGAGTGAACCAGCGAATTGAGATTCACTGATTGATGAAAAATTGATTTGAAAAAACAATCGCGTATTGCTTAGAAGAAAGAGTTTTGAAATACGACGAAGATTTTATGAGAAAGATCAATTTTCAATCAAAAATACCTTTTGTATTTGAAAGAGAATACACATTCGATGTGCTAGAGAAAAGAAGAGATTTGCACATCGAACGGTTTTTCCAAAAGTATTTTTTCAATCAGAGATACTTTTTGTGTTTGAAATATGAATACACATTCGATGTGCTAGAGAAAAGAAGATTTGCACATCGAACGGTTTTTCCAAAAGTATTCGTCAATTCATTTCCTGGACCAAGGTTGTTTCAAGAATGAATCGCCCCATTGTTTCAATCCAGTTGCCACAAGCTTGATCTTTCGAGAAGATCTCACATGTCACCCACCAAGAGCTTATTTGATGTTGTCTCTAGAAGGATTTCCATCTTCATCGTGAATATTTTACATATCACTCGGATATTCTGGCAATACCACAAGGATAATGCGTAGGACTCTCAATATATACTTACTTTCCACATTGTGTGAAATAGAAAGTCTTCATTAACTTTGTGTCCTAATTAGATATTGTGGATGATCTCTTGGCTCTAGACTCAATAGTGCACATTGGTTTCCTATGTCGGAGACTAGGGAGAGGGTCTCCTTCTTCAATATCAACAATCACTAAGAGAAAGTCGACAGATTATGTAGGTTCCTCGTAAGAATGAAACAAGTCCTTTTAAGAGGAACTTGAGTAGCTTGGGAAGTTTAGTGCAGAGTGTCACTGGGTCCATGACGTCTTGTCTTCAATACCAGTGTTACCTTAGTAACCACCAGTAGCATATGTATTGGACCCGGTTTCTGCCCTAAGGTTGAATTAATGGAGGGCTATTTTTCTTTTCACCCTTTTCACATTTATTTCTTTTTCATTCTTCAACCCCTTCAGTGCTTACCGAGACTTCATCACTAGAACCTTGTTGGGTTTATTCCAGTACTAGCTCTGTCTCAGTCCGCACTCTTCCCGTATTCTCATTTTTCGTCTTTTTTCATCATACCTAAGGACTTCTACACTATCTAGTGGATTGTCCCTGGGTAGATCCCTCCGGCTCTGGCTGGATCGTGGGAACTAATACCTAACCTAACCATCCTTATAACACCATGCATAAAGTAAATTGGTCAGTCTTTTGGTATTGTTCTTTCCTTCATGAAACCAATTGAAAAATCATTTAGAAAATCAATCAAGGTACTTATGATATAATATCAAAGCATTTTGTACCTTAATTATTTTTGATCTTTTAGAAATGCTCCCCCTCAACATGTGCATATGATTTTGAAATTGTTTAGCACATGGAGGCAAGAGTTCTTTGAAATGATTTCTTGATCACAATTTCCTTAGAAAAAGCCATTTGAATTTCTTTGGTAAATTCTCCCCCTCAATATGTGCGTAGGATATTTGAAATCATTTTATCACATAGAGGAAAGAGTTCTTTTGAAGTACATCCATGATCACAAAAGCCATTAAGAAACCATTAGAAAATCAATCAAGGTACTTTATGTTGAAACATAGAAATCTTTGTACCTTGAAAGTTTATTTTCTTTTGAAATGCTCCCCCTCAATATGTGCTTCGAGATTCGAAAGTGTTTAGCACATATGGGAGAGCAACATGCACATTTGAATCAAAACGATCACCTTTTATCAGATTTCATAATTAAATCACAAATTCTCCCCCGATAAGAAATATCAAATCCTTTGAGATTTTGGATCCCAAGTGATTTAATAAGGTTTAGAAAGCATGGGAGAAAATGTGGCCTTGTTTAAATACTCTTCTGGTTTTTGGTTAAATGCTCCTCCTCAAACATGTGCATCATGTATTTGAAATTGTTTGGCACATGAAGGAAGGAGTGCTTCTGAAACAATCACCCTTTAAAACCGATTTGAGATTTAAATCGCGATCTCTCCCCCGATCAAAAATTTCAAACCATTTGAGATTTGTGATCCCAAATGATTTAAATCATTTAGAAAAATTTGGGGAAAGACGTGGCAAGATTTAATATTGAAAAATGACAGATAAAGATCAATTTTAGACATTAAAGATTGTTAGTGTCATGTATGATAGTTTTAAGAGATCTTTAAATAAAATAAAACAATTTCACAATCAAAAAAGAATAGAAAATATTTAATTTTGAAAGATCTTTGAGTTTCAAAGAAAATCATACCATGACATAACATTAAATCTTTAGATCACCACTTTATTTTGTACAAACCGGACTTTTATGAAGAAATATCGTTTGAAAAGATTTTATTTTAAATCACTCTCCCCCTCAATCCATGACCGTAGTCGTTGATTGAGTGACTTAAGTTTTGATAAAATGAAGTCCGGTGATTTCTAAAATTAAGTCCAATTTATTTTCAAAACAATATTTTTCCATTTTCAAAATAATTTTATCACATTTGTTTGAATAATGGTGTTATTCACTACTTGTCCTGCACAAAGATACGTTAGGTTGATAAGAAGCTTCTGTTGTTGTTGTAGGGCAGGAAGAAAACCATATGCAGATGCAGTAAGACCTCTTAAGTTGCATCTATCGTGCCAACTCTCAATGGAGATCTAATTAAGCTCCGTTTCTTCATTTGTCGACCTAAGAAATAGTTACCCTTTCCTTTCGGCATCCAATCATCTTCATTTTTGGGATCCGGATTGGGAACAATCTTATGAACCATGATATCTGCATATATTAGTGAACACGAACAGATATATGGTGGTCGACATCACCCAAACAGCAATTGACTAATAAAAGTCAATCCAACATATCGAACAGATCATATAATATAAACCCTAACAGTCAAACTATAATCATCTAATCCTAACAGTCACATCCTAGACTCCTAGTCCTTCAACATAGGCAAACATATTTTTCTTGTAAGCACATAGGATGATAATATAAACCCGTTAGATGATATATATTTTGAAAACTTTCTCCCCCTCAATCAATGACTCTTTCTCTAAAAAGATTTAAACAAGCTGAAGTCATTGATTGAGTTTCCAAAATTTATAAAAACTCTGATTCTGATTGATTTTTCAAGCAACTCATTTACCACCATTTTTTTGAAACACAACAAATGTTTTTCTAAAGAATTTTTAGAAGGAAAAACATTTGTGTAGGAGCAGCAGTCCTTTGACATGCTTTCCTCATATTGTTTTAGGATAAGTGCACGAAATTTTTGAAAATTGGTTTAGCGCAGCACTTTCCTTTCTTGAAGATCGGGTTGCTATCTGAAATAATAGCAAACCATGGTTTAAGCACGGGTTACAGTCTGAAGTAACTGCAAGCCATATTATGAGACATGTTTTGGAAAAGAATATTTACACCTCCTGCTCGAACTTCATCTATGGTCCCGTGCCATTATAGAATGACATTTCTAAGACCGTAGATGTTATCGATACCAGAAGACATTTCTTGAGAAAACATATTTTTGGTGTTTTTTTGAATTTTCTGATTTTTATGGGTTTTTGTTGATTTTATATTTTTTTATTTTCTTTTGTTGGTTTTATATTTTTGTATTTTGGTTTTTGATAAATATTTACAAGAATAGATTAGATGATATAGTTTAAGAAGATGTTGTTACGAGTACCAAGATAAGGATATCGAACAGCCCCGTTGTAGAAGATAGAAATCATCATCTCTTAAACATTCACCACCAAAGCTTCCAAGGCTCTTGAATCGAAGAGAGAAATTGAGCCATTTGAAAGTGAGACTTTGATAGCTTCCCCCAAACCATAAATCTTCTTATTGAGCAGATTCTAAGCTTTCTTTCAAGCTTGCATTAGCCAGATGGATAAAGAAGCACACCATATCATCGATCTTGCTGCTCCTTTTAAGAATGATCTCTGTGATTCTTCGTTCGGGGTTATATCATCAAAAAGAACAACAACGTATCATCCCACGCTTGAGTGAATCTTCTCATATTTTGGTTTCCACTGAATTCTGAAGCGATATACTAAAAAGGTGTCACGAGACAACTTCCCCCACGTAGTTGAATTGATGTAGTCAGTCTCTTAGACTAGAGCTCACGAACCCGAATACACATATACCCGAAGACAAAGAAACTTATACCATCGAAGTAGAAGATTAAGTCCGATAGCCAAAGAATAACCCCGATGTATACTTTTCTCTCCCCTAAAGAAAGTGTATGAAGCTCAAGAACCCGAAGTACCCGAATGCCCAAAGAGAGAATAACCGATAACATTGAAGAAGCAGGCCGAATCACTAATTATCTATGCGGATGTCATCTCCGGAATAAGTGATTATATCTCTGAATCACTGATTAAGCTCTGAAGTGAAACAGTTGAGCATCCCCAATGTACACAATCTCTCTCCTCTGATGATTGCGATAAGATCAAAATCATCACACACTTGTGTACCTCTTTTATCTTCAGAAACTAACTCTTCCATCTCTTCCCCCACATTGTAGGAATAAGGACACTAAACGCCATGAGTCAAACCTTGAGTTTCTCTGCGGTAATGACATTTGTCTTCCCGGGATTTCTTCAATCACTTAGAAGTATTAAGTTCATCAAGTTTACTCACGTTTAGATGCGTGTCTCCTTCCCCCTTGCTGGTTTTGATACTTCAGAATCAGCAACTCATTGTAAGCCCAGATACTTGAAATCTTTTGAGAAGAACACTTTTAATCTTTGTGAGAATCAACTTGCTGAAGAATGTGAGCAAGTCTAATTGGGGATTAAATCTGACTTATCACTCTCCCCCAATTAGTGCTCTCCCCTAAACCGACAATCTGTTTGATAAATGCCCAGATTAAGAAGAAGCCTTTAGATAATCAAATGCAACTAGTCTTTAGTCTTCTAACATACAGCAGAAAATGTAGAACCGACTGTAGACTCGACCTTCTTCAAGATTGTCCAATTGGGGAATATAAAGTTAACATCTTCTTCTCACCAAATGCATTCCCGTTAACTTGTATAAAGCAAATCCCCTTAACTCAAATCCCTCCCAATCAAACAAGAACAGAAAGAAGTTCATCAAGGAAATCCGCCCCGACACTGGAAGCACTTTGTCGTTAAGCTCATCAGTCCGTGAGAAGATGTCAACCAACGGCTCTTAGAAGAATCTTCATGTAAAGATGACCCGATAAGAAGAAGCTCGGTTCTTACATGAGTTTGGAGCCGTTTGACCATTTATTCTCAGATAACAATCGACCATGCAGTAAATTCACACTTCTTCTCCCCCTCAAGAATTGCATACGGAGTTGCCATTCTTGATTGAATAAGTGAAAATCATCAAAATGTATTCTATTCACACTTCACCCTCTCAAAGGTAGCATATGATGTTGCCATAATCATTATAATTGAGCAAGTGGAATAAGAAAACAATCAACAGTAGTTCGGTTCACTTGATAATTGAAAGCGCATGGAAAAAGCATGAAGCATGTTGACGAGAATGGTCATTAATAAGAAGATTTATCTTCTTTCGAAGATAAAGCGCACTGACACGTACACTTTTCTTTTCTTTAGAGTACGAGGCTTGAACTGTTGTGTTCAAACGTCATAAGAAGATTTCCCTTCTTTTGAAGATAAAGCGCACTGAACCGTACACTTTTCTTTTCTTTAGAGTACGAGGCTTGAACTGTTGTGTTCAAACGTCATAATCTCTCTCTTTTCTACCTCTCTTGGCAAACTTGATATCAACCCCATTATCATTCAGTAGGCTCTTTGTTGTGACAGCTGATGGAGAAAACTCAATATGATGAATTTGACCCTGAAGTAAAACAACCCGAACTCGTGACCTAAACTTGCACATATGTAACAGAGAGCGGTGCCGAGAATTCATGCCCTTTTGAATCTCTAAGTACTCTATACTCTTCAACCAACCAACCATCAAGTATAAGACGTACATCACCTCTTGAAAATCCACAATTCAATGTGACACTGAGCACTACAACGTAACTCCTTAAAGTGATAGTTATTTTGTAGTGGTAAGAGCCCAATTCCCCCAAGTGGTAAAAGAAAAGGAAAAGTTACCCAAAAATAACTAGATTTCCAAGTCTTCGTTTTTGATAATATTAAAAGCTCGAACAAGGATCTCGAAGAATCTTCATCCAACCATCCCCGATACCTTCAGGTACACTCGCCCGTGAAATTTCACTTCAACCTCAAATAGATAATAATGAATTAACGCCGTTGTTACATTTTCTGGTTAAAAGTCAAATCTAGCCTCCTTTAACGTTTTAAGTGAACAATGATAATGGTTTCATCCCGACCATGGTTAAAAGCACATAACCCCGTAAAACCTTGTAATAACCAAACTGCCGTGAAAAAAAATCCAAACACACATCCAATTCATGAAGTACACCCTTTATCCTTTCTTCGAAGAAGAAACCATAGCACCAGGATGAATCCATCATTATGGGATTTTACAATTCTATGGTTTAAACTGAGAAATAGTTTCTTTCGCGGGATTTTATAAAACCAAGAATAAACCGTAAGATAGATCCTGAAATGCACTTTACATTTACCAGGATGTTTCTATTGTCACGGGATTTTACAAGTCTATGATTTGAACCGATAAATAGATTCTTTCGCGAGATTTACAAAATCAAGACTAAACCATAAACAATGTCAGTTTGATTGTATTCAGACAACTTTGGTTTCGGTGAATATATGTTTTACGGGACCATGCAGCGGTTCATCAACCATTTACCATCATCAACAATTCTTCTCCCATATGTAGAATACTTCACAAACCATACTAAGTAGAGTAGTATACACTACTTTCCTCTGAGATTAACCGTAAAACATCAAAGTATACGTTTCTCCCCCATGATGGTTTTGAACTTTCGGAAGCATCATTGACGTGTATGATCATTTGCACGAAAAGTTCTTGTCATAAGCAAACATCTTGAAGAATCATGGCATACACTGAAGATTTTAGAAAGATTTTGTTTAGACTGTGAAGTATCATTGACATTCAACAGCATCGAATAATCTATGGGAATTGCTGATCACATCTCATCCATTCAACTCTTTGGTAAACACATCATCCACGTATTTAGTCGGCTATTGCAGTGACCACAAGAAGAAATAAATCCGATATACAAATGCTTGAACATGAAGTATAATTCCCCAGATTTGTTACTTAAGCTTGTACTAATCCTTGTGAAAAAGAAACGGTGTACCCAATGTACAAAACCTCTTGACGTATCCTCAACTGCATGAGACACAGAAGTGATAGTTATGTTGTGGGTTAAGCGAGAAAGAATCACAAAAGTAACTAGATATCCAAGTCTTTACCACACTCTATAAATTCCCAAACAAGTCATCTTTGCGGAAGGGTAGAAAGAAAGAAAACGAAATAAGTAAACGCGCCCGGAAAACCTCACTTCAAGTTCAAACAAGAAACATCGTACAAACAACCCCGTAGTCAACGTTGTTCCACTAACAATTCAAGCTGTGACAGAATAACCTTCGTGAAAATGTATAAATCAAAGTATCAGACCGCATAACACATCAAATCTCCTCATCTCATCAACTCTCATCAAATCTTATCGACAAATCTCATCAAGAAATTTCATCATTAAATCGCACAAACCTCATGTTATCCATTCTCATATGTGTTAAATCGCATTATCACATCTCATGATCAATGTACATCTCGTACTTCTCAAATATTATATTATCACAAAACGCATAAAGTCCAAGTCTTGAGAAGCTCATCTGACTCTATAATGATACATAATATCACATGATCATCCAAGTCCAAATTTTAATCTCGAACAAGCATTAATCAAACACCCACTACTAAACATTTAATCTTTGTAAATACTTCGTTTGAGTTGCAGCCCAAGTCCAATGTCCGTGTAACACATGTGCGGGCCCAACATAGGAAAACACATTGATCCAGCATCACTTGATAGCCCAATGGAGTGTAACTATATCCGATCCAAACATTCCTACCCTGTAACAATTTCGGCCCATAATCACTCCTTCATCCAAGTCCGGCCCACCCATTGCATACCCTAAATTCACGGGTATAAAACACTCATGAGACAATTAACCTAATCCCTAATTAGACATTACATCTGCCCCTTTTTTTACAAACCCTATAAATACTCTAACATCCATCCCAAATCTCAAAAACGTATGCCTCCCTCTTGCATCAGTCAAAACGCTTCATAGAAATCCATCAATACTCTCCAACTAAATCTAGAAACTCATCATCAAAAACGTCTCATAGAATCTGCTCCTCAAGTATTCTTTACATCCAAACTTCTAATAACCTCGATCTCATATCAACTACGATCATCAGCCATTGCTCGCCACAGGGATGGCTCGAGCAAGTGATTTGTGTTAGGAATTAGAAATTCCCTGTATTAAAGAGTCGGTCACCTCAAGTATATGCAATCGTTAGAAAGCTCGTAGTCGTAGTTCTTTTAAGTTAAGTAGTATTTAGTTAAGTAACACCGTGGAGGACGGACGGGTCTTTACCCACTGTATGCCTGATCCACAGCCCGATGTGTGGCGTTTTATGTAAGACTATAAATACTCTCTACCTTCCAAGGTAGAGAGTTGGAGCTCATAATAATATCTTTCACTTTCTCTCACTAAGTTCCCTAAACCTCTAACTTTCTCTCTCTAGAATTCCATCTATATGCTACTTTGTGTTATGGTTTGATGTGTATGTGAAAAGTTATATCCTACAATTGGTATCAAGAGCCATGGTTAGATCATATCTTGCACATCTTTGGATTTCTAGTGGTTTTTAGGTGGTTTTTGAGTTTGAAAAAGTTTAGTGGTTTTTGCATCATTTGGTTGATTTCTTGTGTTAAAGCTTGGATTTTGTTAGTACTTTTATGTTTAGAATCATCACAAGTGTTTAGGTTTTCATTTGGTAAGCTTGAATCATCTTGGTTGGGTTGTTTTTGGATTAAAAAGTGATGTTTATGTGGTTTCTCTTGGTAGCGACTTGATATACGGATTTATTTCTTCGTAGCGACTTACTTCACAATTTTGTAGCGAGTTACAGCTTTGGAGCTAGCGACTTAGACCTAGCGATTAACAGTACAAGTAGTGGACTCTCCACTACGGGTAGCGACTTGGTGGTAGCGACTTGGTCTGTAGCGAGTTGCTCTTTAGCGACTTGTATCTCTAGCGACTTGAGTAGCGAATTGCTGCCAAAATTTTGCTAGCGACTTGAGGCTTAGCGAGTTACTACTTAGCGACTTGCTTTTGTCTAGCGACTTGGGACTCTAGCGACTTAGTGGTGTAGCGAATTAAGTGTTAGCGACTTAGTGCATTATCTTCTAGCGACTTAGTGCATTATCTTCTAGCGACTTAGTGCATTATCTTCTAGCGACTTGAGTGATTGTTTACGGTTTTCTCTTGATTTAGTAAAATCCCGTGAAAGAATCTATTTCCCGGTTTAATCATAGAGTTATAAAATCCCGTATAATCTGTTAACATGTCTACCAATGTCCCTACTATCATCTCCACTGTTGCCGAGGATGTACAAGCAGCTGGCTCAGATACCCGTCCACCCATGCTTGATAGAACTGACTACGATTCTTGGGCTCAACGAATCAGATTGTATTGCCTTGGAAAGGAAAATGGTGTCAACATTCTCAAATCCATTGATGAAGGACCATATCGAGTTGAGACGACTAGAGACATACTTGATGAGCTTGATGATAAGGATAAAAAGAGATTCGATGCAGATATCAGGGCTTCAAACATTGTTCTTCAAGGTCTTCCTAAAGACATTTACAAGC
Source organism: Chrysanthemum seticuspe (assembly GCA_019973895.1). Lineage (NCBI taxonomy): Eukaryota > Viridiplantae > Streptophyta > Magnoliopsida > Asterales > Asteraceae > Chrysanthemum > Chrysanthemum seticuspe. Next base: position 190,238,512 of record BPTQ01000008.1, read on the forward strand.
TGATCAATCATAACACTGATGCAAAGGCAGTTTGGGATAATGTTAAGATGCTTCTCTCAGGTTCAGAATTAACTATGGAAGACAGAGAATCCCAACTCTATGACGAATTTGAGCACTTCAAGATGAAACCAGATGAGAATGTCTATGAGTACTATGTGAGATTTCATAAGTTAGTGAATGACATGAGGAACATCAGAATGACTATGCCTAACATTCAGCTGAACTCAAAATTTGTGAACAACATGAATCCCGAATGGCACAAGTTTGTCACCGCTGTGAAGCTCACTAAAGGATTGAAGAATACAAACTATGAGCAACTCTATGCCTTCCTCCTTCAGAATGAGAGACATGCTATGTTTGAAAAATTGATTCTCAATCAGTTCAAAACCAACCAGGGAGAGACAAGCTCGTCTAATGACTCAACAACTTTCTACTCAAACATCGGAATCACAACCAAAGCATCACAAGTCATACCCTTGGGTAATGGTAATCACAAACTCATTCCTGATCCTATGTTCAAACAAGCTGATGCTGATGCTCACGTGGGTAACTTCATTAATCAACTAGCTCTTCTCATTAGTCAAAACATGAATTCTCTCCCACAAACCAACAACAACCTCAGAACTGCATCTAACCCACACAATCAAGCCACTGTTAAAGATGGAAGGATCGTGGTGCAACCAGTTCAGGAAAGACAGTATGATCAGGGAAGAGGTGGAGCCGGGAGAGGTTATGTTGGCAACCAGAATCGAGGAAGAAATGGTAACCAAGGTCAAGCTAAGCCAATCAAATGTTATAACTGTGGTGGTGAAGGACACATTGCAAGGAACTGCACATCTCCAAAGCGTCCACAGAATGCTGATTACTTCAGAGATAAGATGCTGCTGGCACAAGCTCAGGACAATGGTGCTGCTTTGGATGAAGAGGAATTGCTGTTTCTTGCTGAGGGCAATGCCAAGACCTATGATGCAGATGTGGATGAGCAGCCTATTCAGGAGATAGGTCACAATCATCAGAATGCCTTTCAAGTCGCTGACTGTGATGCATACGACTCTGATGTAGATGATGGACCTACTGCACACACAATTTTTATGGCTAGCATTTCTCCAATGGTTTCTCCCAAGATCTCTTCTTCACCACAAGCTGGCCCATCCAAGGACAAACTCATCTCAGAGGTATTAAAACTATACGATGATGCCAATGTGCAACAGATGCATGACAAAGTACAATCAACTGAAACTATTGAATCAAATGTTGAAAATATGGGTAATAACAATATTGTCCCATACGATCAATACGTGAAACAAAGTGAAAGTGAAGTTGTACCAAGTGATGCATCTTCTGCAGTCAACAATGACTATGTATTTGATGAATACACTGCATGTGCTCCTGATGATTCCGTAATTTCTGAACTAAATGCCTATAAGGAACGTGTTGCTATTTATGAACAACGTGCAAAATTTGAGTTGACCACTCGTGAGCAGGAAATGGATGACCAAGTGAGTACAGTAATTAGAAAAAGTAAGTTTAGAGAAGAAGTATTGAAACAAGAATTACATTCCTTGCAAGAAAAACTTTCTAAAACAGCTAAGCAAAAACAAGAACTTCAAGAAAATGTGAAAATGCTTAAGCAAGAATTTAATGCAAAGGAATCAAAACTCTTGAGAGATTTTTCTAATCTGAAAACTTTGAAAAACAAACTTGAAAACAAGTTGTACATACAAGGAAACACCATTCAGACTGCTCACATGGTCACCAAACATCGAGTCTTAAGCGATAAGCATAGCATTCCCCTTGTTGAGGAACCAAATCCAGAGGTAATTAAAAAGGCTAGAAATGCTCATAAGGTGCTTTATGATGGTAATGAAATCCTTAAGCCTAGGCAGAAACCTAGTTGCGTTGAGTGCACTGAGGAAGATAAGAAATCAAATGAAATCACTAGGGAAAAGATGAATAAGAAACAAAATGATCCCAAATGCAAAGAGAAAAACATAATTATCACTCCTCATGATTACAAGAAGGAAAACTGGATTTCCTTGAACAAGTTTAAGCCTCAGACTTTGTTGACTCCCGAACAAGTCTTCTGGAAAAAGGATTTAGATAAGCAGAAAGCGGAAAATATTGTTGAAACAAACCCTCCCCTTTGGAAAATGCCTAGAGCGACTGTGTATCCTCCTAATACACCAATGCATCTTGTACCTAGAACAATTGCCACTAAAAGCAAGACATTAATTAGCCAATACGTTATATTTCAACTATTTGTTGATTTTGAGAAAACTTGCAAGAAAAGGATCACACCCACTGGTATAACTGAAGGAGAAAGGGGTTTTGAAAAAATGAAAGAATGTTATTTAACTGAGGTCATGCTCTTCTTTAAACTTCTAAAAGATCACTTTGAGAGTCTTAAAAAGGGGATAGAAACTGATATTAAGGGAATGGAAAAGGAATTTGATGCAATGGTTGTTGAAGTTAGTGACTATGAGCGTGCACTGAAATATAATGAGATTGAGAGAAAGAACTTGCATACATTAAATGAGAATCTTATTACTGAATGTGTTGCTCAAGATGTGTTTTTCACTGCTTCAAATTGCTCTATTAATGCTTCCAAATTTCATGAACTATCTGTGGCCCTGAAAGTCTCCCATGATCGTGTCATTGAGCTTGAAAAAACTAATTCTAAACTAAACGAGAAAATTGAACTGGATGATCACGACAATTTCGTTAAACATTTTTCTAAACTAGAAGTTGAGCATTTTAATTTACAACTAAAATATCAACATCTTAAAGAAAATGTCAAAACTTCAAATGTCAAGACATCTTCAGATGCTCCAGAGTTTGATGCAGTTTTTCAAATTAACAAACGTGATGAACAGATTCAAGCTCAGTGCAACACGATCAGAAAGTTGAAAGCCCAAATCTCTCAATTAAAGGGTCAAACAAACAATATGACAGGCTCCCAAATGCCTCCTCCTTTAGATTCTCAGAGTTCTCAAACGTTTCATCTTCAAAACCTAGTAAATGCTTTACAAAAGGAAAACGAAAGTTTTCTAGAAGAAAATGAAAAGCTTAAACGTCATTTCAATGAGTTATTTGAATCAATTAAAGTCACTCGTAACAAAACAACGAACAAATAGCTTCATTGCAAAAGGAAATTGAGAATCTGAAGAGTCAGGTAAAAGGGAAAATGCCAATGACCAATGGGGAGAATGGTGGATCAAAGGTTCACTCTTGTAATAAATATACTTTGTCTGTGACTTATGTCCCTCCTCATCTAAGGAACAACAAACTTGCTATTCAAACATACTTCTCATCCCTTAAGGATTGCCTAGAATGTCTGCGTGAGATTGTTGAAGAAGATAAGTTAGAGAAACCTCATGATAATGCAATTGGACATGCATGCTTATATGCCAAACGATCTCAAGAAATCTTAGAATGCTTGATCACAATATGCCCAAAGTCATTAGGTGAGAGAGTTAATCCTTTGATTCCATGCTCGATGCCTAATGCCAAGTATGATATGCACTCGATTCCCAATGTTTTGAATGTGAACCGTAGTGTGCCTTTAAGGGGTTCAGATTCTAGATCTGTCAATGCTAAGAAAGAGAACTCAAGTGTGCCTTCTAGGAGTACAAATCTCAGTACCTCTAGTTTTAAGAATGTGAACCGTAGTGCACCTGCATGTAGTTCAGATCCCAGCACATCTAACCAGGTGATGCAAAGAGTAGTTAAACCAACTAATGTTCACATTCCCTCTACAGGAGTAATCAGTGACATTAAAGGGAGCAGGTCAAAGTCTCAAGACAATACAAGGAATGATAGGACCTCGCAAGCTAAGAATGTGCACTGGAAAAGAGTAGAAGAACAATCTAGGAACTTTAAGCTTGAATCGAATAAAACGAATCGTGTTGATTCTAGTATTAGCCATAGGCGTACTGTAATTAATTCGAATTCTGATACTATTTGCAAACCTTGTACTGATGTCTGCTTGAATTCTGTTTCTAATCATGAATGTGGTGTTAATGTTCTGCCTAATGATGTTAATTGTCCAGTTCTTATTGTTAATGCTAAAATTCATGCTAAGAAGGCTAAAAGGAAAAAACGAATGAAAGTTAGAAAACAGTGGAAACCCACAGGAAGAACATTCAGTAAAATAGGCTTCTATTGGATACCTGTTGGTCATAAGACTAATCAGATAATGCCCACTAGAAAATGGATGCCTACTGGTAGAACTATTCCTTTAAGAAGTGATCACACTGTGAACAGGGCTAATACAGACACTAGTACTGCATCTATTCACAATGATTCCATTGCCTTACTTTCTGATATGAATGCTTCTATTTCTGATGTGGGTGTTCCAACCATTGTAACTAACCAAATGGAACCCATTCTTGCATGGGGATCCCAATTATCCAGTTATCCATTCTTGTCTGTGTTCAACTGCAGATCGTTCAAATCGTTCTGTGGTACCTGGACTCAGGCTGTTCCAAGCATATGACTGGAGACCGGTCGCGGCTCATGAACTTCGTGAGCAAATTCATCGGGACTGTTAGATTTGGTAACGATCATTTCGGTGCTATTATGGGTTATGGAGATTATGTTGTTGGTGATAGTGTCATCTCTAGAGTGTATTATGTGGAAGGTTTAGGTCATAATCTGTTCTCTGTTGGTCAATTCTGTGATTCTGATCTAGAAGTAGCCTTCAGAAAACATACCTGCTTTGTTAGAGATCTTAATGGTAAGGAACTGTTAAAAGGAACTCGTGGCTCAAATCTTTACACCATCTCTATCGATGACATGATGAGGGCCTCTCCAATCTGCTTGTTATCAAAGGCTTCAAAAACAAAGTCATGGTTATGGCATCGTCGTCTCAATCACTTGAACTTCGGCACCATCAACGATCTTTCCAGAAAGGACTTAGTTGTAGGTTTACCTAGACTAAAGTATGAAAAGGATCATCTTTGTTCAGCATGTCAATTGGGAAAAAGCAAGAAGTATGCCCATAAACCCAAACCTTATAACTCTGTCACAGAAATTCTTCATATGATTCATATGGATTTATGTGGACCTATGAGGGTGCAGAATATCTTTGGGAAGAAATATGTGTTAGTTGTGGTTGATGATTACTCTAGATTCACCTGGGTCAAGTTCTTAAGGACAAAGGATGAAACTCCTGATATCATCATCAAACTCATCAAACAGCTGCAGGTTCGACTAAACAAAACTGTCAGAATTATCAGAACAGACAATGGAACTGAGTTTGTCAACAAACAACTTAGTGAATTCTATAAAAGCGTTGGAATCAGCCATCAAAGAAGTGTTCCACGAACCCCTCAACAGAACGGTGTAGTTGAAAGACGAAATCGTACTCTTGTTGAAGCCGCAAGAACTATGCTTATCTACTCAAAGGTTCCAATGTTTCTCTGGGCTGAAGCAATTGCCACTGCATGCTACACACAAAATCGTTCCCTGATTCACACTGTTCATGGAAAAACTCCATATGAACTTGTCCACAACAGAAAACCTAATCTATCTTTCCTTCGTGTGTTTGGTGCATTGTGTTATCCAACTAATGAGGGTCAAGACTTAGGCAAACTTAGGGCTAAAGCTGACATTGGAGTATTTGTAGGATATGCACCAAACAAAAAGGGATACCGAATCTACAACAAAAGAACCCGAAATATCATGGAAACAATTCACGTTACGTTTGATGAGCTGACCGGTGAAATGGCTCCTGGACACTCCAGCTCAGGACCCGCACTTCAAAACAGTCCCATTGGATCATCTCTTGTTCCAAACCCTTCTCAAGAAACTCCATATGTACCTCCATCTGAAGATGACTTAAAGAAATTGTTTGATCCTATGTTTGATGAACTGTATGATTCAATTACTAATGAGGTGCTGATCCCTACAACAGAGGATGCTCATATTCCTGTGAATGAAGTCAATCCTTCAGTATCAATATCTTTAAGTCAAGAAGCACCTGCTGCTGATCCTTCAGTCTCATCAACAAATCATCATTCTTCAAATGTACATCATGGAAATGTTTCTGGCATCAATGATGAAGTTAATCCCTTTGCCACTTCTGAAGATGCTCCATTTGAAAACATATTTGCTACTCCTGAATCATCATCAGAACCATCTTCTTCAGGAGACATCGACTCTGCTACCTCAGTTCCTCAACAACTGCCACATGAACACCTCAGAAAATGGACTCACGATCATCCATTAGACAACATCATTGGAAATCCCTCTCGTCCTGTATCAACCCGGAAACAACTTGCAACCGATGCCTTATGGTGTTTCTTCAACTCCGTACTATCTAAGATCGAACCAAAAGATGTTAAAACCGCCATGAATGAAGACAGCTGGTTCAATGCCATGCAAGATGAAATTCATGAGTTTGATCGACTTGATGTATGGGAGTTAGTACCTGCTCCAGATTGTGCTATGATTATAGCTCTCAAATGGATCTTCAAAGTAAAACTTGATGAGCATGGTGATGTGTTGAAGAACAAGGCTCGATTAGTTGCTAAAGGATATCGTCAAGAGGAGGGTATAGACTTTGAAGAATCTTTTGCTCCAGTTGCTCGAATCGAGGCAATCAGAATCTTTCTGGCTAATGCTGCTAGTAAGAACATGGTAGTATATCAGATGGATGTAAAGACGGCATTTCTGAACGGAGATCTTAAAGAAGTCGTCTACGTCAGCCAACCTGAAGGATTTGTGAATCAAGAGCATCCTACTCACGTTTATCGTTTGAAGAAGGCTCTTTACGGTTTAAAGCAAGCTCCAAGGGCATGGTATGATACACTGTCAAAGTTTCTTCTATCAACCGGATTCATCAAAGGAGCAGTTGATCCTACATTGTTCACCAGGAAGTCAGGCAAACATTTAATTCATGTTCAAATTTATGTTGATGATATTATTTTTGCCTCGACAGACCCAATGGAATGTGATCGTTTTTCAAATGAAATGAGTTCAAAGTTTCAAATGTCAATGATGGGACAAATGTCATTTTTCTTGGGATTACAAATTTCACAAAGTCCCGGAGGCATTTTCATAAATCAATCTAAATATGCAACAGAGATTTTAAAGAAATTTGGATTTGATTCAAGTGACCCTGTTGACACCCCCATGATTGACCGAACCAAACTAGATGAGGACCTCTCAGGGATCATGATTGACCAAACAAAATATCGTAGTATGATTGGATCCCTGATGTACCTCACAGCTAGTAGACCAGACATCTTGTTCGCTGTTTGCATGTGTGCTAGATACCAGGCTAAGCCTACTAAAAAGCACCTTGAAGCGGTTAAACGGGTCTTTCGGTATCTCCAAGGAACCATCAATATGGGACTTTGGTACCCAAAAGACACCGGTATGTCACTAACAGCATATGCAGATGCAGATCATGCAGGGTGTCAAGATACTCGTCGAAGTACGTCAGGAGGTGCTCAGTTTTTGGGTGATAAGCTTGTGATCTGGTCTTCAAAGAAGCAAATGAGTACTTCTATTTCCTCTACAGAGGCTGAATACATAGCCATGTCATCTTGTTGTGCTCAAATCTTATGGATGAGATCTCAATTATCTGACTATGGCTTTGTATTCAACAAAATCCCTCTGTACTATGATAATAAAAGTGCTATTGCTCTCTCATGCAACAACGTTCAACACTCAAGAGCAAAGCATATCAACATTCGACATCATTTCATCAGGGAACAAGTGGAAAAAGGTGTGGTGGAACTATATTTTGTGAGGTCTGAATATCAGTTAGCAGACATCTTCACCAAAGCTCTTCCAAGAGAACGTTTTGAGTTTATTCTTCCACGACTTGGTTTGAAAAGCCTTCAACCAGAAACTCTCAAACGTCTTCAGGAGGAAGACGAGGAGTAAAGGTCTATCTTCATCTATCTCTTGTAAATATTTATTCGAAAAACAAAATACAAAATTATAAAACCTTCAAAAAATCAAATAGAAAATTATAAAACTTTCAAAATCCATAAAAATTTGAAAAATTCAAAAAAATCTTCAAAAATTATTGTCATTTTGTCATGTTTCTCTCGATTCGATATTATCTACGGTCTTGATATTGTCATTCAAAGAATGACACGGGACTTTAGATGTTGTTCGAATTTTTATAAAAAAAAAAAAAAAAAAAAAAAAAAAAAAAAAAAAAATCAAAAAAATATTTTTGGGAGAAAGAGAAACAATGGTTTATTGTCATTTTCAGGCAATAACCCGGTTTTTAAAAGAAAGAACAGAGCCATGTGTTATCATGCTAACAAAATTCCATGCTCTGATTCTATAAACATTTATCTGCTGAAAACTAAATGCTTTGAAAAATAACTCGGTCTCTATTTTTGATAATCATCAGGACTTATTTGTCAAAATCTCTATCTCTCAATCAACAACCTATGTCATTGATTGAGGGGGAGAATGATTTCAATTAAATTAAAAAGTTATTTGGCATTAAATTGTTTTCAAAAGATGTACATGCATGTTTTATCAATGGAGTTTAAAGTCTTAAAATCCGATCCTTATCAGTTAAAACGCTTTCATAATCAAGTCACAATTCCCCTTAAAAGCTTTCAAAATCAATTTAAATCAATAAGAGATCACAAATCTCAAATGATTTGATAATTGTGATCGGGGGAGAATGTGTGATTTAAATTGGATTTAAACTGATAATTAGGTAAATGGTTTTATAAGGATGTACATGCTATCCTGCCCACATGTGACAAACGATTTCAAATTTTCCATGCACATGTTGAGGGGGAGCATCTATCTTAAACCTATGATTTGAAATGTGATCAACTTATCTCAATGTGCAAGGTCCCTCTAGTATGTGCAAAACTCTTTTCAAATCTCGAGGCACATATTGAGGGGGAGCGAATTTATGGAAACCTCATCCTTCCCGGAAATGCTATTTCTACTTGATTTGATGTGGGAAGTGATGTTGATATCTTTTAGAAAATGGTAATCAAAGAAGTTAATTCTTTCTCTTGCCTCCGTGTGCAAAACATTTTCAAATATTTGATGCACATGTTGAGGGGGGTTCTCGTTCTAAAAATATCAAAAACAATTCAGGTACAAAATGCTTTGATAATATATCACAAGTATCTGAATTGATTTTCAAATGGTTTTCAATTGGATCCAATGGCAGATGAACAATACCAAATAGACCGACCAACTTTACTTTATGTACGGTGATATAAGGATGATAAGGTTAGGTATTGGTTCCCATGATCCGCCAGAACCGGAGGGATCTACCCAGGGACAATCCACTAGTTAGTGTAGAAGTCCTTAGGTATGATGATAAAAGGATAAAAATGAGATATGGGAAGAGTGCGGACTAAGACTGAGCTAGTACTGGAATAAACCCAACAAGGTTCTAGTTATGAAGTCTCGGTAAGCACTGAAGGGGTTGAAGAATTAAAAATAATTGAATGAGAATAGGGTGAAAACAAATAGCCCTCCATTAATTCAACCTTAGGGCAGAAACCGGGTTCAATTCATATGCTACTGATGGTAACATCGGTATTGAAGACAAGACGTCATGGACCCAGTGACGCACTGCACTTCAACTTTCCAAACCACTCAAGTTCCTCTTAAAAGGACTTGTTTCATTCTCACGGGGAACCGACATTATCTATCGACTTTCTCTTAGAGATGGTTGATATTGAAGAAGGAGACCCTCTCCCTAGTCTCCGGCACAGAATCCAAATATGCACATATTGAGTCTAGAGCCACGAGATCATCAATAAATCTCATTAGGACACTTTCAATGAAGACTCTCTGTTTCATACAATGTGGAAAGAGAGATTATATCTTGAGTCCTACGCATTATCCTTGTGGTATTGCCCGAACATCTGAGTGATGTGTATACATATTCACTATGAAGATGGAAAGCCTTCTGGAGCCAACATCAAACAAGCTCCTGGTAGGTGGCATGTGAGATCTATTATATAGATCAACCATGTGACAACTGAACAGAAACAATGGGGCGATTCAATCTCTTGAATCTATCCTGGTTCAGGTTATGGATTGACGGATACCTTTGAAAAACCGGTCTTTGTGCTTAACAACTCTTTTCTTTAGCACATCGACCGTGTACGGATATTTCAAATCAAAAGGTGTTTTTTTTTTGATTGATAATTGATTTCCAATAAAACCTTCGTTGTATTGCAAAAACAATTTTCTACTAAGCAATACACGATTGTTTTTCAAATCTCTTTTCATCAATCAGTGGACTTAAAATTCGCTGGTTCACTCACTCCGTGTTGTCTTCTTTGAGATGTTCCGGTTTGAGAACAGCTAGAGCAGCTGCGAAACCTTGTCAAGGAAATTCTTCGAAATTATACCTGATCACAGGCAGTACATGTACTGATCAACGGGGAACCGTGGGCCGTGTACCTCAATTCAACGAAAGTGATCAAAGACACTTTCGTGTGATTTATTGCTAACTGTTGTATGCAGGTACGCCCGACGTTTGCAGCTGATCAGAATGAAGCGGTCAATCCATAGCCGCATGCAAACTTAACACATTCAACTCAAAAGAAATCATGATTAGTGCATCAATGACTCTGATATTTTCACTCCATGCTTCTGCTACGCTGCTGCCAATATCATGAATCAACTAAAGCTTCCGCTACTCTGATGTGAAGATTTCATGATCCAGAATGTGAGCATGTCGGTCCTAAAGTCACAACATCACATAATACCAACACCACAAAGGATGTGTCAGAGATTGTTGATAGCTGATGATCTCAAAAGATGGCTCAAAATTATTATCACGTGGATCAGTAAAAGACCTCCACTTGAAGTAACCAAACATGCAATGTGAAGAATCAATGACTACGAGCTTAGGAGCAAAGGACTACATCAAGAATGCAAGATCAATTGTTAATGTAATATCTATTTGTATTCAATGTAATTTTGGTACATGATTGAGGTGACCTCCCTTAGGGGGAGATTTTTAGGAATTAGAAATTCCCTGTATTAAAGAGTCGGTCACCTCAAGTATATGTAATCGTTAGAAAGCTCTTAGTCGTAGTTCTTTTAAGTTAAGTAGTATTTAGTTAAGTAACACCGTGGAGGACGGACGGGTCTTTACCCACTGTATGCCTGATCCACAGCCCGATGTGTGGCGTTTTATGTAAGACTATAAATACTCTCTACCTTCCAAGGTAGAGAGTTGGAGCTCATAATAATATCTTTCACTTTCTCTCACTAAGTTCCCTAAACCTCTAACTTTCTCTCTCTAGAATTCCATCTATATGCTACTTTGTGTTATGGTTTGATGTGTATGTGAAAAGTTATATCCTACAATTTGGTTTCAAATTTTTTGAAGGAGTATCACGGGTAGGTTATAATTCATGTTTTCGTTTTGATTTCTTTGTGTTTATAAACGAGCGAATCAAAGTATTGATTTAACAAGTTTGTTAAGATCAATTCTTTATATTCGAATATTGTCAAAGATGTAACATCCCGCATTTTCAGGTTACTTTTTTTTTGAAAAGTTACCATTCACTTTTACTAATCACTTTCACTATTCATCCTGTAAAATTTTTAGTTCACATTCTCGTAAGTTAATTTATTTTAGTAATAACCTGAGAGTTTGACAATCGTTAGATCATCTTCGCAAACGTTATTAAGAAAACATCGTCTAAAAGTTTCGTTTTGGTTGGAACACCATTTAAACATCACGCGCATAACGAAAATCAACTCTGACAATTTCTCTCACGTCAGATTAATTTTTAGATCACTAATAATCAATTAGAGAATATTTAAGATTTCATTTAAATGTTACCAAATAATCCCTGGGCCGTACGAGACTAAACTTACGTTTTAAACAATTCTACGTAGACCCAGACTTAACCATTCCTGCACTGTATTTTCTAATATGTTTAGACACTTTTACATTTTTTGGAGAAGTCAAACATATTTCCCTCCTCCTTTGACGATAAAAAAATTAACTTTGTACGTTCTACATTTTTGCTTAAATCGCGTAATTTTTAGACATCACGTATAACTGTTAAGTTATCCCACGTATAACGAAAACCACATTTTGACATCTCATACCACTTATAGACTAAGAATAGTCAACTTTAACTAAAATCACGGTCATTTCCCTGAAATCTCGTTCTTTTATGATAAATTGCATTTTTCACGTATTTAGCCTACGTTTCCAGTTTTAACAGCGTTTACGCGATCCATTAAATTTATCACTCATTTTTATAAGATAATAATGAGTATATTTATGATTTTAATCATTCATATAAGTTTCATATTTTTACGACACCCGGTTTTACGTTTCACGAATTAAATACTTACCGTTAGCGATTACCGGGACCAAAACTCACTCCGTAAAGGCAAGATAAATGTTCAAAACTCTTAACCTCCTCATTCTTGCCCTACGTGGCATTTTCTATGAGTCATCAAGACATATGGTTTGATCATAGCCATTGATTTCTTAGATTACTTACACTTGTAAAACTTAACCATGGTTAAATATTAACCTAATATATAGTTAACAAATTCTCTAGCCTATAAATACCAAGCAAATCACTTCACAAAAAAATGCACCACACCCTGTTAACATCTAAAGTCCTAAACCTAAGGCATTTCTTATAGATCTTGTAAGAACATTCATGTGTTCTTGATGAAAAACTAGGTTTTGATCTTTGTTCTTGGAAGTTTTCAAGAAAGAGTTGTTATAATCTTCAAATAACTTCAAGTCTCCAAAAAGACGTTGTTATAATCTTCTATTATCCTTCAAGCTTTCAAGAAGGCGTTGTTATAATCTTCAAATTGCCTCGGGTTTTTGAAGATTACATATTCCACGTCGAAGCTCCGCTTATATTTCCTTTTTCCATAATACTCGAGCATTCTATATTAAGGTAAGTATTTATAAGACTCAAACTTATTTAAATACTTATAAACTTTGTTAGTTTATTTATTGTATTTATAAACTCTTAATATATCATATAATCAAGTAATCAAAATACATGTTCTACGTATTGAGCACTACAACACTAGGGAACTTCATGTGAGGGGGTCATTTGGGTAAACGGATCGATGAGTTGCTGGATTTACGAATTCAAGTATCCTAGCTCCTCGAACGTTTACTACATGACCTCTGAATTATGATGGCTCAAACGGTAGTACGATATATATAAACTAAATACGTTTTCACATACTAAACTGTTACTATAAGCAACAAATTATAAATGAATACATCATGATCAATATATTGACATATATAGACTCGTTTATGTTTTCCTAAACATTATTCCAAACCTAAGACGCAACATTTCATTTTAGGTTGCACGTAGAGGTTTCCCGGCTTATCCATCATATTCGTAAAAGCACTTATCATCATCCACTCACGATGAGTTCATAGCCCCACTTTCTATTACTTAATTGTTTTACAAACCCTTGGGGGAGATACATGCTTTGTTTTTAACCGAACACATTGCTTTCAAAATGTATGCTCTGATTGTTTTATTAGAACTAAGTTACCGCATTTGCCAAACTTAAGTCCCTAAATCATTAATCATTAATCACTAGTGAGAGTGGGCGCGAATATTGTGAATAGATCTATTGGGATTGACGAATCCCATTTGTGTTGGCCCCGGTAAAGGCAAACAAACGCACTATATTTGAGTAACATTAGGTAAAAATGGCAATTTTACCTATTAGGGCTCGTACCAACAATTTCACCAATTAAATTTGGAACACGTTAACGCCTTGATTGCATGATGCTTAGTCTAATAATAACTGCTTTGTTTTCAAACCATTGGTGTGAGTCTAATTAACTCACACTACCAACACAATGTGTTCAACCATCAAACTCTATGAATTTCACTCAACCTTTGTGTTGATAGTTTTAAGCATGTATTTCAGGTCCATAATGTCGGAAGCTGGCACGGAAGGGCAAGGACAAGATCAAGAAGGCTATAAATAATTTATCAATCAAAAAACATCAAAAACTTTATATTGATGTATTTGGTAAACAATGGAACCACCTGGGACCTATTTTGTAAACTCAGATATATTTGAATGATAAAGCCTTTTTAAAACGACTCCTTTAGAGATCGTTTTCTATTATTATGACTGTTGTGCCATCAAGTAATACCCAGTTTGAATTCCGCTGCATATCACGAAATTGGGGGTGTTACAGATTGGTATCGGAGCCTTAATTATAGAGAAACGAGTCTAAATTGAGACTTAAACTATAACTACATTTACAAACAAAAATATTTTATAGCGTTCCGTTCTCCGTGCCTTCCATCCTCCAGACGATTATGTGACTTCTAGGTAGTTTATGCTACACAAACATACTAGTATATTGATATATACACTCGACATATTTTCAATCACTTTAGCTAAACGATAGACTAAACATATCTATGTATGCCTATTCTAAGGCATTGCGGCACAATCATATTTTACCAATCATGTATCTACTCATACATTTTAGGATTACGAAACTTTATCCAAGACATTGTAACTGAATACAATGGTCTTTCCTACTTCCCAGACATTGTGAGATACAATGGTCTCATTTATTTTTCAAGACACTGTGAGATAAACAGTGGTATCTATTAGGTACTCAGACACTGTGAGTGATACAGTGGTCTCTATTACATTCCTTGATACTGTGAGTAACACAGTGGTCTTAATTACATCCCCAGAAAACCGTAAATGAAACAGTGGTCTAATTTATTTCTCAAGACATTGTGAGTACACAATGATCTCTCTATCATTTCTCAAGACATTGTGAGTACACAATGATCTCTCCATCATTTCTCAAGACATTGTGAGTTACACAATAATCTCTCCATCATTTCTCAAGACATTGTGTTAGGATTTGGAAAATCCAGTAGTTAAAGTGTCGGTCACCTCAAGTATATGTAATCGTTAGAAAGCTTGTAGTCGTAGTTATTTAATGTTTAGTAGTATTTAGTTTAGTAATACCGTGGAGGACAGACGGGTCTTTACCCACTGTATGCCTGATCCACAGCCCGTCAGGTGGCGTTTTATGTAATGACTATAAATACTCTCTAAAGTTCATAATAAGATTTTTCTTTCTCTCACTAAAGTTCCCAAACCTCTAACTTTCTCTCTCTAAAACTCATTGTGTATGCCTACTTTTCTTGTGGTTTGATGTGTATGTGAAATCCAATATGTTACAAATGGTATCAAGAGCCATGGTTAGATCATCTCTTACATATCTTTGGATTTCTAGTGGTTTTTAGGTGGTTTTTGAGTTTGAGAAAGTTTAGTGGTTTTTGCATCATTTGATCGATTTCTAGTGTTAAAGTTTGGATTTTGATTGTACTTTTGTGTTTAGGATCATCATAAGTGTTTAGGTTTTGATTTGGAAGGCTTGAATCATCGTGGTTGGGTTGTTTTTGGATTGAAAAGTGGTGTTCTTGAAGATTTTTCATGCTAGCGACTTGAGTCACGGTGTTCTTTTCTTGGTAGCGACTTGCTTTGTAAGTCTGTAGCGAGTTGTAGTGTATTGTTGTAGCGACTTGGTGCTTAGTGACTTGCCTTTAGAGACAAGCCGACAAAAAGTAGTGTTTGTGGATTCTCCACTACGGGTAGCGACTTGGTAAAGTAGCGACTTGCTTTCAATTTTGATAGCGACTTGTTCTTAAGTTTCGTAGCGACTTGGTGTTAGCGATTTGAACCAGTAGCGAGTTGCTATTTAGCTACTTGATTTCTTAGCGACTTGGTGCATAGCGACTTGCTGTCAAAATTTATAGCGATTTGGAACTTAGCGACTTGTCTTAGCAACTTGGTTTTTAGCGACTTGATTCAAGGAATCTTAGCGACTTGGTTAACTTTTGTTTGTAATATGGTTTTCTCTTGATTTAGTAAAATCCCTTGAAAGAATCTATTTCTCGGTTTAATCATAGAGTTATAAAATCCCGTGTAATCTTTAAACATGTCTACCAACGTACCTACAATCATCTCCACTGTTGCCGAGGATGTTCAAGCAGCTGGTTCAGATACCCGTCCACCCATGCTTGACAGAACTGACTACGACTCTTGGGCTCAAAGAATCAGATTGTAATGTCTTGGAAAGGAAAATGGGGTCAACATTATCAAATCGATTGATGAAGGACCTTATCAGATTGTACAAGAGACTTAATTGATACAGCTGCAGATGGAACAATGATCTATGGAATAGACAGACCAAAGACATATGATGAGCTCGATGATAAGGAGAAAAAGAGATTCGATGCTGATATCAGGGCTTCTAACATCGTACTTCAAGGTCTTCCAAAAGATATCTACAAGCTGATCAATCACAACACCGAAGCCAAGGCAGTGTGGGATAATGTTAAGATGCTTCTCTCATGTTCTGAATTAACTATGGAAGACAGAGAATCACAACTCTATGATGAATTTGAACACTTCAAGATGAAACCAGATGAGAGTGTCTATGAGTATTACGTGAGATTCTACAAGCTTGTTAATGATATGAGGAACATCAGAATGACTATGCCAAACATTCAGCTGAACTCAAAGTTTGTGAACAACATGAATCCCGAATGGCATAAGTTTCTCACGTCTGTGAAGCTAACCAAAGGATTAAAGAATACAAACTATGAGCAACTCTATGCCTTCCTTCTTCAGAATGAGAGACATGCTATGTTTGAAAAAAGGATTCTTAATCAGTTCAAAACCAACCAGGGAGAGATAAGCTCATCAAATGATTCAACTGCCTTCTACTCAAACATTGGAATTACCACCAAAGCATCTCAAGTTATACCCATGGGTAATGGTAATCACAAACTCATTCCCGATCCAATGTTCAAACAAGCTGATGCTGATGCACACGTGGGAAACCTTATTAATCAACTGGCTCTCATGATCAGTCAAAACATGAACTCTCTCCCACACACCAACAACAACCTTAGAACAGCATCTAATCCACACAATCAGGCCACTGTCAGAGATGGGAAGGTTATGGTACAACCAGTTCAAGAAAGGCAGTATGAACAAGGAAGAGGTGGAGTTGGTAGAGGTTTTGCTGCAAATCAGAATAGGGGAAGGAATGGAAATCAAGGAAAAGTAAAGCCGATCAAGTGTTACAACTGTGGTGGTGAGGGACATATTGCAAGGAACTGCACATCGCCAAAACGCCCTTAGAATGCCGAGTACTTTAGGGATAAGATGTTGCTAGTGCAAGCTCAGGACAATGGAGCAACTTTGGATGAAGAGGAGTTATTGTTTCTTGCTGAGGGAAATGCCAAGACATATGATGCAGATGTGGATGAGCAGCCAATTCAGGAGATAGGCCACAATCATCAGAATGCCTTTCAAGTCGCTGATTGTGATGCATACGACTCTGATGTTGATGATGAACCTACTGCACAAACAATTTTCATGGCTAGCATTTCTCCAATGGTCCCTCCTAAAGTCTCTTCATCACCACAAGCTGGTCCATCCAAAGACAAAATCATTTCTGAGGTACTCAAACTATACGATGAAGTTGATGAGCAAAAGATACATGACAAAGTACAATCAACTGTAATTATTGAGTCAGATATTGAAAATATGGGTAATATCAATGTTGTCCCATATGATCAATATGTGAAACAAAGTGAAAGTGAGATTGTACCAAGTGATGTATCTTATGCAGTCAATGATGACTATGCTTTTGACGAATACACTGCACGTGCCCCTGATGATTCTGTTATCTCTGAACTTAATGCATATAAAGAACGTGTTGCTATTTATGAACAACGAGCTAAGTTTGAATTAACCACCAGTGAGCAGGAAATGGATGACCAAATGCGTACAACTATTAGAAAAAGTAAGCTTAGAGAAGAAGTATTAAAACAAGAGTTAAACTCCTTACAAGAAAAGCTTTCTAAAACTGCTAAGCAAAAACAAGAACTTCAAGAAAATGTTAAAATGCTTAAGCAAGAATTCAGTGCTAAGGAATCAAAACTTTTGAATGATTTTTCTAATCTAAAAACCTTGAAAAACAAACTTGAAAATAAGTTGTACGTACAAGGAAACACCATTCAGACTGCTCACTTAATCACTAAGCATAGAGTTTTGAGTGATAAGCATAGTACTCCCCTTGTTGAGGAACAAAATCCAGAGGTTGTTAAAAAGGCTAGAGCTGCCCATAATGTAATCTATCATGGTAATGAGATTCTTAAACCTAGACAGAAACCTAGTTGCGTTGAGTGCACTGAGGAAGATAGAAAATTAGATGATGCATCTAGGGAGAAAATGAATAAGAAGCTAGAAGATCCTGAATGTAAAAAGAATAACATAATGATCAAACCCCATGATTACAAGAAGGAAAACTGGATCTCCTTAAACAAATTTAAGCCTCAAACGTTGTTAACACCTGAACAAGTGTTCTGGAAAAGGGACTTAGATAAGCAAAAAGCTGAAAGTCTTGTTGAAACAAACCCTCCCCTTAGGAAAATGCCTACAGCGACTGTGTATCCTCCAAATACACCAATGCATTTAGTTCCTAGAACTATTGCCACTAAGAGCAAGACCTTAATCAGTCAATATGTTATTTTTCAACTATTTGTCGATTTTGAGAAAACTTGTAAGAAAAGAATCACACCCACTGGGATTAATGAAGGGGAAAGGGGTTTTGAGCAAACAAAAGAATGCTATCTAACTGGGGTCATGCATTTCTTTAAACAACTAAAAGATCAATTTGAGAGTCTTAAAAATGGGATAGATTCAGATATTAAAGGAATGGAAAAGGAATTTTATGCAATGATAGTTGAGGTTAGTGACTATGAGCGAGCACTAAAATATAATAAGATTGAGAGGAAGAACTTGCATACATTGAATGAGACTCTTATTTATGAATGCATTACTCAAGATGTGTTTTACACTGCTACGAATTGTTCCATTAATGCTTCTCGATTTCATGAATTATCTGTTGCTCTGAAAGTCTCCCATGATCGTGTCATTGAGCTTGAAGAAACTTACTCTAAACTACATGATAAAGTTGAACAGGATGATCATGATAACCTGGTAAAACAATTTTCTAAATTAGAAGTTGAGCATCTTGCTTTGCAATTAAAATATCAACATCTGAAAGAAAATGTTAAAACCTCAATTATCAAGACATCCTTGGATGTTCCTGAATTTGAGGCAGTTTTTGAAATTAGCAAACGTGATGAACAGATTCGAGCTCATTGTAACACGATCAGAAAGTTGAAAGCCCAAATTTCTCAATTAAAGGGTGAAATGAACAATGTGACTGGCTCCCAAATGCCTCCTCCTTTAGATTCTCGGAATTCTCAAAATTTTCATCTTCAAAACTTGGTCAATGCTTTACAAAAGGAAAATGAGAGTTTTCTAGAAGAAAATGAAAAGGTTAAACGTCATTTCAATGCGTTATTTGAGTCAATAAAAGTCACTCATAATAAAAATAATGAACAAATAACTTCGTTGCAAAAGGAAATTGAGAATCTTAAGAGTCAGGTGAAAGGGAAAATGCCAATGACCAATGAGGAGAATGGTCCATCAAAGGTGCATGGTTGTAATAAATATGCTTTGTCTGTGAAATATGTTCCTCCTCACCTTAGGAATAACAAACTTGCCATTCAAACATATTTCTCACACCTTAAGGACAGCCTAGAATG
This sequence comes from Chrysanthemum seticuspe, assembly GCA_019973895.1. Taxonomy (NCBI): domain Eukaryota; kingdom Viridiplantae; phylum Streptophyta; class Magnoliopsida; order Asterales; family Asteraceae; genus Chrysanthemum; species Chrysanthemum seticuspe. Next base: position 190,258,158 of record BPTQ01000008.1, read on the forward strand.
TCTCTGTGAGATTGTAGAACAGGATAAGTTAGAGAAACCACTTGATAACGCAATTAGTCATGCATGCTTATATGCCAAACAATCTCAAGAACTTCTAGAATGCTTAATTACAATATGCCCTAAATCCTTAGGTGAGCAAGTCAATCCCTTGATACCTTGTTCTATGCCTAGTGCCAAGCATATAACTCATTCAATGCCCATTGTTATAAATGTAAACTCTAGTATACCTTTAAGTAGTTCAGATCCCAGCACATCTAAACAGGAAATGCAAAAAGTAGCAAAACCAACTAATGTTCCCATTCCCTCTACAGGAGTAATCCGTGACATTAAAGCAAGCAGGTCAAAGTCTCAAGGCAATACAAGGAATGATAGGACCTTGCAAGCTAAGAATGTACATTGGAAAAGAGTAGAAGATCACCCTAGGAACACTATGTTTGAGTTGAATAAAACGAATCGTGTTGATTCTAGTATTAGCTATAAGCGTACTGTAATTAATTCGAATTCTGCTACAACGTGCAAAACATGTAATGAATGCTTGATTTCTGGTACTAATCATGAATGTGTTGTGAATGGGTTGTCTAATGCTATTAATGGCCCAGTTAAAACTATTAATGCAATAAATCATGCTAAGAAGGCTAAAAGGCAAAGACGTAAGAAAGCTAGAAAACAGTGGAAACCCACAGGAAGAACATTTAGAAACATATGTTATCAATGGATACCTCTTGGCTATAAGGTTAATCAGACAATGCCCACTAGAAAATGGATGCCTACTGGTAGAACTATTCCCTTAAGAAGTGAACATACTTTGAATAGGTCAAATACGGATACTAGCACTGCATCTATTTATGATGATTCCATTGCTTCTATTTCTGATGTGGGTGGTCCAATCACTGTTACTAACCAAATGGAACCCATTCTTTCATGGGGATCCCAATTATCCAGTTATCCATTCTTGTCTGTGTTCAACTGCAGATCGTTCAAATCGTTCTGTGGTACCTGGACTCAGGCTGTTCCAAGCATATGACTGGAGACTGGTCGTGGCTCATGAACTTCGTGAGTAAATTCATCGATACTGTTAGATTCGGGAATGACCATTTTGGAGAAATTATGGGTTATGGTGATTATGTTGTCGGGAAAAGTGTAATCTCCAGGGTATATTATGTGGAAGGTCTTGGTCATAATTTGTTCTCTGTTGGTCAATTCTGTGATTTCGATCTAGAGGTGGCCTTTAGAAAACATACTTGCTTCGTTAGAGAACTAGATGGTGTGGAATTATTAAGAGGTACTCGTGGTTCTAACCTATACACCATCTCTATCGAAGACATGATGAAGTCTTCTCCAATCTGCTTGCTGTCAAAGGCTTCTAAAACAAAATCATGGTTATGGCATCGTCGTCTCAATCACTTGAACTTCGGCACCATTAATAACCTTTCCAGAAAGGATCTTGTTAGAGGCTTACCCAGATTAAAATATGAAAAAGATTATCTTTGTTCAGCTTGCCAATTGGGTAAAAGCACGAAATATGCCCACAAACCAAAACCCACAAATTCAGTAATGGAAGTTCTTCATACCCTTCATATGGATCTGTGCGGACTAATGAGAGTACAAACGATAAATGGGAAGAAATACACTCTAGTAGTTGTTGATGACTACTCTCGATTTACTTGGGTAAAGTTCTTGAGGACAAAGGATTAAACTCCCGATGTCATCATCAAACTAATCAAACAGCTTCAGGTTCGACTCAACAATACAGTCAGAATTGTCCGAACTGACAATGGCACAGAGTTTGTTAACAAAGACTTAATTCAGTTTTATGAAAGTGTTGGAATCAGTCATCAAAGAAGTTGTCACACCCCCAAATTACCTGTTTTTCAGCGGAATGGAATTCCTGGGGATTGACTGTCATAGCACCACAATCACAGTTATATTGAACGACCTAAAGTGTCGTTTGGAAAATACATCGTTTGGTTTAATAAAATAATCAGAGTTTACAAAGTAGGTCCCAAATGAAAACCAATTTATGCGGAAATAAGTTTGTTACAATACAAACGATGTTTTAAAGTAAGTAAAACCCAAGTGAGACGCGTCGTCATCACGACTCCATGATGTGTCCCAATGCGTGCCATGAAGTGAATGCCTTAGATACCTGAGATTAAAACATGCTAAAAAGTGTCAACACAAAGGTTGAGTGAGTTCATAGAGTTTGGTTTAAAATGTAAAGTCTTTCAAAATCGTTTATGCAGCAAAGGCATTGAAAATCCACTCAGTTCCAAGTTCCGCCCATACAAAACTTGCAACCTGTGTGTTCACAACCCATTGCCAAAATGTGTATAGTTTATGTTCCAAACATATGATGTCAAATGTATTCACAATAGTACCTAACTCGACGTAGAACGATAGCACTTAATCCATAAAACTAGACCTAATGTATCAGTAGTCAACTGATTTAGAACGTTATACGACGAAGAACCGTAGCACATAATCCATAGC